>CM053793.1:548763221-548830721 GCA_028749045.1 Cupressus sempervirens
GGGATCGAAATGGGGGAGAGAGAGGGGGGGTGTAAGGGGGAAAAGAGACAAAGAGGAAGAGGATGGAGACGAAGCAAGATATGGAGGGGAAGGGGGTGGAGAGAGAGAGAGAGAGAGAGAGAGAGAGAGAGAGAAGAGGAAGGCAGAGGTGGTGAGAGGGGGAGGGGAGGGATAGAGAAGGGGGGAGAGAGAGAGAGAGAGAGAGAGAGAGAGAGAGAGAGAGAGAGAGAGAGAGAGAGAGATGAGGATAGGGGATAGAGGAAGGGGAAGGAAGGAGAGGGGGAGGAGGGAGGGAGAGGGGGTGAGAGATAGAGCGAAATGAGCAAGGGGAGGAAATGGAGAGAGAAGGGGTAGGGGGGAAAGGGAGTGGGGAAAGGGAGGGAAATGAGGAGGTGAGAGAGAGAGAGAGGTGGAGGCTAAGGACAACTAGTAGAAAAGGAGGGTGAGAAAAAGAAGAGGGAGAGGGGGAGATTGGGAGAGGGAGAGGGAGCGAAAGGGAGGAATGGAATGAAGGCGGTAGAGGGAGATAGAAGAGGAATGAGATGGAGGGGGAAGAGAGAGGTATAAGGAGGGATAAAGGGAGAGAGAGGGGGGGTGGTGATGGAAGGGAGATGTCATAGAGGGAATAGGAGAGAGATGGGTGAAGGAGGGAGAGACAAGGTCAAAGAAGGCAAGAAGGAGGGGAGAGGGATAGGGAGAAATTTGATGACTTTAAGAGTTGAACAAATGTGTTCTTTTATTCTTAGATGCATGTAAATGGATACTATTCAAAGATACCCTTCCTTAGAATATGGTGGACTCCTTTACTTAGCCTTCAAGGGGGGTCATTTATCTAAATAGAAGATTGATTTATATAATGCCTTGCAAAGATGGAGATCTTCCTAAGAATGCTTGAGATGAAAATTTATAAGAGAGAGAGAGAGAGAGGGGCTAGATAGAGAGAGTGGGGGGGATGGAAGGGAAGAGGGAAGGGAGAGTGGTAGAAATAGAGGGAAAGGGAAAAATTTAATGACTTGAAGACTTGAACAAATGAGTGCTTTTATGCTTAGATTGATATTCATTCAATGATTCCTTTCCTTAGAATGTGGTAGACTCCTTTACATAGACTTCAATGGAGGTAATTGATCTAAGTAGAAGATTTTCTTAGAGAATACCTTGAAATGATGGAGATCTTCCTAAGAATGTTTGATATGAAAATTTATAGGAGAGAGCTTGAATTCTTATGATGTGATTTCCTAATGAAGAGAAAAAAGTTTTCTATATACCTCTCACAATGTCTCAAGGCTCAAAACTTGAAGGAAGTTGGTAAAAAAAATTATTTTCTTTGTATATATTAAGATGAACCACCAAATTGAATTTTATAGAAAAATTCAAGGAATAGGTCATCCTTGTCAACCTATTCCTACAAAAAAATATCAAAATTTGGTTAAGGACTAGCTAATTGAGCATCAAATTATATGTGCTTACAATTCAGGATAGTAGAGTATTTATAATGCACCAACTAATTTATAATTCTATTTCACTTCCTAAAAATAATATTTTGATGATACATTTGCAATAAATGTTATTCTGTAATGAGTAGTTCATTTCAGTTCCAATGTAAATCCAAAAAAATCAACATTAACACTTAGATCGGATAATGATGTAATGAGATCCAAACTTCCTAGTTTAGACCATTATACCCAAACTAATCAAAGGCTTCTACTGAACCTATAGGGTTGCTTCTTGAACTTATTCCAAAGAGGGCACCTCCCTATTATCCCCTTCCATAGGATCAAATCACACCAATTTTCTCTATCCACTTTTGTTCAACTTAAACCTTGTAATAAGGCATTTCTTCACTATTATGCATGTATATGCACAACACCAAATAAAACACCTAGGTCCACTATTAGATCACCATCAAGAAATTTCCAACCTCCTCTAAGCATCCCAAGTCTCTATCCCCAAACCCACTTCATGAAACTCTACTTCTTGTTGTTTTTACCTAGTAGGTCTAAAACCCCAATTAGGTCTACTGATGAGGTTTTTGGACTTTCTTGCTAAACATTTCCACACAACCTAACAAAAAAATAACATATTCTAGTACCCTTTTCTCCATATTAACACATTCAAGAGGTCTTAGGTCACCAAATCATCTATACATGACTTTACCAAAATTTGGGATATAAATAAGGGTTTCTAAGTTTTGTATCAACAACACCCAAGGGTTTTAGTTTTGAGATAGAAACCCTCCACCTTAGTACTCCTCATCTTCCACACTATACCACCTTACCTTGCTCCTTCCAACAAGGCAAAAAATAGGGTTCCTTCAATGCAAAAACATAGCATTCCATTCACTTTTTGACCCTATTGTTCCCTAGCCAGGTATACTCTTCTCACCTAGGGCTTCATGAAAACACCTTCAAACCTGCACCTAAAAATTGGAACAAAACATATTTACAGATTCTTGAGAGACTACTAACCATATCATAAACAAACTTAAGACATTTATGAATAGGTCAATCAACAACATGCATGGCATTTAACCATGGTAAACCAAGCTTAACTTGAAATTGATTAGAAGTAGGAAAAATAACAAAGGTGATGTTCACAATATTTCCACAAAGTTCAACCAGTAAATCAATAGAACCAAATGATGGATAAAGAAAACCATTACAAGTTTAAATCCATACATCCGATTTATCATAAAAATAATGTTGCAAACTTTTCATAAAATTTTTTTCTTCTATAATAACATGGGTAAAAGCACAAACCTGTGTCACCTTTTGTGATATCTTGTACTGTTTCGGCCAGAACCCTTTCGGCCGTAATGGTTTTGGCCATAACAGATCCGGCTGTACACACATGGTGGTTTCGTGCACCTACTTGGCATGTACTATTCCGGCCGAAACTGGTTCGGCCGAAAGGGTTCCGGCCGAAACCCTGAGCCAGAATAAAACTTGGTGCAAACCTCTAGCGACTATCATTGTTACTGTTGCGGTTCCTGAATGTTTGGAGAGCAGGTTAAGGGTTTTGACCGTAACTAGTTGGTGGTTTTTTCCTCCCTATTTTTTAATAGTTTTTAAATGTATTTTTTGATTAATAGATGTTAATCGTACTTAAAATAGTTATTTTTTACGTATTTTGTGAGTGAAATGCTTTAAATTGTTTATTTTTTAATATGTTTAAATTATTTTAATTATTTTAGATTATTTTAGAATGGTATTTAAATTAATTTGTTAGCAAAAATGTAGCTAAACATGAGATAAAAACGTAGAAAAACATTAATTAAAAGTTTAGAAAAATATTAGGAAAAACATTAGGGTAAAATATAGAAAAACATTAGTTAAAAGTGTAGAAAAATATTAGGTTAAAATATAGAAAAACATTAGGTTAAAATATAGAAAAACATTAGGTTAACATTTAGAAAAACATTAGGAAAAACATTAGGTTAAAATATAGAAAAATATTAGGTTATGAAGTAAACATGTAAAAAAATATTAGTAAAAAATGTAGCAAACTTTTAGGGAACATTATTCAATTTCTAACATAACCTGATGGATCTAGAGGTGAAACAATAATATCTTATGGTGAAATTAATTTTGACATTAAATACACCTTCTAACATAACCTTATATTAACTACAATCATAACCCATACCACATTCTAACCATAACATAGGCCCTCTACTAACTGAATGAACCACACTTAGATATTGATGATGTTCATTTTAACAACTAGTTATTGTTAGGTAATAATGATTCTTACATTACCAAATGACACATAACGACCTCATGATACATTTCTAGGTATTTTTATCCATATATATGTTAAGGGGACCTAGGGACTCCTACTAGGTCATTACATTTGTTATAGGTTGTAATAGGTATTCATATGTTTACTAGCACATAATAGGTATTGTCAAGTAATAATGAGTCTTACATTACCAAACAACACATTACTTGATCACTTATGTCAACTGCATTTTTCAATACGTTATCCATACATGTGTGTCTTAAGGGGACATAGGAGTCGTAATAGGCCATACTATTTTTTATAGGTTCTAATAAATCTTAATATGTATTATTTGGATATAATAGGTCTTATTAGGTAATGATGATTCTTACATTACCATATGACACATAACGACCTCATGATACTTTTTTAGGTATTTTTATCCATATATATGTTAAGGGGACCTAGGGACTCCTACTAGGTCATTATGTCTGTTATAGGTTGTAATAGGTATTCATATGTTTACTAGCACATAATAGGTATTGTCAGGTAATAATGAGTCTTATATTACCAAACAACACATTACTTGATCACTTATGTCAACTGCACTTTTCAATACGTTATCCATACATGTGTGTCTTAAGGGGACATAGGAGTCGTAATAGGTCATACTATTTTTATAGGTTCTAATAAATATTAATATGTATTATTAGGATATAATAGGTCTTATTAGGTAATGATGATTCTTACATTACCATATGACACATAACGACCTCATGATACATTTTTAGGTATTTTTATCCATATATATGTTAAGGGGACCTAGGGACTCCTACTAGATCATTACGTCTGTTATAGGTTGTAATAGGTATTCATATGTTTACTAGCACATAATAGGTATTTTTAGGTAATAATGAGTCTTACATTACCAAACAACACATTACTTGATCACTTATGTCAACTGCATTTTTCAATACGTTACACACGAACATAGGAGTCGTAATAGGTCATACTATTTTTTATAGGTTCTAATAAATCTTAATACGTATTATTAGGATATAATAGGTCTTATTAGGTAATGATGATTCTTACATTACCAAATGACACATAATGACCTCATGATACATTTTTAGGTATTTTTATCCATATATATGTTAAGGGGACCTAGGGACTCCTACTAGGTCATTACGTCTGTTATAGGTTGTAATAGGTATTTATATGTTTACTAGCACATAATAGGTATTGTCAGGTAATAATGAGTCTTACATTACCAAACAACACATTACTTGATCACTTATGTCAATTGCATTTTTCAATATGTTATCCATACATGTGTGTCTTAAGGGGACATAGGAGTCGTAATAGTCATACTATTTTTTATAGGTTCTAATAAACCTTAATATGTATTATTAGGATATAATAGGTCTTATTAGGTAATGATGATTCTTACATTACCAAATGACACATAACGACCTCATGATAAATTTTTAGGTATTTTTATCCATATATATGTTAAGGGGACCTAGGGACTCCTACTAGGTCATTACGTCTGTTATAGGTTGTAATAGGTATTCATATGTTTACTAGCACATAATAGGTATTTTCAAGTAATAATGAGTCTTACATTACCAAACAACACATTACTTGATCACTTATGTCAATCGCATTTTTCAATACGTTATCCATACATGTGTGTCTTAAGGGGACATAGGAGTCATAATAGGTCATACTATTTTTTATAGGTTCTAATAAATCTTAATATGTATTATTAGGATATAATAGATCTTATTAGGTAATGGTGATTCTTACATTACCAAATGATACATAACGACCTCACGATACATTTTTAGGTATTTTTATCCATATATATGTTAAGGGGACCTAGGGACTCCTACTAGGCCATTACGTCTGTTATAGGTTGTAATAGGTATTCATACGTTTACTAGCACATAATAGGTATTGTCAGGTAATAATGAGTCTTACATTACCAAACAACACATTACTTGATCACTTATGTCAATTGCATTTTTCAATATGTTATCCATACATGTGTGTCTTAAGGGGACATAGGAGTCGTAATAGGTCATACTATTTTTTATAGGTTCTAATAAATCTTAATATGTATTATTAGGATATAATAGGTCTTATTAGGTAATGATGATTCTTACATTACCAAATGACACATAATGACCTCATGATACATTTTTAGGTATTTTTATCCATATATATATGTTAAGGGGACCTAGGGACTCCTACTAGGTCATTATGTCTGTTATAGGTTGTAATAGGTATTCATATGTTTAAACTAGCACATAATAGACTGACCTTACTATCAACCTTAATAAAACTATATCCCATTTACTTTATTAACATTCTTAACTCTAATTCAAACTACTAAATTAAATCATGAGTTCTAAATTGTAAATTAACATTTGCTAACTAAACTCATTTACTTATCTAGTAACAAATTTTTCTATCCCTATGTCCTAACTCTCATCTACACTCCCCATAATCATCAAAGCATTTACATCAAAATTTAAAATTTAGTCAAGAATTATATTTTTTTATTTCATGTATGTACATGTGTGCACTTAGTTATCATTTAATCAAGAAATTTTATTTTATTTTTATTGCATATACATGTACATGTACGAATATTTATTTTTCACATTTGCATGAGCACGTTACAATGTACATTAGATATGGTCTCTAAGATAATTTGTTTTAAAATACATATGTATGTTACATGATTGTTCATTTAGCACCATACATTTAATGTTGTGTATTTATATGTACATGTGTTCCAAATTAAACTTAACTTTTAATTATTTTAATTTAAATAGACTTGTATGTTTATATTTGTATATATATGCATGTGCAGATCTCTAGATATTTATCACTCAGATTGTAGCTTCACATTCATATTCTCATATTTATTTTCATATATACATTATGGCATCTGGTTCTGGGGATTGTGCTCCTGCATCCTCAGGGGATGCCAGTGTTCGTGGTGGGGGTCAGAGTGCTGAGTCTGGTACAACACGTAGATCAACCTCCACCCATGATAGACAGCAGTTATTTAGAGATACAGTGGTGAGATTATCTCGTGCTATGCAGGTTTTGGATAGCTCACTTTCCTCTTCTACCACCCTCCCTAATAGGGAGAAGGTCATAGCGATGCGAGAGGAGTTATTTCGTATGATTCAGACAATTGAATCATACAACCCTTTTGATGATATGAGCATTGAGACATTTTATTCTTCTTTATCTCACAGTGTCATTGGCACTGTGAAGTACACACAGATTGATACTAAGGTTTCCACCGACATGGTGAAAACCATGTTTCCATCTTATGCAGATCATCACAGAGTCAGAGGCTACTTTGTGACAAAGTGTACTGATCCACTTTTCGCACCATTGATGTATCCTCGTTGGTTGGCTACTCATCATAGATGGCCACAGAAGGATGAGTTCCCCCTATATTTTTGCAAACAATTGTTTGCAGAATTTCATTTACACTATGATGTTGACTATACAGATTATCCAGGGCATGTTGGGCAGGGTTAGGGGAGACTTTTTGATAGATTTAGACCCGCAAACACTCCTGCACCCGTTAACAAATGGGCAATGGTGGGTCCAAACCTTTTGGTTATGCCGAGAGGTCCACAGATGGCTACTACAGGTGAGAGTGTTCCTGATGACACAATTAGGACACAGATTTTTTCGAGCATCGCCACCATTGCCACATAGTTACACGAGATTTCTTCTGATCAATGTAGTTGATATATGCTACAGTCTTGAGGTACCACTCCCACAGATGCATCATCTAGCACACCTGTTGATGATGATTATGGAGTTGCAGACATACCTTCTCCTGTAGACATTTTTGCAATCTTAGAGGTGGATGCATTGCATCGTTTGGCATCATATTTAGCATCTGATCTTTTAGATGCATATCAAGAATTATCTACACTCTCAGGGATTCCACTTCGTGACATGAGCTCTTAGATTAGACATATTTTGTCACGTACAGCAGTCCTAGAGGATTCACAAAGGCAGGAGGACATTCCTACACCTTCTACTACTCCTACTGCTACACAAGCCTAGGCTACAACACCAACCCCAGCTACTCAGGACCCTATAGCACCCCCCCTACTCAGGATCTTAGTGGCACCATACAGCCTGGTCTATTTACTTCCATGCTTTCATATCAGGGCCACACTATTGACTTGGATGCTGATACTATTTTTTCATTACATGATTCAGATATCAGTCAGATCGGCAGAGCATTACATAATGCTATGGTAAATATCTCTATATGTTTAGATTTATTTTTATTATAGTAAATAATATGTCTATATGTTTAAATTAATGTATATGTGTGTGTTTTTGTATGTGTTATAGGGTTTGAGTGATAGTATGTTACGTTTTGTTGATCTGCAGACACCGACAGATCCTACACGTCGTGAGTCCCAGGTATTTTATAATTTATATATATATATATATTTGATTTATATACATGTAGATCTTGATATAATTTGTCTGTACACATAATTAAATGGCTCACTTGTTATCATTTGACACAGGGTTCAGATGCAGCTGATAGACCCTTTTGGGGACAAGGCCCAAGATCAGGAGGGGGGATGTAGCTGATTAGATCATATGTGGCCTTTTATTTTATTACACACATGTTATGTCTAGATACATATTTATATGGATAGTTTGATGTTTTATATGTTATTTCCATATGCATACATTTTATATCGAGACACTTTGATGTCTTATATGTTATTTTCAGATACATGATTTATATGGACACTTTGATGTTTTATATGTTATTTCGAGATACATGCTTATATGGAGATTTTGATGTTTTATATATGTTATTTCCAGAAATTTGATCTACATGATCTATTTTTATACATTTAATATGGGTACATTATATTCTCCAGATATATGCACATGTATGTTATTGATCTTTTAATGTAGACGTCTATTTTATTGATCTTTTGATGTCTTCATCTTTTATGTAACTTATGTATGTGTTATGCACATGTTTCTATATGTTATTCATATTTTCAATATTCAAGTTTACATGTATATGTATAGTTATTCATCTCAATGCCTTAATCTAAGTGTAATTAACTATATAATTTTAATGGTGGATGTACATAACAATATAACATATATTTAATGACATGTCTTAATTAACTATATTTAGTCTAATTATATTTAATGTAGATCATGTATTAATTATATTTAATGATATGCCTTAATTAACTATAATTAACTATATTAAATCTAATTATATTTAATGTCTTAATAATTAAGTCTATTTAATGACTTAATTAACTCTATTCAATGGCATGCCTTAATTAACTATAATTAACTAAATTTAACCTAATTAACTATAACTAACTATATTTAATCTAATTAACTATATTTAATCCAATTATATTTAATGTCTTAATAATTAACTCTATTTAATGACTTAATTAACTCTATTTAATGACATGCCTTAATTAACTATATTTAACCTTTAAATTAACTATATTTAATCTAATTATATTTAATGTCTTAATAATTAACTCTATTTAATGACTTAATTAACTGTATTTAATGACATACATTCTTAATTAACTATAATTAATAGCATTTAATTAATAAAATATAATGTACATGTAATTATATGAAACATAGTTCATATAACATATACATGTAATCTTAACATAACGATTATATACAAACATAAATAATGTATCATATAAGAACATATAAAGATTATATGTACATACAAATACATACAAATACTAAAAAGGTTGTCTTAAGGGGAGGTCCTAAGAGACCTGGTCTTAAATGAGATATCCATGTCAAATTTTAATGAAAATAATAATACATGTCTAATTTTGCATATGCAAGATAAATGATCCAATGTACAACAATTTATATAAAACAAATATCCTATCAATATTAAATATGAAAGTATAAGAGCTATACAGGCATAACTCAACTAGAGCTCCACAATAAGTACATAGGTAAACTAGAGCTCCACAAACAATGTATTGTTAGGATCCTCTCTACTTTTTATTATCTCTAAAAGTTTTTCATGTTCTTCAATAGGCAATTTCCACTTTTGATTTCCAAAACGTCCTTTTCTTTGTACTGCTTCAAATTGTAATTTGGTTGCTATAACATGGTTACTATAGTGTAAAACCTTTTCTCCAGGCTTGTATTCAATAAATTCAATACCACTACCAATTACCCTTGTTTGTTGATAATATGTTCCTTCAATAACAACTGATCCAATTGGATATGACTGTTCATCAGCATCTATAGTTCCTTCTAGCAACTTTTGTTTTGCTTTTGTGCATCTTAAAAGATAATAGTCCACATTTTTTGCATTATCTGGTAAGGCTTGAACTGCAAAAATATCTCTTGCATGTATATAAAAAGAGAAATATAAATTAATTTTAAAAGAAATATACATGTATATTAATTTATATATATGTATATATGCACACAAACCTGCCACAACTAAATCAGAAATGCGCTCATAATCAGCTGAATATACATGATCATGAATGTCAATGTCAATGTCAACATCTTCAAACGGAGGCTTTCTAACTATCTCCTTCAAATCCCAATGTGAAACACATCCATTCTCAATATTTTCACATGCACTCACTACATTGTCCTTAATGCAGTCATCACAAAAACATGTTTTCTCTCTTACTTTAATTACTGGAGGTTTATGGTTTCCTGTAGTCATCACTTGATGTAAACTTCTAATTCCAAGAATCGTTTGAAAATTGTAAGGATTAGATCAATCTATATCTGTTACAAATACAAAAACTAATTGTCATATTTCAAAATAAATATTTAATTAAAAACTCAACTTGATTTGAAAAAGACATTAAAAATAAATATAACTTAGTTCACCTTTCACCTCCCAAAAGTAACGCTTATTGTATTCACTATCTCGAGTAGCAAAATGAACTTTGCACCATTCAACAATTTTATTTGCGCTCTCTATCATATTCCTTGTATGTACATAAAATATGCATGTATATATAAAATTTAAAATATATGCTATTAGAGTATTAAACATGTACATTTAAAAAATGCATATATTTACCTGCAAGTTCATGTTGTCGAAGTGCACGTTTTATACATGCTCCTACTCCATCATGCTCCCCTTTTTCATGTCCACTTTCAAAGAAATTCCATAAAAACTTAACATTGGTTCTAGCATGTTGCATTGCTAACCAATTAAATGCTTTTGCAGATTTGAACTGTCTTGTGAACGTGAAACATGATAAGTATCTACAATTATCCAAGTACATATATTAAATAGAAATAGACATGTCCAAATAAATACAAGTTAAAATAAAGTTAAATAAATGTGTAACTATTTCATGTATACTAACCTGCACATCCATCAGACCAAATCCAGTGCTTTGAAACATTTATTCCACGATTTTTGAGATCTTTAGAGAACATTGCAAAATAATGAGCCACATAACTCCTGTCATGAACTTTATCATCACTAATATAGAAATGAACCTCTTTGATGATGATGTGTTCATTTTCATCCAATCTTTCTATCTGATCCACCTCAAATTGTGCATGTCTATAGGTCACTTGCACAAATATTGTAACTTGTTCAGAATGATAATATTGGCTTTGGAGCTCTATATGAGGTGCAAATGTATAATTCTCAAAAAAATCTACAATTGAAAGTATATAACCAGGTGGAAAACAATTTTTGGAATCACGAAACTGTTTAGCTTGCCATCGTGCACCATGACAATGTTGGATATGTGGATATATCAATGGACAGAACTTGGCCATGAACTCATCATAATGCAATTCACTCTCCTTC
This sequence comes from Cupressus sempervirens, assembly GCA_028749045.1. Lineage (NCBI taxonomy): Eukaryota > Viridiplantae > Streptophyta > Pinopsida > Cupressales > Cupressaceae > Cupressus > Cupressus sempervirens. The sequence goes on from CM053793.1 coordinate 548,774,821, forward strand.
AATACAATTTTTTTGGATTCATCCCCTCTATTATTTTGGTATGTCTCATATTCATATCTCATCGATGAAACTGGTGTGGATTCATTAATATTCTCAACTTGCATAATTTGAGAAAATTTGTGTAAATCTGCACAAACTTCACACTAATTTTTGATGCATTGCACTTTGAATTCATCTAAATCTTCTAATTTATCACATAATATGGACCTCACAAATTGTGTTGTACTGCTAGGGATGACCAAATTAGGATCAAGTATTGCCATAACTTTTTTAAATGATTGCAAGTGTAGACCAAATTCAACATGATTTCTACAACAACAAGTTTCTCGCATCTTATTTATGTGTACAAAGGAAGGACGTAAACTCTCAAACATTCTCTGACATATTTTGACATTTGAAAATTCTTGTTTGAATGCTTCAAAAAGTTCACTTTGAGTTATATCTATGAAATGTTTTGGATGTTCAATTTTGGCCCCTATTTCTTGATCTTTAATTTTTATAGTATCACACCTATTGGAAGAAACACGAGAATGTCTGGTCCAAAATTCATTAACTTGTCTTTTTACTTCTTCAGAAATCCTATCTTTTCAAGGACCTCTACAAATATTCACCCAGTTATTCTCAATGTTATCATCTAGCATATTTCTCCTCTTGATGTATCTCTGGACAGTTCTTCTAGATATATGTAGTACATCAAAAATTGCACGTACCTATTTTCTATGTGTCAATTTTCTACTAGATATAGTAGTCATCAATGCTCTACGTGCATTACTCAAATCACCTCCTCGAGTTGTGTTGTCAATTTTGTTATAAGCATTTTGCAAATTTTCAACTATTGTTTTATTAATATTATGAGCATGGCTTTTCCTGTTATCAACACCCAACAACTCTAAGGCAGGTCTCATATCTCTTCTCCTAAATAACTTGACAAATAATTGTGCCTATCCAAATATACTTTTATCCTTGAAATATTCATCCCACATGTTCTGACAATGCTTTTTGATAGTGTTATCATTTATCATATCTTTAAATGGAATTTGGTTAAAAAGTAGTTCTTCATCCAAATCCATCAAATTTTTTATGCTTTCTAATTTGTCTCTATCAATAGAACTGCCAATTTCTTCCTCTTCATTACTTTCATTTTCTTCATGAATCTCATCATGTTCAGGAATTTTAGTAGGTTGGTTTTGAGCATGTTTTGTGTGGCCTTTCATTTTGTCATCTCTTTTTCTATCATATTTCCTTGAGCTTTTCCTTTTACTACCCATTGAATAATTCAACCTATAGAAAAAATTTTTAAAAAAATTAGATTTCACTAAATATCAGCTAATGGTTCAATATATAATACATAAAAATAAAAATAATTAGAAGAGAAAAAAAGCACCTTCAAAATATTCGATCCTTTGCAATATTGATTAAATCCGAAAAACAGTTGTTGAAAATTGCTTCAAAATTAATTTTTTTTTGCAAATCTTCTTCCAATTTTTGTTGTCCCTATATATTTAATTATTTAAAAAAGATAGAACAATATTTTTTTATATCAAAAAGTCACACTAACTGCTAGCGGTTTCTTAAGCTGACTGGAGGTTTCGGTCAGAACTGTTCCGGCCGAAATAGTTTCGGCCGTAACAGTCTATGTGGCAGCCAAACAAGCAAAAATTAGAACTTTTGTAAACATATCACTTTGAAGCCCAATTTTACCTACTAAATTGAAGTATTTTTTAAAATTAAAAATATAATTTTGTAGTTCTCAGAGTCACGATTATGATTGTATAATTTTTTTAAAGTTTTGATTATGAATAATATGTTATAATTTAAAAATATTACAAGTAGGTATCTTAAGATTCAGGAAGATGTCTATTCAAAAATAAGAAAAAAATAGTAAATCATGTTAAAAACAAAAAAAAAAATTATGGTGCACTAGAGGAGAGAGTCTTCTTCAATAATATGTAATTTTTTTAAAAAAATATGTAGATTTGATGGAAAAAATTTGACGGGAGAAAAAAACTGTCTATTTTTGATAACTTTGACTTTCACCAGTTATAACTTCAAAAATATTAGCCGAATTTCAATTTTTCTTTTTTGGTGCACTAGGTATACATGTTAACTCTAACATATTCCAAAATCAAACCAAAATATGAACATTTGCATATATTTGTTTGACGGGAAAAAAAATCTATATTTTTAGTATTTTTAAAAAATTCAAAAATACACTTTAAAAATTCAAAAATAAATAAAATTTTCACTCAATTTTTTTTAGAAAAATTATAGACATAAACTTCATCCAATTTTACACATTTCATTAGTTTACATCATCTTCAAATTCTAAGCACAAATGCCACTTTTATTTCGTTAAAGTTGAAGACTTTAAATTCTGATATCACTTCTCCTTTATAAAAGGTGACACGGGTTTGTGCTTTTACCCAACATTGACTAAGGAGGTAGGATCAAAAAGACAATCATGAGTAGGTATCTCAACAATCTTAGCATAAATATAAAGGGGACCATCAAGAGCTTTAATTGTCTCAAAATCATCAAAGGTAATCAAAAGTTCCTGAGGACATTTTTCTTAGGTTGTTATCAAGGTTTAGGTTTAGGCTTCAATTTAGGCTTAGGTTTCAATGAAGATTGAGCTAAAACTTGAGATTGAAGTGGAGGTTGAGATTGAGGTGGAGATACAAATGGAACCACATGCTCCACTTGATTAACCACATGATTAAGATCATCCATCTTTGAATCATACACAATATCCATAGAAGATGGTTGAGCAATAGTATTAGTATCATGTGTAGGTAAAGGATTCATATAAATTTGAAAATTTTGATTAGGAGGAGATTTATTCCCACTACCATCAAAATTATCAATGGATAAAGCATTAGAATCAATTAAGCCTTGAACCTTATATTTTAAAGAATGACATTTTTCAGTATCATGACCATTCTAGTGATGATATTGACAAAAAGCTTTTGGATCAAAATATTTAGCTGCTATTATAGCAAGTAAAAGAGGAAGAATAGGAGGTAAAGTAATCATATTAGCAGTTAACAACCTATTCATATTAGAATGTAAAGACTCAAAGTGAGGAGTAAACATGCGATTTAATCAAAAAGGAGTCGATGTAGAATTGGCATTGTGAGATACAACAACAACTTGATCAACAATTGTATTTGCTTGTTTATTTATCTTGACATAGTTGTTGAATTTTTAAAATTTATTTGGATTAGGAGCAGCATCACTTTTATCAACATTAACAGGATTTATTGGAGTGGTGCTCTCAAATTGACTCACTTGTAATTGATAATGATGAAGTTTGCACAAAGTTGTTGAAAAGAAGTAAATTTAGTAAGCAGAATCTTATCTCTAATATCCTTTTGCAAATTTGAAATAAACATATGTTGAATATCAATATCAAGAATAGGATAGGAAATTTGAGCATGCAAATGCTTAAATCTATCAATGAATTTAGTAAATTTTCCTTAGAATGTTGTTTAAAATGCATCAAATCAATCAAAGACACTTGTGGGCCACTGCTATTTTGAAATTTTTGAATAAAAGAATTAGCAAGTTGAGGAAATGAATGAATAGGATAAGGAGTCAAAGAACAAAACCACTGTGAAGCCTTGTCACAAAAAGTTTGAGCAAACAACTTTGCTAAAATCGTATGATCATGAGCATAATCACTACAAAGGATTTGAAATGTTTTAACATGATGATTAGGGTCTTCGTTACCATTATAATTCTCAAGATGAGACATATCGACTTGCTAAGGAATGAAAGTACGAATAATATCCTGAGACAAAGGACTTCCCATGTCACAAGTAGGGATACTAAACTTGTTTTGAGTCAAAGATGCAAGTTGTTGTTGTAAAGATGACATAGTTTGAACCAAATTGATAATTTTTGAATCATGAGAAGAAATAGGAGAACTAGCAACATTAGAAACACTAGGTAAAGTGTACGAAGCTACATGAATAGAAGACACAACTGGAGGAACACTAGGAACTACAGATGGCATGGGAGTAGAATAAGTAAAAGGAACATTATGATAATAAGTTTTTGAAGTAGGTGTTGGAAATATTATGACAAGCTAAGTTACTAAGAGGGGAGGCATGAATCAGTAACCATTAAAACTTTTATCCCAATTAGCAATTAATCCTTTATGTGAATTTTGATCTAACTGAATGCATGAGAAATTGAAAAACATGAAAGTATACACATCACTTTAACACAAGATTTGGTGACCCAAAAACCTTCCAAATAGAAAGTAAAACTAGGGTGGGGATGATACCCACAAGCTTTAGTATTGCAGTATCAAGTTGGCCTTTTAAGGCTTACAATGATCACTTCTGATGATCTACCCTGTTAGGAGCAATAAGGATTGCTAGGTCCACCTTGTAAAAGTATTTACAAACATACAATGAAGTATGCACTCAGTAAAGAGATTTACATTAGACTGTTAGGTCTACCTTGTTAAAGATTTGACTAATCCACCTATTAGGATGAAGTAGTAGTTGATCTTTTATCTACAACTTGGTTTGCTATATGAGATTCCTTTGAGTGTATAAATCACCTTGCTATGATAGGTATATCTATGTTGTTCCTTATACTATTGTAGCCTTTGTAATTCTCTCTTGTACTCTTCTCTAATGATTACATTACTTATATTCTATGATTTCAATGTGATACAATACATTACATATATATCAATCCAATTACATAATTACAAAGTCGACCACAATACAAGTTTACACAAATATTACAAAGTTGGCCAAAGTGTAGAAACTCGGGTCCTAAAGACTAACTCGATGAGGTTTTGATACTCGACATCCACTGTCAATGCTTAGCATCATCATGCACTTGGTAGACATAGAAGCTCAGTCCATACCGATCACTTCCAAGTAGTCTTGAACTCGATTTGCACTGGTGACTCGGCGAATACTGTGAAACTTGGCATATAAACTAAATCACTTGATTCATACTGCATAGCTCGATTAATGCTATAACTTCAATCTTGGTATAAACTGAGTCTCTTGGTTAACACTAAGAAGCTTAGTTAAATCTAGACTCACATCACCTCAACTATAAACTCGATCTGTACTACAAAACTTGGTTTGCACTAGTAAACTTGACATACACTGAGATGCTTGGTTTACACTGTTGATCATCAACTTTGTAATAACTACTTGGTGCAAACTAAAATCCATCCAAATGACTCGTGACAATTGTAGAACTTAGTAACAACTAAAATTTTTGGTTTATATTGTTAATTGTACAATACACTCAATATAAGCTTACAATCTAAATAAGTGTATGTCACTAATAACAAACATGACTGGAATGTCAACAGTAGGAAGGGACACAGAAGGAACACTCATAGGAATAGAGGGAACCATCATAGTCACCAAAGGAGTATAGGTAGGAACACTAGGAAAGAAGTAGAACAAGGTTCTACACTAGTGACAAGAGGAAACAACCCTACATCTTGAGATTCTTGAGCTAAAGTTTTAACGTTGGAATGCACAAGCTGAGTAATACCACGCAAGAGATTAAAATCTTGGTCACTATCATGAAGAACTTTCTTAAGAGCTTCTATAGCTTGGATAGAATCTTGATTATGGTTTTCTTGAAGAATCCAATTACCCATTTTATCAAGTTTGTTTGAAAGTTTTTGGACTTATTGAGGAGGAACTCTTAAAGCATCATCCTCATCATGAGATGAGTGAGAAGAGTTTTTCTCCATAAGAGGAATAGAATTAGGAAGAATCAAAGTTTCATCCAAAATCCTAAAGAAAGGAGAAGAAGACTCAGGCTCAAAGGTACCCATAAGTCTATGACTGCGTCTAACCCTAAGATTAGAAGTAGCACTAGAAGTAATCAAGCTCATAAACCAATGCAAGGAAAATAAACTAAACTATAAAACAATAATATTTTTGTATTTTGAAAGAGATTTTACAAATTTGGTTGTATTTTTGAATTTAAAATGCAAGAGAATAAACTAAATCTAATCTTAATACAAGAAAAGACCTAACAAAATGAAAAGAAATATAACACCACAAAGAACAATAGGGAATTTAAATCCACACAAGATAATATGAAAGGAAATCTAATGCAAGATTTAAATCTAACACCAAAAAGAAAGAGTTGTCTATCACAAGTTCACCAAAATGAATAGGAAGGTGAACACACAAGATAATATAAAGAGAAATTGGAAACATAATAGAGCATCTAATTCCACAAAAGAGAGGGCATAAGCATGTTGGGTTAACCAAAATGAATAGAAAGGAAATGGAAACCTTTTCTCAACCCTAATTTCCAAAAGGAATGATCCAAATTGATTAAGCACAAGAAAGTGTTTAATGCAAAAATGGATCAAGTGATGGAAAATTTGGAGAAAGGAGGTTATGTAATCTTTCTATTATGGGGGGAGTATGTGCTTAAATCCTAAAATAGATAATAGACAAATACTAACCTTCAATTTGGAAATTTTTATTTTCTAATGTTTTTATGTAGTTTCTAGAAAATCTACAACTTATTCTAGACTTGAAATGTCGAGATGAAGAAAACCCAAAAATCTTTTGTCTTTTTGAAGGGAAGTCAATTTTGACCCTGTTGGTGAGGCACAATCTTACCCCAGGGCACAATTGTACCCCAAAAATTTGACCTTGACCTACACTACTCTGACAAATTTGTGTTCATAGATCTCACAAGTTTGATGAAAAGGGTATCCAAGTTTGCTCTCCAATTCATTGTTTCACACCTATATCTACAAGAAAAATGGTTTTTTTGATTGATGGAGAGTTTGCCTCAGTCAGACCCTGGTTTGGAATTAACCTTGAAATATAATTGAAATTGTAATATGCATAAACAAAGTAAATGAAACTATTCACCTTTCTTATGTGGAAATTCTTGTGGAGGATTTGAATCCTTGAATCCACAAGTATGTATGCTCCAAATGTATGTAGAAATGTATGTAGGATGTCTCAAATCAATGTCATTAGATCTTCAACACCAATCTTGAATATATCTTTGCATAGAAGAAGGCTTGGATGAATGTGGATGGAGAAATCTTCAATAGGAGGGCCCCATAAAAATTGAATTCTTTAATGGCTAACAATGGACCTCCTTGATGAATTGGATGCTTGAACACTTGAATGTTTGAATGCTTGATAGAACTTCACTTCATGTGGGTGGTTGCACTTCATAAACGGTAGCTCCTAGCTCATAGAAAAGTAGATCGATCATGCATAGATTATAGATGGTCAAAAAAGTAGATCTCAAAATGAGGGAAGAAGGCTTCCTTATATAGAGATCTAGGGCACTAACTCCTAGAGAAGGTTGAAATAGAAGCATTAAATCAAATTTAACCTTAACTCCTAAGAATTGACCTAGATTAAATGTAATTTAAGAGTCTACCATTCTAAAACCTGAAATAGCCGACTCAAAAGCAAGAAAAAAAACTTTCTGAAGCTCGAGATCCCCAAACTCCCAGAAATCAAAAATGGGACCTGGGGTCAGGGATGAGGTCAACCCTGCCCTAGGTTAAGGTTGAGGTCGACCTTGACCCAAAAGGTTTTCCTTGACCTAGAGGCCAAAGTCCTCAGTTTCACAAAGTAGTTTATCATAAATAGGTTCGAAATAGATAGAGAGAGAGAGAAGCAGAATAGGGGGGAAATAGCTAGATCCATGTAAAGACCCATTCAAGGTGTTTGACATGACCCTAAACCACTTACTCAGAGGGCTAGACACTCTTAACATGGAAGTGCTTCCATTTTAAGATGATACACTTTCAAGTTGTATATCTTGAATAGTGAGAAACCTCCTGCTCAAGGCATCAAAAACTTTTTTGACTTGACCCTTCTTGTGCTTGATGTTAAATACATAATTTTGCAAAAACTCTACCCATTTTATGTGCCTTAAACTCAACATCTCTTGCGAGTTAATATAACTCAATGCTTAGTTATTAGTATAGACAACAAATTCTTTTGGCAAAAGGTAATTCCTCAATTTCCTAAGTGCTTGGACAAGTGCATACAATTCCAAATCATATGAAGAATACCTTGACTTAGCCTCAATTAATCTCTCACTAAAAATGGAAACGGGTCTTCCCTCTTGACTCAAAACTACCCCAACAACAACATTTCTTACATCACACTCAATAATGAATAGTTTTTCAAAACTAGGAAAGACTAAGATAGGTTTTTTAGCTAGCTCTTTTTTCATCCTTTCAAACACTTCATTTTCCTCTTTAGTCCAAAAAAATTTAGTTTTCAAACGACATTTGATAGTGTCCAAAATAGGAGCAAATATCTCACTAAAATTCCTTATGAATTTCCTATAAAATTGTGCCAAACCATGAAAATTCCTTATTGTTGTACCTATTTTTGGTGTGAGCCAACTTAGGATTTCTTTGACTTTGTCTTCATCCATCTTTTATCTATCCTATGAAACAACAAATCCAAGATAAACCAATTCTTGTTTTAGGAACTCACATTTCTCTAGGTTAATGGTTAATTTCTCTTCTTGTGATCTCTTCAAAATAATCTCTAAATGTTTCAAGTGTTCCTCTTTATCCCTACTATAAATTAGTATATCATCAAGGTATACTACCACAAAATTGAATATATAGTTCTTCAACATTGCATTCATAAGCCTCATAAATGTACTAGGTGCATTGGTGAGGCCAAATGGAATAACTAACCATTCATATAGCCTTTCAGTGGTCTTATATGATGTTTTATATTCATCACCTTCCTTCATTCTTATTTGGTGGTAACCACTCTTAAGATCAATCTTATAAATATACTTAGCTTCTCCTAGACAATCCATCAAATCTTCTATCCTAGGAATAAGAAACCTTTATCTTATGGTTATTCTATTGATGACTCTAGAATTAGTACATAACCTCCATTTACCTCCATTTTTGGGTGGAAAAACCACTAGAACAACACATGGGTTGATGCTCTTCTTTATCAAACCTTGATCCAGTAGTTCATGAACTTGCCTTGTTATTTCCTTGTTTTGTTATGGGTTTATTTTGTAAGCAACCTTGTTCGGTAATGAAGCCCCTCGTATAAAGTCTATTTGGTGACTAATTTTCCTTTTTGGAGGAAGTGTAGAAGGTGTACCGTCACTAATAATGTCCTTGAACTAGTCCAATACAACCTACACTTCTTTTGGTAGAATAGTTTTCTCCTTCACCTCTTCTTCCTTGGGTTTCAACAAGATTGCAAAACCAACATCTTGCTCTTTTAAATCATTTAAGAACTCTCTCCCACTCATGAGTAAGAGATTTTTATTTGAGGTAGTTCCAATACCTTCTTCAACAACTAACTAAATTTTATATGTTACCCCATCTTTCTTGAAAGTGTACAAATTCTTCTTTCTATGATAGATGGCTTCTCTATCATATTTCAATGGTCTACCTAGAAGTAGATGGCCTGCATCCATGGGTAGCACATCACAAATTACTTTTTCTTGATAACCTCCTATGGATAAATCTACCCAAAATTGCTCATTTACCAGAACTTTTTGGTCTTTATTCAAACATGTAACCTTGTAAGGACAAGTTTGTGGGATTCTTACCAATTGAAGTTTGTGAACAACCTCCTCTGATATGATGTTTTTAGTTGATCTTGAATCCACCATGACCTTACAAACCTTACCTTGTATCTTGCAGTTGACCCTAAAAAGTTCTCTTCTTTGTTTGCGCTCCTCCTTGTTTTGTTCTTTTAGCAAAACTCTCCTAAACATGATATTTTCCCATTTTTTTGAATCAAGGTTCACCTCTCGATTCATGTTGATGCCTTGGTCTTCTTGAACATAATTAATCTTCCTTTCACCTTGTGAATTTTAAGATTTCTTAGGACATCTATAAGCTAGATGTCATAGATTGGCCAATTTGTAGCATTTCATGGTGGAGAAGTGTGAACTTCTTCCTCCACTACCATATGTTCCTCTTCCTCCACTAATAAAACCTCTACCTCTTCTATAACTACCCCTGCTACTACTCTCACCACTTTTTTCATTTGGTTTGGAGTCTCCTTGGGTCTTTGAATCACCATCTCTACCCTTATGTCCTCCTCTATGATTTCCTCTTCCATCTCTGCCTCTACCATGACCTCTAGCATGAGATTCCTACTTCTTTTTGTTCTTCTCTTCCACCTTGAGAGCCAATTGAAAAATTCTTTGAACTCTAGTGGGTGGCCATAAATTGATTTCCTCTTAGATAGCCCACCTCAAACCTCCAAGGTACTTGGCAACCTTCATTTCTTCTCCATCTTGTATCTTGGACCTTAGACATATCTTTTGAAATTCTTCAGTGTAAGAGGCTACATCCATGTCTTTTTGTTTTAGAGTTTGCCTCTTCTTGTGCAGTCGGATCTCATTGTTTTCTGGTAAGTAGTTTTCTTAGAATTTTCTCGCCATTGCCTTCCAATTTTTTATAGGCTTCTTATTTTCTTTCTCCCTTTCTTCTTGGAGAAAATTCCACCAAGTTAAGGTTGGTCCCCTTAACCTATATTTGGCAACTTTCACTTTTTGTGCTTTAGTAACCCCTTCACAATCAAAGTAATTTTCCATGCCCTCAATACATTCCATTAATAAATTAGGATTCATCTTACCCATGAAAAAAGGTACTCCTTCAAGGGATTTTCCACTCAAGGCTTTGATAACTTTTATAAAATGCTCATCTTGGACTGGAGGATCAAGTTTAGGTTCTACATCTTCTGTTGCAACTTCTTTTCCCATCTCTTCATCAATATCCAACTTCTCTTTCATGTTGCCATTTGTTTCCCTTACTTCATCAAGTTTATTCTTCATAGCCTCTAAGGCTTCTTCCAAGAGTCTATTTCTCTCCCTATATTCTATCACATCTTTATCCAATTTAGCATTGGTCAACATGATGTTTTCTCCTACTGACTCACCTACAAACTCAAACATACACAATGTCTAGTCCCAAACCTTTAACTGGCTTGAATACCAATTTGATGTAATGAAATCTAAACTTCCTAGTTTATGCCACTATACCCAAACTAATCAAAGGCTTATATTAAGCCTATAGGGTTTCTTCCTAACCCTATTAGCCCCTTCCATAGGATTAAATCACACCAATTTTCTCTATCCACTTTTGTTCAACTCAAACCTTATAATAAGGCATTTTTTTACTATTATGCAAGTACAAACACAACTCCAATTGAAACACCTAGGGCCACTATTAGATCACCATCAAGAAATTTCCAACCTCCTCTAATCATCCCAATTCTATATTCCCAAACCCACTTCATGAAACTCCACATCTTGTTGTTTTGACCTGGTAGGTCTATAGCCCCAATTAGGCCTGCTGGTGGGGTTTTTGGACTTTCTTGCTAAAATTGTCCACACAACATGGAGAATAAATAACATATTCTAGTACACTTTTTCCATATTAATATATTCAAGAGGTCTTAGGTCACTAAATCATTCGTATAACACTTTACCAAAATTTAGGCTATAAATAAGGGTTTCTGAGTTTTGTATTAGCAACACTAAAGGGTTTGAATTTTGAGATAGAAAACCTCCACTTTAGTACTCCTCCTCTTCCACACTATACCACCTTACCTTTCTCCTTCTAGCAAGGCAAAAACTAGGGTTCCTTCAATGGAAAAACATAGCATTTCATTCACTTTTTTACTTCGTTGTTCCCTAGCCGAGTATACACTTCTCGCCTAGGGCCTCATAAAAAAACATTCAAACTTGCACCTAAAAATGGGAAAAAAACATATTTACAAAGTTTTGAGAGACTACTAACCATATCTAACATAAATTTATGGGGTCCACCATGTGTAACAAAACCTATGTACAAATTCCTATATCTACCTTTGTCCAAAATAGTAGATTGGCAAAAACAAAAAGATTTTCTAAAACAAAGAAAAAATTCACTCCAACACCTCAATTTGCAAATATTGATTCAAATTTCATTGTTCTCATTGATCACATGGTGCATCTAGGTCTACCAATCCATTAACAAGGAAAGTAAGCCATTTTTTCTTGAAAAATGCTATCACGGTTTCAAAAATTGCTCCAGAAACAAGTCACAGTCCATACAATTGACTCCTCCCAACCTATCCTCAAGATTAACAAGGTAGTTTTTCCTTTACAAGCCTATTTAGTTCATTTTTAACTCCTTCCTAACACCTAGGTTAAGTGTTTTCCCATTAGGCACAAAGTTGTCATGACAACTTTGTAAAATTGCAATGTTGTCATGAGCAACTTTTGCAATTTTTGCCCTATGTTGGTTTTAAGACCTAAAACACCACTAATACTTTGAGGAAAGGTATATTATCACTAAATTAGACTATTTCACTCATTTTCATGCCTTTTGAAACTTTTAACCCATCTTTGACCAAATTCCCTCATGTAAGCAACTTATTCCTAAATGCACAAAAACTTCCTAAATGACCATGCAAGTTCCATAAACCTGTTAGATTATGGTGACTGATCAAGAAAGTACTGTACATACTTCATAAATAGTGGGGTTCAGGGCATCACCCCAAAATTTTTTTTGGCCATGGCCGACATGGTAGCCGACATATTATGGCCAACATGTTATAACCCAAAAATGGATGAAATACTTGTATAAAAGGGTTTAGGGTTAGGTATTTTTTCATTATGTTGTGATGCAAAATTGGTTCTTGCGATGGTATTGAGCTGTAAGGCATTACAGATTGTAATCAGGTTGTAATCACTGGATTGTAATAAGATCGGACTTGCTATTTGGTGGATGTAGCCCAGGGATTGGGTGAACCACGTTAAATCTTGGTGTCTTGTGTTCATTTTTGTGTGATCTATTATTTTCTGTTATCGGTTATATTTGCATATAGTTTTATTTCTGTCCATGGTTTATCCTAACAAGGCTCTGATACCACTTGTTAGGATAAACCACAGATAGAAATAAAACTATATGCAAATATAACTGATAACAGAAAATAATAGATCACACAGAAATGAACACAAGGCACCAAGATTTAATGTGGTTCACCCAATCCCTAGGCTATATCCACCAAATAGCAAGTCCGATCTTATTACAATCCATTGATTACAATCTGTAATCCCTTACAGCTCAATACCACCGCAAGAACCAATTTCGCATCACAACATAATGAAAAAATACCTAACCCTAAACCCTTTTATACAAGTATTTTATCCATTTTTGGGTTACAAAATGTCGGCCATAATATGTCGGCCACGGCCAAAAAAAATTTTGGGGCGATGCCCCGAACCCCACTATTTATGAAGTATGTACAGTACTTTCCTGATCAGTCACCATAATCTAACAATCTCCCACTTGGGGACTGATCAGGCTCCACACTAAACAACAAAACCTATGAAAACCATCAAACCTACTAACCCAACACCAATGGGACTTTATTCTAGTCCTTAAACTCTGGTGGTTGGCTAAAACCACCTACAAGCCAAAACCAAGCAAACTAACTAGGTGCTCATGCACCAAATAACTCTCACAAATTTATGTAGCATTCGTTCATAGACATTTATTACAATATAAATAATTTAATAAAAATTCTAAATAATAATTATATTTATCACTTGAGATTAACTCAAAATATTCCTTAGAAAAATATGTAGGAGCATTTATGAATGCTATCGAACTATGTATAAAAAAATTCCATTGCATAAATAATAAAGAAAATATAGACTATATGTATGTATGTATGTATGATGTATATATATACATATATATATATACATACATACATACATACATACATACATACATACATACATACATACATATATATACACACACACACACACACACACACACACACACACACACACACACACACACACACACACACACACACAGTTCTATGATATCAATATTATATTTAATACCCAAGTCCAAAGTAATGTAGTCCAGGACATGGAACAAAAAAAAAATTGGAACTCGATAAGGAGCATGATCTTCATCCTATAAGATGTAACCAAATTCCTCAACCCATGTAATCAATATACAATTATCATGATCTATAAACTCTTCAAATATAGTCTATTTGAAAATATAAAAAACCATATATTTTGATCAACATGAAAAGGTTAAAAATCTAAACATTTAAATCTAAATTTATAGATGTATTTAGAATACCCACAAATCTATTACTAGGAGGTTTATATTTCACATATTAGGTTTTTCGAAGCATGTAACCCATAGATTCAAAAAAAACTTATATCAATGATAAGTACATGATAAAAATACACACAAGCCCATATAATAAGATATGCTAAAATGTAGATTCATAACATGCACCAGTATGAAAGTACATATTTAAGCCACACGCAAGTACACAGACCACAAGTAATAAAAGAGGTTATTTAACTATTAATATCTAACTAGGGATAAAACAAAGTATGTGTCTAATGTACAAAAAGAAAAACCCAAAGATTAGATGATGAAGGGTACTTCTCTTTACAAACTCAAATACAAATGACACAATAGAGAAATAAATAGGAATTTGCATGAACATAATAATTACAAGAATAAAAAAACTTGTTTTTTATTGTTTGCAATTAAATAACATTGCAAATTTCATAAAATTACATACCATATGTACACAGAAATTTTTATTACAATGATCTACACATTAGAAACACCATATGTCCAATTAGAACTTTCCCTAATAACCCTATTTGTCTTCTTTGGATTGGGAATTTTAACCACCCTAGAAGGTTTTAGAGGTCGACCACCATTATATTATTTTTCCTTATATTAGAATATCCTAAGAATATGCCTCGATCAGCTTTTGAAACACACTAGATATTGGAAGATATTTTTCTTTTTCTCCTAAAGTGGCACAACTTTTGAAAGCCATATCTTGTGAATCATGAACTTGATTGGTTATTAAAATAGAATCCCCCCAAAGCACTCTACAACTTACAGGGTGAAGTTTTGTCCCAAGAAAAGCTTGACCGTCTTTTAGAGTCTCAAAATCCTTGAATATTGAGTTCAAAGTATTGTATAACACCCCACCAAAATAGAAGATTCAATATCCTTCAAATCGAACTTGATCTTGCCAAGAAACTTTATTGCAAGGCTTATATATCCAAATGAACCTACCAAAAAGAAATTGGAACAATTTGTGTTCAAATGAGAACTTACTAAAAATATCTCTTTTAAATTATAAAGCTTTTGAGATTATTTATTTAATTATCAAATTAATATCAAATAATAATAAATTTTTGCAACTCAAATAAATCATTTCTTGTTTTTGAAAAAATAAATCATTTTTTAATTGGAAATGCTTTTGAGTTTTATAGCTTTTAGAATTGATTTTTATTTTTTCTGATTCTCTTTCTCAAACCTTCATCTTTTTTTATTTTTCTATTTAAATGAATTAGTGTGGCTCATTTTGAGGGAGATTATAGAATTGAAACATTTTCTAGGAAGTATTAGTTCTAATTCTTTTATACATAAGCTTTTGACTAATAAATATATATTTCAAATCTTTGAATTTACTTTTGGATTAGATGATTTTGTTCTTCGTCTCTTGAAATTATTGGGTAGGTCATAATTTGGTACCTCCTTAAAATATTATTGGAGATGATGTTTCCAAAGTAGGGAACACATTGACTTGGAATGGTTTTTTCCCTAATATCATTTTCTCCACTGCAAGCTTAGACAAACAAATTTTCTTGTTTAATCATACCAAATATGCAGCACAAAGTAGATTATCTATGTATTCCCAGCAGAAAGGATTTCTTTCTGAACCTGATGCTAGGACCCATGAAACCAATCTTATAAAGATAGAAAATTCTAAACCCAAACCATATGTTAAACTTGCATATATCCCACCACATCGCAAGAATGGGTCCTCCAATTACCCATGTCATTCCCCCATTCAAACCCTCATGACTTCACAAACCATTAATAATAAATCTAAAGAACAGATTATGATTATAAGCAATTAGGTCAGCAAAGAGTGATGACACGAATGTCAAAAGGTTTGTATGGGCCAAGACAAGAAATGACCAATCTCATTAGCTAGTTAAAGGAATTCTATAAAAATCAGGTAAGTATGTCTCACCATTCTAATAGATTGATATATATATACACTACAGTAATGAGTATGTGAAAAAAGATTTCCTCTTTTTTTCTAAGTGCTATTATAAAGGTTATGCTATCAAATTCATTGAATGGATGCCAGATTGTAAGGAAGAATAGTTAAACCTCTCCATGCAAACTTGGATGTCCATTCAATCCTTACCTCCTAAACTGATGCATATAGAGATTCTTAGGAAAATTGGACGTTCAATTGGTAATTTCATAGGAATAGATTCTTCCTATAAATATTGCAATATTGTTAAAAATCTTATTAATGATAAGAATAAAAATCTAGAACATAATACGATTAAGTTAGTCTCAAACAACTCTATATATATTGAAATATCTTAGATTTGAAGGAAAACTTTCAGAAATAATCAGATTAGATAATGAGAGAAATATATCATTTAAAACTTTTCAACCAGCCTCGAATCTTAAGGATGTCTTCCTAATGAGTAATATTAGAAATAAAAAAGAAAAATAGGGGAAGATCATAAATGAGATAGATTGTCTAGAACCTCGTAAGGTTACTACAAGGAAAGTAGAAATAGAATTGGAGGATGGTGAAAGAAAATTAAGAAAAATAACATCTATAACTGCAAATACAGAAACAGGTAACAATTTCATATTGATTCCCAAAAAAGATCAGAAGAAAGAAATGGAAACAGTACAAGAGCCAAAAGGAAAAGAGGCTCAAAGCACAGAGAAGGAAAAGATTTTAATTCCAGAAATCAATAAAGAAACTATTCAACTATTAAATGTGGAAAAGGATAAGGGCACTACCCCATAGATGACTTTAGAACTTTTGTATGCAAAGAAAAATGATAAAGAAATCAATAGGAGAAAAGAAAAAATAACAGAAGATAATATTTCTAAAATAAATAAGTTAAGGATAGTCAACAACAGCAAAAGATTAAGAAAAAAAAGAGGAAAACAGAGAAAACTAAGAGTATTAAGGATATAAATGGGCAATGGAAAATGTCCAGAAAGGAATTAAGATTCCAAGAGGAAAAGATCTTGGAGAATAACAATCAAAATCTTGAAGAGACAGAAAACAAATTTATTTTTTCTGAGGAGTCACTAGAATGAAGAAAAGCTAAATGCTTAAAAGGAATAACGGAAACACCACAGCAAAAGACATAAGAACTGGTGAAAGAGAACATAGACACTAAAAAAGAGGCAATAAAATGATGCACCAAATTTTGGCAGACACCAACCACAACTCAGGAATCTCCTTTTTATAAGATAAGTTATTAGGAATAAACCACGAACATAAATAACAATTACATGCAAATACAAACAATATCAAAAAATAATAAATCACACAAAAAGGAACACAAGACACCAATATTTAATGTGGTTCACCCAATCCCTAGGCTACGTCCACCAAATAGTAAGTCTAATATTATTATGATCTAGTGGTTACAAACTGATTACAATCTGTAATCCCTTATAGCTCAATACCACTGCAAGAACCAATTTTTGCATCATAACTATGAAAAAATCCCTAACTCTAAGCCCTTTTATACAAGTATTTTTACTACTTTAAGGTTACAATTAATAATTACATGTCAACCCAAAATCTTGATAAAATAGGGCCCAAAATTATCTCAAGCCTCAAAGAATTTATGAAGTATGTATAGTACTTTTCTAATCAGTCACCACAATCTAACAATCTCCCACTTGGGGACTAATCAGGCTCCACTCAAAACAACAATATCCCACTTGGAGACTGATCTTATAGCTATGTCACTACTCCATGAGGCTCCCACTAGATCAAACCACCTTGGACTCTATTATTCTTTTATTCATGTTCAGTCTAGAAGACCAACCGAAGTTGAAGAGGAGTTCAACTTCTCCCTTGTTACTCACTTTGTAAAAATATTTGTTGGATTTTCATTTTTATGTATCTTGTCTATCTTTAACTGCCCATCCTCCAATACTGACTGAATGAAATGGTATCAGAACTGTATGTGTTTGGTCTTTGAATGCAAAGCTGAATTCTTTGCAAGATGAATGGCACTCTAACTATCTATAAACAAATAATTATCCCTTTGAGGGTGTCCCAATTCTTCCAAGAAGAACTAAATCCATATCATCTCCTCGGATGCCTCTATAGTAGCTACATACTCTGCCTATGTAGTGGATAAAGCATTAACCTTCTATAACCTAGAAACCCAACTCACGGTTACCCCACCAATAGTAAAGACATAACCTGTAGTACTCCACCTAGTATCAATATCCCCTACCAAATATGAGTCAACATACCCCTATAAATTAGTAGTAGAGCCCCAAAGTGTAAACACTTATTGGATGTTCCTCTCAAATATCTAAGAATCCATTTGACTACATTCTGATGCTCAATTCCTCGATGACTCATATACTCGCTAACGACTCCCACTACATGTGCAATATTTGGCCTTGTACATAGCATAGCATAAATCAAGCTTCCTACTGCTGAAGCATAGGGTACCTTGGACATCTTATTCTCCTCTTCTTGTGTCTTGGGACACATCTCCTTAGTCAACTTCAAATGACTAGGTAAAGGTGTGCTGACAGCTTTAGCATTTTCCATAAAGAAATGTTGCAACACCTTCTCAACATAATCATCTTGAGATAGTGTCAATTTCCTATTCTTCCTATCTCTTCAAATCTTCATACCAAGTATTTTTTTTGCTACCACCAAATCCTTCATAGCAAATGCATGTGCTAATTGGCATTTTAGCCCCTTAATATGATCCATGTTAGACCCAGCTACAAGCATATCATCAACATATAAACATAAAATAATGTAGTTGTCATCATCCAACCTCTTAAAATAAACACAAGGATCTTAATGACACCTACTATCCATGCTCATGCATAAAACTATCAAACTTCATACACCATTACCGAGGTGCTTGCTTCAAGCCATATAAACTTTTCTTCAATTTGCACACTAAGTTCTTACTTTTGACATCAAATTCTCATGGCTGAGCCATATATATCTCTTCATCCAAATCACTATGAAAGAAGGTTTTTTTTAACATCAACTTTCTCTAAATGAAAATCTTCAGTAGCCATAATACTTAAAATAGTACGGATAGAAGTCATCTTAATAACAGGACACAATATCTCATCAAAATCAATGCCCTGTTTCTATGCAAATCCTTTTACAACTAACCTAACTTTAAATCTTTTCTTACCTCCTTCCTCTTCTTTCAACTTGTAAACCCACTTAGTTTATAAAAACCTTTTAATTTCAGGCAACCTGCATAAATTTTGTCTTATTTTTTAGCAAAGAGTCTATTTCGTCTTTCATTGTAGACTCCCACTAAATCTTAGTATCCACCTGCACAACTTCATCATAACATTTAGGTTCACTAGCATCAGTAAATAAAGTAGAATACAAAGAGGGAGAAAATCTTTGTGGAGGTCTAATTTCTCTTATTGACTATCTAACATTCAATGGTATGTGTGGTATTTTTTGTTGTGGTTTCTGTACATCATGAGGAATGGTTGGAACATCATCTTTTGGAGTATCATCTAGCACTACATAATCATCTTCTTTCTTCTTATGTTGCAGTAATAGATCTTTGTACAACACTTTCTTATTGAATGTGACATCCCTCCTTACAATTTTTATGATTTTCAAAATCCTGAAGCTTATAACCAAATTCATTAATTCCATATCAAAAAAATTCAGATTTCTTTGACTTAGCTTCCAGCTTAGTTCTATTTTCAGAATCTATATGAGCAAATGCTTCACAACCAAAGGTTCTAAGAAAAGAATAACTCACTTTCTTACCAATCTATGCTTTCTCTAGAATACCACAACCCAAAGGAGTAGAGGGACCTCTATTAATCAAATATACAACAATATTGATAGTCTCCACCCACATGTGTAAGGGCAACCCAACATGCAACCTCATGCATCTTGCACGCTCCATTATAGTCTTGTTCATGCATTCAACCACTCCATTTTCCTATGGAGTCCTTGGAACAATTTTTTGTCTATGAATACCCTTAGTGGGGCAATAATTTTCAAATTCATGACTACAATACTCACCACAATTATCAGATTTGAGGCATTTTAATTTTATACCAGTCTCATTTTCAGCCAAGCATTTTCATTTCTTAAAATTTTGAAATACATCAAATTTTTGTCTAAGAAAATAAACTCATACTTTTCTAGTTGCATCATCAATAAATGTAACATAATAATGAGAGTCACCAAAATAAGATACCTAAGCCAATCCCCATACATCTATATGCACAAGCTCTAATTTTTCCTTTTTGTTTTCCTTTCCAGTCTTCACAAAACTCACTCATTTTTATTTTCCATACACATAACTTTCACAAAAATCTATATTAACACATTTCAGACCTGGTAAAACTTTCTTTGAATGAAGTACTTTCATACCTTTCTCACTCATGTGCCCAAGTTTGTTGTGCCACAATGATGTATCAAAATTTACAGCACCTATTTGTTCTCCCTGCTCAACAATAGCAACTATTCCTGAACATTCATTTTTCTCTAAAACAATTAAAGTAGAAAGAACAATATGACCTATACAAAGATATAAGGTGCCTAATTTCACACCTTTTGCTACTACAAGAGAACCTTTTGAAACCTTCCAATTTTTATCACTAAAAGTAACTACACAACCCTCATCACTGAGTTGCCCTACTGAAATTAAATTCCTACTCAGTCTTGGAACATGTCTTACCTCATGTAGTAGCCAATATTTTCCATTCTACAACTTAATCTTAATTTTTCCCTTTCTACCAATTTGACAAGGTTCATTATCCTCCAAATAAACAAGTCCAAAATGCCCTTTGACATAATCAATGAAATAACTTCTATGAGGTGTAGCATGAAATGAAGCACCAAAATTTAAAATCAATGAATCATCAACACTTTCTAAAGACAAAAGCAAAGCATCCTCTTTGAATTTGTTACTTACCACATTTTCCTCCTTGTCACCATCTAGTTTATCTCCTTCATTTTTTTTTTATTCCAAAAATCTTTCTTTTTATGCTCTAGTTTCCCACAATACCAACAATAGTTTGGTCCTCTCAATTAAGACTTCCTCCCCTTTCACTTTCCTCTTGATTTCCCACAATTTTCAAAATTACTTCCTCTCTTACTTGTTCTACCTTGACTTTGTGCATTCAAAAAACTTTGTGATGTAGATCCACCTAAGGTTTTCCTATGAGTTTTCTCACTCAAAACAACACTAATCACATCATCATATTTTAGGGTACTAGATTCAGGAACAAAATTACTCACAGCCATTACCAAGCCATTCTAACTTTTAGGCAAAGAATACAAAATCAAGAGAGCCCTAATTTCTTCATCAAAATTGATACCCATAGAAGATAATTGACTAGTAATAGTATTAAACTCATTTAAATGATTTTTAAGAGATCCACCTTCTACCATTTTCATATTAAATAAACACTTCATGAGAAATACCTTGTTTGAAGTGGAGGGTTTTTCATACAATGTCACTAGGGTTTTCATCAACTCTTTTGTTGTATTCACTTTTGTAGTATTAAATGTCACCAATGGTGCTAGGCATAATCGAATGCTTCCAAGTGCCTTTCTATCCTAAAGATCTCATTCATCATTTGATATAGATTCCTAATTCTTGGCTTTGCCTTCCAATGGCTTCCATAAATCTTTCTAATAAAGATAGTCTTCCATTTTCATCTTCTATAACTGAATTTTTTTCCCATTAAACCTGTCAACCCTCAGCTTACCCTCATTTTCCATCACTCCCACTTGACCATGAGACTCTCACTCAATTGTGAGACTTTCCTCTAGAGGATAACTAAAAAACAACCTCACTCTGATACCATTTATTTGAAATAAACCAAGAACATAAATAAAAATTACATACAAATATAAATAAAATCAAAAAATAATAGATCAAATAGAAAAGAACACAAGATACCAAGATTTAACATGGTTCACCCAATCCCTAGGCTACGTCCACCAGACAACAAGTCCAATATTATTATGATCTAATGATTACAACTTGATTACAATTTGTAATCCCTTATAGATCAATACCACCGCAAGAACCAATTTTTGCATCACAACTATGAAACAATCACTAGCCCTAAGCCTTTTTTATACAAGTATTTTTACCGCTTTAGGGTTACAATTAATAATTACATGTTGGCCCAAAATCTTGATAAAATAGGGCCCAAAAAAATTTTAAGCTGATTCCTTGAGCCCCAAAGAATTTATGAAGTATGTACAGTACTTTTCTGATTAGTCACCACAATATAACATGAGTGAGCACAATACAAAGGAAAAGGATCAAAGTAAGACAAAAGAAATTACTATACAAGATTTTCATGACTTTTTGAATAACGATGAACCAAAGGATGAAGATATGGAAATGATAATTATAGATGAGATAGAGAAAGAGAACCTGGAAATATTAACTAATAAATTGATCCATGTCTTTAACTTTGATAATATTGATAATAACAGTGACTTACACAAAGAGGAGTTAATACAACGCATACTAAAAATAGGTGGAGATAATTACACATTTGAAGATTTGAGAAGAGACATGTTAATCATTGAGGATGGAGATAAGAGAAACAAAGATTTATAAACAACTAAACCTGGAACAATAACAGATAAAGGAAAGGGTATGGAGTTAGACAAAACATGGTGTAGTCCAACCTTAGTAGATGATGTTCATACAGGGAATCAAATAAGATTGGCAGAACAAATAATGAAAGAATAAGAAAACAAAGAAAAATGTGAAAAAGATGGAAAGCAATCTAAAAGTGCTTTAAATGCACAAGAGAACATAGAGCAATTGGGTATTTTGATGAATCAAGAAGGGATAAATTCTTCCAAATATGGAAAAGTAAAAGCTAAAAGAGGCAAGAAGTTATTGAAAGAACTTAGAGAAGCAAATGAGTAGGCAAGAGAACAATAAAAGATTAGTCAGTTACTTAACACATGGAAGGGGAAGATCATTCCCAAGACAGTATGAAGATCACTACTTGGAATGCTAGGGGCTTAAATGTGCCTAGCAAGAAATGATTACTAAAACATAATTTAAAACAATTTAATTCTGAAATTATAATGATACAAGAAACAAAACTGAATAAGGAAGAATGAATAAAGCTAGAAAAGATATTAGGTAATTGGAACATCAATTTACTTGAATCTAGACGAGCCTTCGGGGGATTGGGAATGATTTGGAATCCTAGAAAAGTAATTCTAAATGTAATACACTCAAATAACTCTTGGATGAGTAGCAGAATTAAAAGAATAAAAACTTACAGCTATTTTTAATAAACATATACGGACTAACCCAGAACATAGATTAAAAACTGCTATGGGAAGAAATAAGTCTAGTTATAAAAAACCATAGGAATGAACGCATTCTTATAGGTAGATATTTTAACATGATCATAAATTTAGATGAAAAATTTGGAGGTGTCTAGAAAAGTTCCCAAAAATCAATGGAATCTAAAAAATGAATAGCCATTAATAATCTCATAGATATTCCTATGAACAATGGTAAATACACATGAAATAATAGAAGGAAATACTTTGCATTTATAGCTAAGAAACTGGATAGATTCTTGTTCAAAGGTGAATTAAGTGAACTAGAGTTAGATTTACAAGCATCAATACTACCTATAGTAGGATATGATCACTATCCTATTAGAATTGAATTTAGAGAACCTACTAAACCTATCAATAATCCTTTTAAATGCAAAAAAAAATGTGGTTTTTAGATTAAACAATTCATGGAACTCATAAGAAAATGGTGGAATCAAGACAATTTTAAAGGCTCTAGAATGTACATATTTGTATCTAAGATGAAAATGATTAAAGAAAATATACTTAAGTGGAATAAAGAACAATTCAACAATATATTTTTTTTAAAATAGACATCAAAGAAAGCTTAAAAAATTAAACACAAAAGTAATTAAAAAAGGTATGAATAACAAGACCTTTGTCTTACAAAAAGATCTACTAGCAAAATAGGAAAACATTCTTGCAAAGGAAAAAGTCTTTTAGAGGCAAAAATCAAGAGAAATATGGCTAGAAGAAGGGGGCAGTAATACAAAATATTTTCATAACACTATTTACAACAAAACAAAAAGAAAATTTATAAAGATTAAAGATGCATTAGGCTCTATCACTGAAAATCTAGAGAATATAGAAAACATATGTGTAGAGCATTTCAATAAGCTATTAAATAATTTTGATAGTTCAAACATGATAGCTCAAGTCAAAATTCTTGAAAACATACCAAAAGTGGTTTCTATAGAAGAAAATAAAGCATTAAATGCACCCATATCCTTGGAAGAAGTTAGGATTGTTCTATCCAACATGAATCCTGATAGCTCCCCAGGTCTAGATGGATTCCAGGCTTTCTTCTACCAAAAATGTTGGGATATTATCAGAACCAATCTCTAGAAAGCCATTGAAGCTTTGAGAAATGGTGGATCATTACTTGCAAAAATTAATAATACCTTTCTCACCATAATATCAAAAAAAGATGATCCTAAAACCCAAGGGGATTTCAGACCTATAGCTCTCTACAATACCATTTATAAAATCATATCCAAAATTTTAGAATATTGAATGAAACCAACTTTACATAAGATAATATCATAAGAACAAATGGGTTTTCTACCAGGAAGATCAATTCTAGATGGGTTAATCATTATACAAGAAAAATTACACATAGCCAATAAGAATAAAATGGCAAGCATGTTCATGAAATTGGATATTCAAAAAGCATATGACATGGTTGATTGGAGGTTCTTATGCAAAACACTAGAAGCTTTTGAATTTTTGAACCAATGGATTAATCTTATATGCCAATGCATTTCAACATGTAAAATTTTTGTTATTATTAGTGGAACTCCTGAAGGATTCTTTGATACATCAAGGGGTATAAGACAAGGAGATCCCCTATCTATGTTCCTATACATCATCATGGCAGAAGCCTTTGGTAGAGCAATCTCCAAAGCCTGCACAAACGATAAAATTAGTGGAATTTCAGCAACTAAGAATGTTCCTAATATAACACATCAACAATATGCATATTACACCATTCTACTAGGGAGAAGTACAATAAAATATGCCCCTAAACTTCAAATCAATCATTCAATAGTATATGGAAGCTTCAAGACAAAGAGTGAATGCTGAAAAATCAGAAATATTTTTCATTAATACTAAACCTAAAAGAGAAAACTAGATTTGTAATATTTTGGGTTATAAAAGAGGAACATTTTCTTGTAAATACATGGGAATAGAACTAGAGAGAGGTAGTAAAACTAATAAGGGTTGGCATAATATTCTTGATAAAATGGATAAGAAGACAGAAGGTTGGAAAAATAAATGGCTAAGAAAAACTAGTAAAGCTATAAAGATCAAAGCAGTCTTATCATCCCTTCCAACATACCTTCTTTTTTGCTTACCTCTTTCTAAAAGTTTAAATAAGAAGATTGAGGCAAAACTCATAAATTTCTTCTGGAATGACACAAAATAACAAAAAAAATTAGCTCTAATAAAATGGGAGAAATTATGTAAACCTAAGGAACTAGGAGGTTTGGGTATCAAAAATTTAAGTTGGCAAAATGAAGCATTAGGGGCCAAACTGACATGGAGATTATTCATAGAAAGAAACCAAAAATGGGAAAAAATTTAAATTAACAAATACCTAAATGTAGTTTATCCTTACTCCTTGTTTAGAATGAGGATCCAAGAACTAAAATTGTATAGTTAAAAGAAGATCCCTGATTAGCAAATATCCCACTTGGGATGTTGGTAATGGTAAGGAAGCTCTCTTCTAGGAGCACTCTTGGGATGGTCATCCCCCAATAGATAAAATGAGTATCCCAGCTGGTCTTCAAGACCATTTAGTCAAACTTTGGGGGTGTAAGGTAAACGATTATAAAACCAAAAAAGATATTAATGGCAGTATAAGCTAGGAATGGAAAACTTTAGATAATATTGACTTAGAACCAACACTTAGAAAGGTATATGAAAATATCATTAATAATAGGAAAATAGAACAATTAGTGAGAAATGAAAAACTTATATGGGCAGCATCAAAAGATGGAAGATATAACATGAAAAAATGGATATAAAGCAATCTTTTAGTCTCAAAGATGGGAAGAAGTTATTATTCCCCTTAGACTCTATTGGGACTCTTCCTGTCTACCAAATTCAAGCTTATTTATGTGGACTAGCTCTCAGAATAGGATTCTAACTACTGATAGACTTAGAAAGATGGTCATTGAGGGGCCTTCTAGATGTATACTATGTAAGAAAGACAATGAAGATATAGATCATCTATTATATAAGTGCCCATATACACAACATTGTTGGGAATGGCTCTGACATATGTTGGGTTGGACCGTGCCCTTGCTTGAAACTCTGAATGGTCTGTGTAAAGGTTGGCCCACTAATAGTAGTAGTTGTATCTATAGTAATCTCTAGAATATTTTTCCCTTCTATCCTAGTTTGGGAAGTATGGAAAGAAAGGAATCAAAGAATATTTCATGATCAAGATAAAATGGTTTGTGAGATTACTAATAAAATTGAAGCCTGTATAGTTGAAATATTAAACTCTCGCCTGAGGAAAATTTAGAAAGAGGAAGGATCATTTTTAGAATGAGATGGTCTTATGAATAAAAGCTAGAAAAACCTAATTAACCCTTCACTGATGTATAAAAATAGGAATAAAGAGGCAAGGAACAAATGTAGGTCAGATCCACCCCTGACAAGATGGACCAAATTAAATTTTGATGGAGGCTCGAGAGGAAATCCTGGTACTACTGGAATAGGATGCATCATTAATAATGACTCTAGCAATTGGATCACTAAAAGGGATAAATTTATAGGATCAACCACTAACAACATCATTGAATTAGAAGCCCTCCAAGAAGGTATCCAAATCTGCCTAGATCTAAGTATATCAAAAGTGATTATTAAAGGAGACTCATAGATTGTCGTAAATGCCATTAGAAAAAGGGAGACACCTAATTGGGTTCTTAATTCCAAATTGGAAGAAGTACTATATCTTCTGGACCTTTTTGAAGAAATTCAAATTCAGCATATTTTCTAGGAAGGTAATAAAGAAGCAAATCAGTTAGAAAATAAAGAGTTGAGGGCAAAAATTTCTTAATATTTAATTGTAAGTAAATTATTTGAAAATTAAATAGAAGTATTAAACAAAACTAGTAATATAACTTTAAGTCCTATTAGCTAAATTAGCCTTGATGGATAATGCAAATAATAAGCATACAAATAATATAATATCACCATAACTTTGAAAATATATATGCATACAATCATATCTTAATATATAAATACTTTAAAAACTATATATATATATATATATATATATATATATATATATATATATATATATATATATGCATATGAACATGTATAAACTTGAAAACATTGACTCAAAAGTGTAGCATACATAGGGGAAGATAGAGAAAAATTCGTAAGAACTTTTCAAAATGTTGATAGACTTAAAAATAAAATTTTAAAATAAGAATATAAAAGATATTTTTAATTTAAAATAACAAGAGTTAAGATAATAGTTCTTTCAAATATGAGTTGGATTCAGTAAATCAATATGAGAACACATTTTTGAATACGTTTAGATTCTTTAATTCCTATATCTAATCATTCTCTAGGCTGTGTTTTTATAATTTTTATCTCAAACATCTATAACTCTTTATTACACCCCTATTTTTTCCATCATTTTGTGACACTAGGCATCATCATATATCATTATGATTTGGTTCCATCTAGGTGGCATTAGCAGATGACGTCAAGCATTCTAGGCTCTTCTAGATCCTTTGATTGAGATTGCTAGTACTCTATTTATATTCAAATTGGTTTTGGATACTTTTTATCCCCTTCTCTTTCAGCCTATTGTAGAGACTATTTTAGTATGGAAACTAATGTTAGTTTATTCCATGCCTCAGAGGTGCGTACCATGGTATTTAGAGGTAATGTGAAACCAGATAGATGGAATCAACTTTTAAACCCTATGGATGACATGACTAGGATTGTTGTGAGTTGTGTCTTAGGGAAGGTATTTTCAACTGTGATTTCTCCTAGAGAACCAATAGTGACATTGTAGGTTCCTTTATAGGTTATCTAGCCAGAGCCAAAGTAGAGAAGTGGGCAATGATTGGACATTTCTTTAATGTTTTCAATCTAGATTGGTGTGTACATCTAGAAGAAGTTGTTCTGAGTATAGATGAGTAGCTTAGGATCCCTCTCCCTGAAATGTACATGGTGCATATACCTGGGAGTTTTGAATTGGCCATTGTCCCTAAACGCCCCTCTCTGGTTATCCAAGAGAATGCTATATTTTCCAAGAATGGCCAAAAATGGGAGCTAGTATCTAATCTCTTCTTAAATAGAGAGGGATCTTAGAAGACTATATCAAGGCATAGATCATGAATTATCTCTATATTTTTTAAGTCTTATATTCATCTAGGTGTGGAGCTAGATAATCTAGAAGCATTGGATTTTTGAATCCCAAATATGGAAAAGTCTAGTAGGGAGAAAAGCACCTTCGAATTCCCACCAACTTTCAAACCAAGAACCCCAAGGACATCATGAAAATCATCATGGTGTACTGGAAATAAGAGACTATTGTTATATTGGTGCCTCATGCATGATGGTTCTATTTTGATGTCAAATTTTACTAATAGCAGATGCTAGTTGGAGGTTTCCCCTTTTGTTACTTATATCTTGTCTTCGGCTTATATGTATTTGGGTTAGCACTAGTTTAGGTTATTTGTCTCCACCTTCTTAGCTTTGTGGGTTTTGGTTATGTCCTAAATCTTGCCTTATCCTTCTTTTTGATGGTCTCTAATGTTGTTAGGTCATGTTTTCCATAGGCAATTAATATGAATGTAACCTATGTTTATCTATTTTCATAATAGAATTATAGTTTGTGATAATCTGATTTGACTCTTTGCAATATATGTAAGATGATTTTAGGCTCCTCAAATAGATTTCCTTGTGAATGTATGAATAAATATCATAATTTTGGCAACAATTTCATAAATTGGTCTGCAAGCTTGGTGGCAAGCTCAAGCTCTTCCTTCTCTGGAGAGCTCTATTTGTAAATACTTGACTATATAAATACATATAAATGATATTATCTCTATCAATTTGTTGGTCTTATTTCTTATTTTTTGCATCCTTCAAATGGTTTATGATTTATCATGGTTGAAATTGTTAAGGATGATTTATATTCATTATGAATTAGTTGAATAAAACTAGGTCCTGCTTTCTTTGGGTTAATTGTTTAGACGGGATAGATTAATTGATACCAGAATATGAGATACTACCATGATTTATACTAATCTTGGGATCAACATTGTGTAGTTTTTGTTGATTTAAACCACTTAAGAAGGGATAAATGGAGAATTAGAATCTAATTTAAGCACACTCTGTTAAGTATAGGAATTTATAGACTCAATTCTAAAGTGAACAAATTCATAATATGTTAATTGAGATGGCATTAAATTGACATGTAAGGATAGGGTTCCTATTCTCTATTTAGGAATTATTGATCATCAGGTTGAAGCCAAAGTTTTAGTAAGTCTTAGATTTAAGTATAAGGTGTCTAAATAAAAACTATTTTAATAGGGATTTAGAATAATTGTCAAAGATTTTAAACTAATCTAAAGATTGTTAGGCTCAAGTATGTAACAGAGGTGGTTATTGTGTTAGAGATTGAGTGAGATCATTCACAAAGTTTATGTCTAATTTTGGTAATCTTATCCATAATGTTAAATGAAAGAAACATAGTGATTTATAGCCAGGAATTTAGGGATATCTAAATCGATGTTTTCAACTAACAGTACTAACGGTCATTTTGATTTGCATCACTTATCAATAGGTTAGCAAGGTGTAACCACTTCATCTAGAATAGCAAAAGAAGAGGTATTTACAAAGTATATAAAGATCTCATCGATTTTGTCACTCTCATCTCAGATACTGAATAGTATAAATGATCATTATAGAGATCACTGGAGCTTACAAAATTCAGAGAAGGAATCTAGTCATTTTTTTTATTTTTTTTAAAGTTTTAAGTTGGTAAATAGGGTATGCCCCTTTTAAAAATGTAATAATAAAGGATCATGGTCCTAGGAAAGACTAGAGGTTTTCTTCTCCGTTCTTTCTTACTAGTGCCCATTTGAATGGAGATATTTTGATGTATTTTTATTAAATTAATATCATCAAAGGCTTCGGTCATTTACCAATCAAAAAAATCATCATTATCAGGTAGGAATTCAATAATTTGTAGTTAAAAACTACTAATTGTTGCCTTCTTCATGTCTATAAGAATCCATGTTTTTCTATAAAATTTTCTTGATTAATGTCAATTATTTCTATCAAGAAATCAACATTCTTCTACCTTTAAATGATTGTATGAGCCTAATGGATGAAATGGTGGTCACTTTACCATTAAAATTAGGAGTTAATATTAAGAAACCTATCCCACAAAGTAGGTCTGATATAAGTTACTAAGGGAATGGGATAAAGTATGTGACCTCAAATTGGCAAGTTTAGTGACCTCTTGGTTGTTGACCCCAAGTATGAAGATAAGTGAAATGACGAGTATGAAAATATGATCTAGAAAATAGGAATGTAAGAAAAAAGAATAAGAATGTGTAAATAGTTGATATCAACTATATCAAGTAACCAAATAAATGATTTATTGTTGATTGGAAGTCCAAAATGACATGATTCATGTTTTGAACACCAAAAACTATAAAATCTAAACTAGGAAGAGATATGTTTATACTTTGGATAGAGACAATACGGGAGGTTTGGAACAACATCCCTGATCCTAGGTCGACAATGACTTCATCCTCTACCTAGGCCATACACCATTGACATGAGGAACAAATCCACAATCTAAACAATTGAATATGTGACTCAGCTATTATTCATGAGTACTAGGTTAGGGACAACCATGTCTTCAACCCTATAATGTTAGATCTCATACATAGATATCGATATGGAACTAAATTCAAAATTATACCTTTGATGTATGTTTAAAAAATTCTTTGAATCCTAGTGTAATGCCCCGCCAAGGGATCCAAAGAATTAACCTAGAATTTCACTAAGTTTGGTAACATTTTTTTTTTACATGAAAGTAAATACCATACATAACTTATTCACAATAACGGAAGCAATAGCAATGTCCATCTGAAAAGTAAACATAACATACATAACAGATTACATTCTTTAAGATCCCTTAACGTTGAATTACATACATGAAATGTAAAGTCTAAATGATCTCATCATATATCAACTGAATCCATATCATAATATCTGATAGTGTCAAAACAACACCACTAAACCATCAATCATAAAACTAGTCTACATAGTTTGATAATAATAGCAACAATAAGTCTAGAAAAGATGTGAACGAGGGTAGGCACTACACCTAGATATGTAAAAGTATATGTGTGGGTGGCTATACAAGGGTCTTCCTTATTTGATTCCCTAATTTGGTGATTTTCACCTCCACAAATAGTCATTAAGAGTGATGTAATGTGTTTAGTGCACATGAATCTAGAGTATGGGCCTAGAATGTAGATATCTATGTAACACAATGAAAAAATATCAAGATCTAATTCCTTAGAGTGAAACCCAATAATATAAATGCAATCAATGTGTACTTAAGTGTATTCCAATGTATAAGTATGAAGAGAAAGATCATAGATATGAAAATAGACTATAAAAAATAACAAGTTTCAAAGGGCCAAATTACTCTATACATCTTCACAATCCATTTGCAAATCCATGAGTTCTTGAATTCTTCTTTAAAGATTGTTTGAATGCTTGGATGAAATTATTGAACTCCTCTTTGGTTCAATGGATGAATAAAAATCCTTTTTTCTTAACCTTGAAATTTCTCAAAAATCCATAAGAAGAAATAGGTCACTAAATCATAATTTCAACACTTATGATAGGGTGAAAATCAGAGCTACCTAACTCAAGTAATGAGGAAATGAATGATCATGACTATTTATGCAAGTAAATGAAAGTTCCAATTTATTTAAAAGGTAGTCTAACTTGAAGTATATAAAGGAGAGTTACATTTAGAAATTTTGTTTGAATTGTTTTACCATTTGAAAAGTGTTTATGGAGAGAAGAAGGGGATAAAAATATTTCAAGGAGAGAATTTTCATTTCCAACAAGGATGGAGTTCCTACAAAGGAGAGTAGAGGAGAGGGTATCACCGAGTGAGGCATTCCTTGATTATTGTACCTATGTCTATACATTCTTGGTATTTCTTTACTTTTGTAGTAGATACAAGTTGTCATATTGAGGTTATACATGCATTGAGAAATAGGGAATTCAACTTGGACTTGCCATGTTGGCATGGACCAAGAATGTTGACCTACACCCAGAAAATTGACCTAGACCAGGGAATAGATCTTTAAAATAGAATATATTATTGTAAGCCAAAATGGTCCATTAAGAGGTAAAAACATGTAGATTCTCAATAGGAATGATAAAATGATTAGGAAATTCAATAAATGGGAATGCATTTTATAACTTTAATTATAGAGAAGAAAAATGATTGTGTGCATATCTTGAAAATGAATATAAAATAGTGAAACATTTACCATTGCAAGATAAAAGAAAAAATGAAAAACTTTGAAAGCAAGATTACGATCTGCACAAATACAATCAATAAGAACAAATACAATGAATAAGAACAATGGGAGCCAAAAAAATTTGTAAGAATCTGAAAGATAAATCTAATGGAATGTTTTATTATTTTAGTGAAAAGCCTAAAATCAAGAGTACAAGCATAATTGAATGAATAAAATCCAATCATATCCTTGAATTCCTACTTGCACAACCCCAAGTACAATAGCTGTAAAGATAATAGATTTTTCATTTAGATTCTAATTCTTAATATAAGACTTAATTTTTAACATTATTTTTATTAAAAAAATTAATTTTTATATTGACTGTACTATTACCTTTTAATTTATAATTTGAAATGTTATTTTTGTTTGTTGATTTAGATTTTGTTAATAAGAAGATTTTGTGTGTTATTTTTTATGGTTTGTTTAATTTATAAAATTTATCAATATTATAAAAATAGTTGCATTTAATGTTATATATCTTGTTATGACTTAGGTAAAGTTATGTATTTAGTTATGTTTTAAATTTGATTTAGAAAAACTTTCAATTCATTTGTTTATTAAAAATTCAATTAATTTTTTTAATATTTATCAAATGTTTAATTAAATTTTTTAAGTTGTATATTTAGTTCATAGTTTAATAGTATCTTATAAGTTGGATTTAATTTATTGGATTAATATAACTATATTTATCATTTACCTTATTTAAACATAGAGCCAACCTGGTCATATTTAAATCAATCTACAATACTAACACTTTTCCTTCAATTATTTTATAATTATCAGAAAATAATTGAATATGGATGATGGACAAAGTGAATCTAAAATTATTGTCACCCTACCACTTCAAGATGACTCTGTGCAACTTGACTCTATGCAATTTGAAGAAAATGTTGAAACCTATTTAGATAAATTAGGAACGGACATTTTTTATTGTTGTAGAAAAATGGTGAATGAAATGCACATTGCCAACTTAAATGTTACTAGTGTCAAAGATTTTCAACTCATACAAATGCAGGAGTATACAAGGGAAATTCATGAGACATGGAAGAAAGCATTTGGCTTTTGTGAAAATATCAAAGCCATCCACTATGATGAAGAATATAAGGAGGGCAAAAATAGTATTTTTCTCACTAATGAATTCAATATGTTTTTGCACCACTATAATGAAATCTAGCTATGGTACACTTTAAAACATCTAATAATATGACATTATCAATTTTGATATATTATTGTATTACACATATCAACTTCAAAGGGCCTATGTTGTTTTTCTTTTATGCTATAAACACTAGGGTATTTGTGTTTCGTATGTTTATAAATATGATTTTATCTGATGCCATTTTTTATTATTCTATGTCAATTTGTAATTTTTCAACCCATTTGTTAAAGAGTAAATAAAAATTGTCTTTTCTAACACAATACTACAATTTTTATTAACAATTTTAAATAAACTAACTATGTCAATCATACTTTATTTAATGTATCAATTTAAAATTCCTTAGATATTTGGTTTAAATTTATCGTAGACATGAATGAATCAATGATGAATTTTCAATCAGAGGAGGAAAGGAGGCAACATCAAATGGAACAATGAAGTGCATACCAAAGAGAATACCAGAGAGAACTTCAAAGACGATGATGGGAACAAATCACAGAATCTCAAAGAGAAGAGACATAAGGAATAATAAACTCTAAAGACATAATCATGCTAGATACAGGGAAAATTTATTAGTACAAGAATTGGAAATTGAGAATAGAGAACAACAAAATAGGATTTCAAATAGTAGACAAAGAACTTCTGATGAAGTATCTCATATGCCTATACAAGAAAGACATGAAATTGACTTAGAGTCAAATGAGATGTACAATCAACCATTGACGACAAATATAAGATTGAATCTTCAAAATGATAATTCAATAACATCGAAACATGTGCTTGAAACACCTCATCATGCAAGTCAAATTGGGATAAATTTAGGTAGATAATGGAACATGGATAATACATAAAAAACCAAGTGGAGTTCTTCAAGATAATTTTTTTAGTTTCCAAATGCAGTTTCAACAATAATTGGATAGCTTCAGAATGCCACATATGTGTTATATTTGTCAAGAATGTTATCTTGGAATGAAAGTGTCACACACCTCAAAAGGTCCAATCTCTACCAAATGTCAACAAGAAAGAGGAAATAATATATTTTGTGTTTTAAACAATATGGATCCAAGGCTACAACCTGAGGAGCTTGCATAGTTGACTCGAGTTGAGGAAATGCTAATTACTCATGTCAGCCCCACACTTCAAGTAACACATGAAATCAGTGGTCAATACAAATATAAATGACACACAATAAGTTTTCCACAAAATATAGATTGTGTTTCTAATATATTGCTACACATAATAGATAATTTGCCAATTATTATTGTTCAATGGAGGGATCAACATGGGACACACTATAACTTTACTATGAATAGGGATCATGTCTACAAAGTAATCAAGTACAAAGTAGAGCATGACAAATTTTACTCTAATGTGCAAATTAATGATAATGCTCTCAATGATCTTCTTAGAAATAGAGATGAAAATATTTTTGGCAGATTGAGGACAACCAATATGGAATTTAATACATATGAAAATGGAGTTATTTTTGTGACTCTAGTTGTCGAGACAGATGAAGGAAAACATAATAGAACAAACAACATCAATGGTTTCAAGACCGCTAATGCATAAAAGGAAATGAAAATTATTTGTGCATGGGTTAATAATCCTAATAAAAGCCCAACATCATTGATAGATTGGCCAATCATTAGTGCATCCCCAATAAATGAGTATGTCACAACAAGATTATTGGATATGGCATTCCCAACACTATTTTCGAATGGTGGATGTGATTGGTTAGAGTCATGACTGAGGTAAGTGCATCTATTGTGATATAGGGATCATCATTTTGGTAAACATCTTAGATTTAGGTATTTCATGATGACCATGATCATGAGACATTACACAAAAAATTCATCATTGGTATTTGTGAAAATAAAATTTAAAGACATGCCAATTACCATCAATGAGTTGTAGCAACATATGGAAAACGCACCTCGGTCTAGTTTGGCAGATAAATTGATGTCCTTTTGGACAACACTAAGGGGGAAAGATCATATTGGAAAAAATCTTGTGCAAAATTGATAGATTTTCTTCATCAAATTGGTTATCCTACAATATTTTTCACATTCAGTGGATCAGATATGTATTGGTCTAATTTGCATGCACTAATGCTAGGGACAATGCCAACTAATCCACAAGAAGCTCAAAATTGTCAAAGACAAAATGTTATTGATTATCCTCACATACCAACACAATATATGCACTTAAGACACTCATTGTTCAAAAAAGAGATTTTAGAAAAGGGAATGAATGTCAAGGATTTTTGGTCTACATATGAATGGCAACATGTGGGGTCCCCACATGTGCATAGGTTCATTTGGATTGAAGAGGGCCCAATATGGACAGCATTGACTGTTCAAATGAGGAGGAATACAAAAGTGTTGAAAGATATTTTCATTATATTTTTCATGAATGGAACCCTCAAGAAGATCCTCATCAGTGGAATATACAATTATGGTTATAAATATCTAGATATACTTATACTTTGATATTACCTAATATACTCGTTTTAATTATTTTTAATTGTAGGGATTAATAAATTTTCAACAACACCCATGTCTCAAAAATATGAGACAACTTGTAGAGGTGGATTTGGACCATGTTTACGAGAATATCCTAAACTATGTAGAGTGACACACAATCTGTAAGGAGAGTACTTATTTACAAAAAAAAGTGAGGAAAGATGGTTTGCATGTAATCATTTCATCAAACGGATTATTTAAATCTAAATTATATTAAGTAAAAAAGTGTTGGGACTAACTATTACACTTTCTTATATTGATTATAGGTATAATGTTCCTTGGCAATTAAACCTAGGGGGATAAAATTATATGAATACTTAGAACTAATGAGAAATGATGACAGAGTCAATGAACGTAATCTCCACATACAACATTTATGGGGAGCTAATATATATTGGAAACCTATTTTTCCCAAACATGTTGTAATAAAATACATTGTCAAGTATGCAACAAAAGTAGAGAAAAGCTCAGAAACATACCACCAAATGTTGATGTGCCTTTCTAACATGGAAACCCTAGATGATTTGGTTGCATGAGCATATAAGAAACTTCTAACTAGGACAATTATAGAAAGAGATATTGGCACTCAGGAAACATATCATACATTGTTAGAGCTTCCACTGGTAGAATGCAGTAGAAGATTTGTTAATCTAAATGTCTCACATGAAGTCTTCAAACCCATAGTTGTAAATAATGAAAATGGTAATGATGAAGAGAGTAATAAGAAAAAAACAAAATATTTCAATGATGGGTACGAAAAAAGGGCATTGTGTATTAAGCCAATACATTAATTGATGTAGCAAAATCGTGGAGCCAAGGGGAAAAAAAAAAATCGTCATAGTGTTTCCTATATTTGTAACTATTCCTTCACATGACTCAAGTAAATGGATTGACTTTTTTTTATCAGAGTTATTTCTCTACAAGACATTCTATGATATAGAACATGTTATTTTTCATGATGATGACTACACCATAGTGAAGTGGGAGACATTTAATTACAATCCTTGGCATGTTGAACATACAATGGCTGCCCAAGATGTTGAAATCCAAAAAAAAATCCAAAATTGAAGAAAATGAAAAATATTCATAGAAACATGATGGAACATGAATGGGAGATTATATCTAGGTTGCATCATGGTCATAACATAGAGTGTTCAAAAATAGACATGTTGGGGAGAAGATGTAATGTTTCATTCATGGGGGGTTTCTAATTAAACAATTTGCACACACTAAATGGCAATCCATATATACAATAGGAAGGTCGTACAAAACTTGGGGAGATAGTATGGGTGTAGGAGCGAGAATAGAGCCATACAGAAAATTTTTGTACGGTGAAGCAAGATTACCACCATATGTGAGGGGTGATTTTCGTATAGGGAGTATACAAAAGGGTTTGATGGCATACGATGGGGTGAGGACTAGCAAGGGTTTTTTGGGTATGGTCATATGGGCAAGATGTCTGTATAGTGCAATTAGGAGGTTGTGCAGAGGAAGTATGGAGGTATTCAACAATGCTACAAATAATGTTTCCACACATGAATCATGCACCAAGTTTCCAGATTCCTAGTTAAGTTGTACACAAGTGATCACCTTCACTAGAGATACCAATAAAAGTTAGAAGAATAATAATCACAGATTGATATAAATATTTGCCAAACAATGATGACACTCCAAATTTCCAGATTTGAGCCAAATAATACATAGGCAGAATAGGGTGAGGGTTGAATCCCACCAAAACTCGAAAAATAGCCAAGTAGGGAAGGTCTTCCACTTTCGAAATGGTGAACAATAGAACTCCAACTGGAATTTGTAGTACAAAAAATTAATCCAAATTACATGCCTAAAATAGCCTACAAGAAGGTCTTATAAAGGGCTCCGAGAAACTTCCTGAAGGATTACAAAATAGCAATAAGCCGACAAGTACAAAAAATAACCAATGAGCCTAAGAGATTAAAAACATTGATTCTTGACCACATAACAAAATATTATTATTTAATAATATTGGGGACATTACAATCCTCCATGCCCAAAAATTGCTTGTCCTCAAGCAATTGAAAACTTGGATGCTCTAGAATTTGCTCACCTTCCTAGGTGGCATCCTTGACAGGAAGATCCTCCCATCACACAAGAAACTCCTTAATGGTATGGGACTGATCTTCTTCTCCTAGACATCTATGATATGTGTTGGTTCTAAAATTAATTTCCCTTCTTCATCAATGGGAGGCAATTCCTTTGACACTATGGCATGTTGTCCATAGCCTTCTTCAGTGATGACACGTGAAAAATATTATAGATTTGACTCCCTTGAGGAAGCTCCAATTCATAGGCAACTTCTCCTACCTTTCAAACCACTCTGTAGGGTCCGTAGAAGCATGCTTTTAGTTTCTCCTTACTAGACAACTTTAGGGAGAATTTTTTATATGGTTGAAGTCGAAGGTATACCAGATCACCCACCTCAAAACTTCTCTCAATTTGATGTCATTCTGCAAATGTATTTTGTTGATTTTGAGCCCTAGGTAGATTTTCATTGAGAGATCTTATGATATCTAAATTCTCCTATAGCCAATCTTTAGCCCTTGGTGCATGACTGTATCCCAATGCAAAATCCATGAATGATGAAGGTTCATAACCATACAATGCTTTGAAGGGTGGCATGCCTATTGACATGTGATAGGTAGTGTTGTAACAATGCTCACCCAAGTGCAACCAGTGCACCTATGCCTTCTGTTGTACTAAAACATAATTCCTCAGATAGCCCTCCAACCATTTGTTTATGATCCCAGTCTATCCATCTAACTATGGATGGTAGCTCATACTTGGTGACAACTCCATTCCCGCTAGCCTAAGTAACTCCATCAAAAAATTGCTAAAGACATGACTATCTCTATTATTTACTATATTTTGTGGAAGACCATGTAAATGGAAAACCTCACGAAAGAACATCTTGGCCACTTGTGATGCTTGGTACCTGATGGAAATGGAAAAGAAATGGGCATACTTGGTCAAATGATCAACCATGACAAAAATGCAATCCTTCCCCTAAACTTTGGATAGCCCAGTGATGAAATCCATTGAAATGCTTTCCCACTTTTGACCAGGGCCTAGATTTGTTTTGTTGATAGGTAGAGCATTCACATACATACTATAAGATGTCATTCTCAAGGCCCTTCCATGTAAAACATTCTTAGATTTTCCTGTAGGTTTTCAAATATCCTAGGTGTCCAGCCAACAGTTTATCATACATCTCCTTCAAAATTATTTCCTTCATTTTGGACTCAGGTACCAAATAAATTCTATCCTTGTAGTAGATAATATCATCAACCATCTTATACCTATCATATTGTACTTGATCATCCATCAACTAGTAAGCAAATGTGTTCTTGGAGTATTCAACCAATAGGCGTTCCTTCCAATATGCTGAAATTTCAAACAATGAACATATTGTAGGTCTCCTTGATCGAGCATCAGCCACTACATTATGTTTTCCTTTCACATACTCAATATCAAAGCCAAAAGCTTGGAATTTTCTCACCCACTTCTATTGTCATTCATTTAAATCTTTCTACTCTAAAAAATATCTTAGGTTGTTGTGATTTGTCTACACCAATGAGAGAGAGAGAGAGAGAGAGAGAGAGAAGGAGTGGATGGGTAGAGGAGGGAGGGGTAGGGGAGGTAGGGGAAAGGAGAGAGGAGGAGGAGGATAGAGGTCAGGAAAGGAGGGAGATGAGGAGGGAAAGGAGAGGGAGAGGAAGAGAGGAGCAAGGTGGGGGAAGGAGGGAAGGAGAGGGAGGGAGATGAGGAGGGAAAGGAGAGGGAGAGGGAGACAAGGGCAAGGTGGAAGGGGAGAGGAGGGGAAGGAGAGGGATGGAGAGGGAGAGGGAGAAAGAGAGGCAAGGTGGAAGGAGAGAAGAGGAAGAGGGGGAGAGGGGAAGAGGAGGAGAGAGTGGGATGGAAGAAGAGGGAGAAAAGGAGGAAGAGGGGGAGAGGGAGGAGGAGGGGAGGGGAGGGAGGGGGAGAGAGTGGGGTGGAAGAGGGGGAGGGAGGGGGGAGGAGAGAAGGAGAGAAAGGGAGGGAGGTTGGGGAGAGGAGGGAGGTAGGGGAAAGGAGAGAGGAGGAGGAGGATAGAGGTGGGGAAAGGAGGGAGATGGGGAGGGAAAGGAAAGGGAGAGAAAGAGAGGATCAAGGTGGGGGAAGGAGGGAAAGGAGAGGGAGGGAGATGAAGAGGGAAAGGAGAGGGAGAGGGGGATAGGGACAAAGTGGAAGGGGAGAGGAGGGGAAGGAGAGGGAGGGAGAGGGAGAGGGAGAAAGAGGGGCAAGGTGGAAGGAGAGAGGAGGAAGAAGGGAAGAGGGGAAGAGGAGGATAGAGTGGAGTAGAAGAAGAGGGAGAGAAGGAGGAAGAGGGAGAGGGAGAAAGAGGGGCAAGGTGAGGGAGGGAGAGGGAGAGGGAGAGGGAGAAAGAAGCTCAAGGTGGAAGGAGATAAGAGCAAGAGGGGAAGAGGGGAAGAGGAGGAGAGAGTGGGGTAGAAGAAGAGGGAGAGAAGAAGAGGGAGAGAAGGAGGAGAAGAAGGAGGGAGGAAGAGGGGGGGGAGGAGAGGGGGAGAGAGAGTGGGGTGGAAGAGGGAGAGGGAGGGGAGAGGAGAGAAGGAGAGGGAGGGAGAGAGGTTTAGAAAGGAGGTGGAAGGAGAGAGTGTGGTGGAAGAAGAGGGAGAGAGGGGGGAGGAGTGAGGTGGAGGAGGAGGAAGAGGAGGGCAGAGGAAAGGGGGGGAGAGTGGGGTGGAAGGGGAGAGGGAGGAGGATAAAAGAAGGGGGAGAGGGGAGAGAGAGAGAGATGGGGGAAAGGAGGGGATGGGTAGAGGAGAGAGGTAGGGGAAAGGAGAGAGGATGAGGATGGGGAGAGGAGGGAGGTAGGGGAAAGGAGAGGATGGGAAGAGGAGGCAAGTAGGGGAAAGGAAAGAGGAGGAGGATAGAGGTGGGGAAAGGAGGAAGATGAGGAGGGAAAGGAGAGGGAGAGGAAGAGAGGGCCAAGGTGCGGAAAGAAGAGAATAAGGGAGGGAGATGAGGAGGGAAAGTAGAGGAACTCTTACAATGTGATGTTCTAATGAGGAGAAACATGTTTTTTATATACCTAGCACAATGTTTTAGGGCTCCAAACTTGAAGGAGGCCACTAGGATTTTAGGATTGTTGCTCAATTATTGAGATGAACCCCTAAATTAAGTTATAGAGGAAACCTCATGGAATAGGTCACCCTTGTCAACCTATTTTCATTAAAAAAATCAAAATCAAAATTTAGTTCAGGAATGGAGATTATGAAGAATATGTTGGAATAATAAGTGGTATGGGGTTAGAGTAAAAGATAATGCGAGAGCTCATAGATGCTAAAATGGAGCCTAATTGAGCATCAAATTATAGGTGCTTACAATTTAGGATAGTACAATACTTACAATTCACCAACTAATTAGGTTGATGCCTTGCATCCATAAAGTCTATGCAGTCAACCAAAAACATTCACATCTGAAACACAACCTGATCATCAGAAGCATAGTGAAGATATGTTTGCTACACACTGCTAAAATCCTTTATTTATGACATTTGATGTAAATTTCAAGGAGATCTTGTCTTTAACTTGCATGCATATACTTTGACTTACAAATATTTTCACCCACCACAAGAGATTGTATGTGATGCCACACAAACTGATTATCCTTCCAGATAATTTTTTAGATAGTGGGAGGAATGGTGAGCATAGTAGTGTTCCCACTCATATAGAGATTTCTCCCTTCATTTGTCAAGGATAATATATGCCAACCAAGCTCCTACTAACTTAACCACCATGCATACAGGTAATCCTAAATAACTTGGGCTTACTCAGCCTAATGTTGATGGAGGTGAGCAAAGTACAAAGGAGTTCTTTTGTTGGAGGTGCACAATGTCAATTTGCATCTTGGTCTAGTTTTGGGGTTTGAAAATAGTATTAAACAAACAATTTTACTAAATAAAGGTCTACCAGCTATAAGAAACATCCCACAAAATTTGTTGGCTATGACCATCCTCAATTTTCTTTACTGGCCAATCATAGCTTGTCATCTCCAAAAAATGCTTGAACAATTTATAATCATGACTAATCGATATTAGATATACAAGAGGAGATGGATAAATTAATGACAAATCATACATGGGATCTAATGCAACCTCTATTTGGTTTCAAAGTATTAAAGAATCCCTAGGTATACAAATTGAAAGAAGAAGGAGGAAGGAAGCATTATTGTACTAGACTAGTTGTAAAGGGTTATTATCAACAAAAAGTAATTAATTTGATAAAATGTTTTCAGCAATTGTTAAGATGATAATTTGTGTTGATTTAGGTTCAACAATTTTTTGAAATTGATAAGTAAAGGATATTTTCTACAAGTCAAATTGTGATACTTTATCGCAATTCAACTATGTAGTTTTTTATTCAAATTGATTGGCCCATGTTTCATGAGTACTAGTTCACATGAACCCATCTATCATGATAATGTATGGAGCACTTAGAACTCATTACATTGAGGTGATGCTCATAGAGGTGCATGAAGATTTCCTAGGAGGTTACTTATCTCATTACTTCTCCAATTGGAGTACACTTAACTATAGAATTCCTCTAAGGTAAACTCGCAACATAATTTGCAAAACCTTTGACAAGGGTTGTTCCATTAGAAAGCACATTAAGCTCATTAGTTATTAAGGAGGAGATTTCCCACAATTGATCAAATTGTGATATTGTTACCAGGATTCAAGTGTGTAGTTTTTTTCGTCCCATGTTCCATGAGTAGTGGTTCACATGAACCCTTCTCCCATGAGAATGAATGGAACTCATTACATCTAGGTGATGCTCACAGAGGTGAAGCACTAACACTTGATGGGATGCCACCCATCCTAGTACTACGTCAACTTGAGTGCTATCATGGAACATGGATCAATGATTTTGAGTCAAAAAATACATAGTTGAATCCTTGTAGCAATATCACAATTTCACTTGTGGAAAATATATCATCCTCGTCAATTGATGTGCTTAAGGGTCTTCTTAATAAATGATTCATAAGGCACAAAAATTATAGAAGGATTTGCAAATGGAGTCACAAGCAAAGTGGGTTTAACTACCAAGGAAACCTTGTAGTTAAGCACACTCAAGCTAGACTAAAATTGGGATGGGTGACCTCCTAGGAAGTCTTGATGTTTCACCTCTACGAACATCACTTGGATGCAATAAGTGTTATCTACTTAATTTATTCTCATGACATATGGGTTCATGTGAACCACTAATCATGAAACATGGGTCAACAAATTTGACTATTTAAAAACTACACAGTTGAATCCTAATAGCAATATAATAATTTGACTTGTGGAAAATGTCTCTAACTTATCAGTTGATGAGCTTAAGGAGATTTCTAATGAATAGTTCATAAGGCACAACACTTAATGAAGGTTTTTGAAATGAGGTTGCAAGAAAAATGAGTTTAACCATGGAGGAAATCTTGTAGTTAAATGTGCTCAAGCTGATGTGGTGTTAAGATAGGTGTCCTCCCATGAAGTCTCGGTATTTCACCTTTGTGCCTAGATGCAATAAGTTTTAAATGTTTAATTCATTATCATGAGAGATG
Source organism: Cupressus sempervirens (assembly GCA_028749045.1). Classification (NCBI taxonomy): domain Eukaryota; kingdom Viridiplantae; phylum Streptophyta; class Pinopsida; order Cupressales; family Cupressaceae; genus Cupressus; species Cupressus sempervirens. The sequence goes on from CM053793.1 coordinate 548,818,928, forward strand.
GGTACATATGAATGACTACTCATAAAACATGGGTCAATAAGTTTGACTTAAAAAGCTACACAATTGAATCCTAATAGCAACACCATAACTTGTTTGAAAACTTAAGCTTGAACAACTTGATTTTAGGCCAGTGTTTTCGCATGGTGATATTGAGGAAGGTTTATCTATGGAGGAACCTAAAGGGTTTTAGAAGAAGGGATGAGAAAATTAATATTGTAGATTAAAATGGAGTTCATACAAGCTCATGCAAGCCCTAAGGGAGTGGTATCTTAAATTTGATCATTTCATGACTAAGCATAAATTATTCATTGTGAACCCAATCCATGTGTTTATTAGAGGAAGCTTCCCAATGGCGAGTTCATTCTTTTTCTTTATGTTGATCTAACATGTTGGTAATGAACACTAGCATGTAAGTTGTTTGTGATTTGAAGCAGCATTTAGCTAACATTCTTGCAATAAAAGACTTGGGGGAATCAAAGAGAATATAGAGGATAATTGCTATTAGTCCCTACCTTATTAGCAAGGATTTATGTGTCTTTGTCTATTTACTCGTGCACTTAATTTTTTTTAAGATTCTAAAGTTTTGGAAAGTTTTATTTTTAAAATTAATTTCTATAGATCAATTTCTTTTTTTATCTTAGAAATTCTTTTTCCCCAAGAAGAAAATTTGTAGTAGTTGAGCAAATTGTATCCCATGTCAATCACCTCATTTCTTGCATTCAATCTTACCTTTGATTTGTGGATTTTTCTCAAATATTTCATGTTACGCAGGCTCAAATGTGATTGATGATTTTGGCAATTTGCAGAATGGAAAATTGGGTGTTTCTGTTGGGCTTTCTAGTTCTATCATGGAGAGCTCATATTGGAAGAAATATTGGTGAATTTGTGTGATAACAAAAGAATTGTATTCTGCCATAAGAAAAAGAAAATATTTGGTGTAACTATGTTTATTATATAATTCAAAAACACAAGTGTTTAAAATATTTCAAGCTTCATTAAGCAAAAGGTAAAACCATCGTGTGCTTATGTATAGTCACACAATTTCACCATATTTTTCATGTCTAGAAAAGTATTCATTAAATTTCACAGAACTTCAGAGCATTGTAAAATTTCCTAGTATACATAGTACCTCTTGCTTCCTTAGCTTTATCTTCTTGTACTGTGAAATAATTTATTATTTCAATTGAAAATTACCAAATTTGAAAATTTCAAACCTTCCTTATGAAATCTCATTTATAAATCATCTAATTTGTAGGACCTCCATCTATAAATTCTTCTAATGAATATATTACTTTACCAAACAGAATTTTATTGCAAAAACATTTTTTTAATAAGGTGTTTCCTAAATTTGGGGATTGCAAATACTCAAAACAATTGAAAATAAAATATATAAGCAAATAAATATGCCTACAACTGCCTTTTGTCTGGTAGATTTAAGGGAAGAAGAATTGACATCAATAAGTTGCCATGTAATTAATAGTAATAGTAAATAAAGCACCTACTTCCCATGTGAAAGTAAACTAGCTTATATATACCTCTATATATATTACGCTAAGAGTAATCGTTCTCGAGGTGCCTATTTTTATTTAATCCCAAAGTTATTTTAATTGAAGTTGGGATTAATGAAAATGAAAATAGGTGCCTCGAGAATGATTACTCTCAGCGTAATATATATAGAGGTATATATAAGCTAGTGGCAGTCGCGGCGCAATAGGAAAAATATTTACTTTTTATTTTTTATTTTGATAAGGTTACTATAAAATTGTTAATTAATTTTTAATTAGAGTTGTATGAAGTTACTATAAAATTATGCTTCAAAATATTTTTTAAAATTTAATATAAGGAGTTTAATATAGATTAAAAAAATATTTTTTATTTTTGGGATATTGTAATGTAAAATGTTATAGTCATACTTAGATATATGGTTAGGGACAAAGTTACCATTATAGTTAATGTTAACCTTAGGGATAGAATTAGGGTTAGGGTTAGCATTAGAGTTAGGGTTGGAGTTAGGGTTAGGGTTTGAGCTATGGTTAAGGTTAGGGATAGAGTTATGGTTATGGTTATTGTTAGAGTTATGGTTAAGGTTTAGATTAGAGTTATATTTATGGTTAAGGTTAGGGTTAATGTTATGGTCATGGTTAAGGTTAGGGTTAGAGTTATGGTTATGGTTATGGTTATGATTAGGGTTAGTGTTAGGGTTATAGTAAGGCTAATGTTAGGGTTAGGGTTAAGGTTTGAGTCAAGGTTAAGGTTAGAGTTTAAAGGGTTAGGGTTTGAGTTAGGATCAAAATTAAGGTTAGGGTTAAGGTTAGAGTCCAATTATGGTAGAGTCAAATCCAAAGTTAGAGTTATGCTCATGGTTAAGGCTAGGGTTAGACTTATGCTTATAGTTAGGGTTAGGGATAGGGTTAGAATCCAATTATGGTAGAGTTAGAATTAGGGTTAGAGTTAGGGGTAGAGTTATGCTTATGGTTAATGTTAGGTTTAGAGTAATGCTCATGGTTAAGATTAGGGTTAGAGTCATCATTATGGTTATGGTTAGGGTTATAGTGGGGATAGGGTTAGGGTTAGGGTTTGAGTCAAATATATCTTTTAATTTAATATAAGGAATTTAATTTAGATTAAAAAAAAAATGTTGGGATATTGTAATGTAAAATGTTATAGTCATACGTAGATATATGGTTAGGGACAAAGTTAACATTACAGTTAATGTTAACCTTAGGGATAGAATTAGTGTTAGGGTTAGCATTAGGGTTAGGATTGGAGTTAGGGTTAGGGTTTGAGCTATGGTTCAGGTCAAGGATAGAATTATGGTTATGGTTATCGTTAGAGTTATGGTTAAGGTTCAGATTAGAGTTATGTTTATGGTTAAGGTTAGGGTTAGAGTTATGGTCATGGTTAAGGTTAGGGTTAGAGTTATGGTTATGGTTATGATTAGGGTTAGGGTTATAGTAAGGCTAGGGTTAGGGTTAGGGTTAAGGTTTGAATCAAGGTTAAGGTTAGAGTTAGGGTTAGGGTTTGAGTTAGGATCAAAATTAAGGTTAGGGTTAGGGTTAGTGTCCAATTATGGTCGAGTCAGATCTAGAGTTAGAGTTATGCTCATGGTTAAGGCTAGGGTTAGAGTTATGCTTATAGTTAGGGTTAGGGATAGGATTAGAGTCCAATTATGGTAGAGTTAGAATTAGGGTTAGAGTTAGGCATAGAGTTATGTTTATGGTTAAGGTTAGGGTTAGAGTTATGTTTATGGTTAAGGTTAGGGTTACGGTTAAGGTTTGAGTCAATTATTATTTTAAATTTAATATAAGGAGTTTAATTTAGATAAAAATATATATTTTATTTTTGGGATATTGTAATGTAAAATGTTATAGTCATACATAGATATATGGTTAGGTACAAAGTTAGGGTAAGGGTTTGAGCTAGGGTTAAGGTTAGGGTTAGGGTTAGATTCTAATTATGGTAGAGTTAGATTTATGGTTAGAGTTAGGGGTAGGGTTAAGGTTAGTGTTAGGATTAGAATTAGGGTTAAGATTAGGATTAGAGTTAGGTTTAGGGTTAGGGTTATAGATAGGGTTAGAGTTAGGGTTAGGGTAAGGTTTTAGGTTAGGGTTAGGGCTAGGGTCAGGTTTAGGGTTAGAGTATGAGTTAGGGTTAGAGTTTGAGTTAGGGTTATGGTTATAGTTTGAGTTAGCAGTAGACAAAGCATTATAATTTGGGTTAGGATTAGGGTTAGGTTTAGGGTTTGAGTTTGAGTTATGGTTAGAGTTAGGGTTAGAGCTAGAGCTAGAGTTAGAGTTAGGGTTAGAATTAGGGTTAGGTTTAGGGTTTGAGTTTGAGTTATGGTTAGAGTTAGGGTTAGAGCTAGAGCTAGAGTTAGAGTTAGGGTTAGAATTAGGGTTAGGTTTAGGGTTTGAGTTACCAATAGAGTTGATTTAGAGTTAGGGTTAGGGTTAGAGTTTTGAGTTAGGGTTAAGGTTAGAGTTAGGGTTAGGGTTAAAATTAAAATCCAATTATGGTAGAGTTAGATTTACAATTAGAGTTATGGGTAGGGGTAGGTTTACACTTACAATTAGGGTTAGAGTTAGATTTAGGGTTAGGGTTAGGTTTATATTTAGAGTTAGGGTTATATATAGAGAGAGTTATATCAATGTTAAGGTTAGGGTAAGGGGATTGAGTCAGGGTTAAGGTTAGAGTTAGGATTAAGGTTAGGGTTTCAGTCAGTATTAAAGTTAGGGTTAGGGTTAGAGTCTAATTATGGTAGATTAGATTTACAGCAAGAGTTAGATTTAGGGTTAGAGTTAGGGGTAGGGTTAGGGTTAGGGTTAGGGTTAGAGATAGGGGTAGACAAAGGGTTAGGCTTAGGGTTAGGGTTAGGGTTAGGGTCAAGGTTAGGGTTAGGTTTAGGGTTAGAATATGAGTTAGGGTTAGAGTTTGAATTATAGTTAGGGCTATAGTTTGAGTTAGGGGTAGACAGAGTATTAGAATTCTAGCTAGGGTTAGGGTTAGGTTGTGGGTTACGATTATGGTTACGGTTAAGGTTAGAGTTAGGTTTAGGGTTACAGTTATAGTTAGGGTTAAAGTCCAATTATGATAGAGTTAGATTTAGGGTTACAGTTAGTGGTAGGGATAGGGTTACAGTTATAGTTAGGGTTAGGGTTAGGGTTAGAGTTAGAGGAAGGGTTATATTTAGAAGTTTTCTTATGGTCACAGTTATAGTTAGGAGGGGAGTAAGGGTTGGGATTTTAGATTATATTTATTATTATATAAGGTGCCCTATATAATAATATGTATATTCCCACGGTCATGGATAAGGTTAGGGAAAGAAGTAGGACCATGCTTATTAGTGTTACATTTAGAATTTCATTTAGGAGGGCATTGTGTGCTATTTTTTCCCCCTATTCAACCCATCACTGATGTTTGATCTGAGAGACCTTAAATGGGATAGGTTCTTTGCAGAGGGTTAACATCGCTAAAGTTGGTGGCTAACATTTTTTGTTGGCTCGGTTTCTTCATTGACCACGCTGGATCATTTTTTCTTGGTCAGGTTGATTCATGCTGCGAGATTCGATAACTCTTATTTCTTCGCGAGCTATCTTCCCATCTTCCCAAACGTGCAAGATTTTGCCATGCATTCCCATTCTAATGTTTCTTTATATGCTAGTGTCTTTGAAACACTCTAAAGCCTAGAATTGCACAAGATGCTACCATGCATCTCCATTCTAATGCATCGTCATGCTACATTGTTTCTTCAATTCTCTGAAGCCCAGAATTGCATCATACTACCACGCATTGCCTTTCCAACATTTCCTCACTCGACAATGCTTTCATGAGTCTTTAAGACCCAAAATTGTGCCACATGGAGGGGGTTCGCACCTTTTGTGCTATCTGCTTCGTTTGTTGGGAGGAATCTCTTCACTACATCTTAGTCATCCATTGGAAATAAAGCCAATCTTGATCGAAGAATGTGACTTAATCCTTCATTGGGAGGAGTTTCTTCATTGCATCTCAGTCATCCTTTTTGAGGGGAGAATCTACATCGACGGCTGCAACTTAATCCTTCATTGGTGAGGATTCACGATGCATCTATGCCGTCTATTTCGAGAGGAAGACCTTCATCGATGACCATCATTCATTTTTGGGGAAACCAAATTCCCCCTTGTGGTCAACCTTGCATTTTTTGTGGGACGTTAACACATCATGTTATCTCTTTTCGTAGTTTTCTGCTAGTGACATGAAAGTCTTTCCTCTTCTTTCCATGAGTCTCCATTTTAGCGCCTCCTTACGCTGCATTGTTTCTTCAATGCTCTAAAGCCCATAATTGCATCATGCTACCACATGTCACCTTTCTGATATTTCCTCACTCTGTAGTGCTTTTGCGAGGCTCCAAGACCCAGAATTGTGCCACATAGCGGGGGTCCCCACCTTTCATGCTATGGTTACAATTTAGATTTTAGGGTTTTTGTTAGAATCAAGGTCAATTCTAGAGTTTATAGAATATTTAGAGTTAAGATTAGGGATTAAATATACATGAGGGTTAGCATTGGGTTGTATGATAGTTACAGTTAGGATTATAGTTAGATATATCATTTAGATTAGGTTTTAGTCAGGGTTTACTTAGACTTAAGATTAGGGTGAGGATCAAGGTGAAGTCTATATTAGGGTTCATATCATGGTAGGATTGAAACTAATGTTAGGGGTAACATTGAAATTATGATTAGGGGTAAGGTGAAGATTTATATTTGGTCATGATTGTGGTTTGTGCTAGGATTAGGGTCTAAGCTATGATTAATTTTATGATTGTACCTTTAGGGTTAGGGTTTTGTTTAAGTTTATGATTATGGTTACAACTATGGTTTATGGTTCAAGTTTAAAGTTGGGAATGTGATTAGGATCAGGGATTAGTAAATTTGTTAAGAGTTCGGTTATAGGTTTACACCATGGTTAGGACCTTGGGACTGGATTTAGAGTTTAATATCATGGTTATCCCTATAGTTAGGTTTAGGATTTTGATCAATATTCTAGAGTTTGTTTTTACATTATGGTTAAGGGTTAGATTTTAGGGTTAGGACTATAACCAATATTAGTGTGTAGGTTTTTGGTTTAGATTATGGTTTGGGCTGAGATTTTCGTTATGATTAGAGTTTAGAATATCAATAGGGATATGTTTTAGTGCTATAATTATAGTTTAATGTTGGATTATAGTTAGATTGTACATCATTTTTGGGGCTAGAGCTAAGGTAGGGGTTGTTGTTAGGGTTAACTAAGGATGACAATTAGGATGGTTTATCTTTTCAAGTAGAAAAAAAAACTCATATTGATTGAAAAACAAAGAAATTATGCTTCGAAAATATTTTTCTATGTCATAATAGATTCATTTATTTTAATTATTGTATTAGTTAATTAGTTTTTTGATGTTTCAAAGTAAACATGGCTTATTTTATTTAAATTTAAATAATATTATTGTTTTGAACTGAATTTAGCTTAATTGTTAATGATCATATTTATATTTCTAATATTAACTCCAATTTGATCAAAGACCAAATATATTTTTGGTATTTTTGTAAACGAACTTGCATAACACTTCCCTATTTCAAAGTTAATAAAAATATCATTTCTATTGTCTTAGATTTGAGAGTAAGTATTTTAAATAAGTAATAATAAATGAACATTATGATTAATATATTTCTAAAATAAAAATATATTACTTAAAAACTTGTTTACTTTAAATGAATAAAGTACTCATTTACTTGTAAATTTTAAAAATAGAAATTAATCTACATATATATATAAAATATTTATTCTTTTTCCTATTTGCATACAAATTAATTAAAATCTAAACTTTAAACTACATTAATATTTTTAAAATATATATCCATCAATAATTAGTTTAGAATAAAGTAAAATCTAAAAATTAGACACATATAGAATCTTTTTAATTTCTAGATACATGTTTTTCTAATTTATTTCTACAAACATGCAACTGATATTTCTATTATCCATTTTTTTCCATTCTAAAAAAATCTAAATGTAAATAGAATTTTTTTAGATGCATGCAATCTTTCTAATTTTTTCTACATACATATATTAACATTTCTATTTTATATTTTGTTTTTACATTATGGTTATTTCAATCAAAATATCTAGATGTAAATAGAATTCTTTTCAAAAAATCTAGATGTATATAGAATTCTTTTAATTTTTTACATACATAAAATCTTTCTAATTTTTTTCTACATACATAAAAGAATATTTTCTATTTTCTATTTTAAAAAAAAGCTATCATAAAGATTGATAAAAAAATTGATTGCATATGCATTCTTTATTTTGTGCACTAAATGCATTAATTTTTTTCATTTATCTAATGGTTTTGAATGAACTTTGTCTCATCTTGGCATTGCATCTTCCAAAGATGAGTAAGCAATATCAAGATATAAAATATCAAAGTTGAAAATATTAAAATGAATGACTAAAATATCAAATGCTCAGGATGCAAGGCAGAAATAAACTGTGTTGAAGTGTATTTTATTGATTAAATGATGACTTTTATATTGAATTACTAAATTACCAAATCTACCCACCCCATTGTAAAACTTAATTGCTCTGTTTCAAACGTGATTAAATTAAAAATAGAAAATCTACACAACATAGATCTGTTCTGCATAATGCAGATTTTAAAACTATGTAAAAGATTTGTTGTTCTGCATAATACAGATTTTAAAACTATGTAACAACAATTTATTCCTGACTTCCAACTATTTGTATCTTCTCTAATATAAATTATTTTTTTCATATCATACATTATATAATGAAAGTAAATCCATACCAATTAATATTAATGTAAGTGAGAAATAAATTTTTTTCACATTGATAGAAGAGTATGATGGAATCCAAAATGGGTTTGCCGTGGATTTGCATTCTTGCATCAATAGTTTAAACTGATTCCGTACTCATGAATCACACCGGCTAAAATACACTGAAAAACAATCCATTACAGGGAGGCGATAAAGATTAGTAAAGAACTTAAAGAAGACACACGGGTATACTATGAAGAGTTTTTAGAAGTGAGCATCTTATTAGCTCCAAGCTGGAACCTCACAGAACAATCGAATATTCATTTAGGTTTTTTTTATAAAAACATTACAAATACTATATTTTCAAAATAGAGAGATTGATGCTATCAACACTCAAATGAACAAAGACTCATTCTTATTAACAACATTTACAAAGAAATAAAATAAATAAAATCTGAGAAGACCGAGCAACTCTGGAATTTTGTCCAAATATAATGACCCAAATCAAAGTCAAATAGAAATTGAAATCAAAAGGCTCTGAAAATTCAATGTTTCAATTTCTCATGGATCTTCTAAATTCTGCAAAGATTTTAGTGCGCTCATAGACTGGAAGGAACCTATAGATTGGAGCCGCAATAGAGCCAATTACAAATGCATATCCAAATCCAGAGTCAGTCATTTATCTTTAATCCATTCCCATTCAGTCCCAGCAACGCGCTAATAGCGTCAGGAAGCTCCATGCATGAATCAAAAGCAAATGGATAGATCTAGTTAGGAAAGTACATATTGGACCAAAATATTTCATAAATAGAAAAGAAGACACCCCTAAAACACTCCCATCAAGCACCATTAACAATGAAAAGTATTATAAAATATATATATCAAATAGATTTTGAATACAAATCTAAATCTAAATCAAACATGCAAGACTAAAGTATTAAATGCAAACCTAAATAGTTATGAACAGAATTCTAAATCTAAATGAAATTAATTAAAATTGAAATCTAAATCAAAGTAGAATATTATAACTAATTGTGAATTTCAATTTACATCTACATCTAAATCTAAATGAAAATGTAAATAAAAAATAAAAATCTCACCTGCAAAAATGTTACTCCAAAACTTCAATTTACTCCTATTCAAAAACTCCAATCTAATCCTCCAATAACCTCCACCTCTTCCTTCCTACAAAAACATAAAATGAAAATGAAATGAGGAGCTTTGGTTTTATAACTTCTGAGAGGCTCCTCATATCCCCCAACAGACGTCTCTTCACATTCCACGAATTTGTTTCAAATTCCCCCACTCCCCGCAAAAAAAAAGCATGAATGTGCATGCAAAATTATATTTAACAAAAAAAAAAATCATATTGAAATTATTTCGCCCCTATTTTTTTGGGCCCTATTTTTTCAGGTCCTACTTTTTCGAGCCCTACTTTTTCGAGCCTATTATTTCGGCCTCCATTTGGCTTCCTATTATTTTGGCCAGCTATTATTTCAGGAATTATTTTTTAATATTTAATTTGGAAGTTTGTAACTGCTCCCAATTCTTTTTTATTGACAAGGAATCTTGGCATATTCCCGTACTGGGCATTTGTGCTGCCATTGTATAGAACGCCTCTCGGCATAAAGAGAGACAAGTGCCACGTAGTGGCAAGTTACTATGGCATTATTGCAATAAAATTATACATTATTGTAACCATCAATAGTGGTAAAAAATAGACAAGATATAATTGTATATTAAGATTTATTGGTTGAAAATTAACCCTAATCAATCGTAAATAAATAATTCTAACTCGTGACATTAGATTAATTATAAGCAACTAATCTAGTGTATAATATGTATAATATGAAAAACTAGTCAAAATATCTTAGACCGATATTATGTGGGTGAGAGAACTAAACTACAAATGCAAATCCAAATAGATGAAGTGGCCCTTGATTGTCTATTTGTAAATAATGAAACATTTTAATAAATAAAAAATATCAAAAAAGTATCAAAATTATTTTAGTTGTTAAAATAAATAAATTTATTAGAATATTTATATTTTTTTAAATGTAAATAAAGTAAGAATATATATATATATATATATATATATATATATATATATATATATATATATATATATATATATATATATATATATATATGTTTTAGAATATTATATATTTTCTAAAATAAAAATATATAATGTGTTTCATTGAAACAAAGTTGGTTGAATGTATATTTTTAATATTTATTAAATTAAAAAATTAAAATAAATTATTTAATATTTATATATTTTACAAAAGAATGATTTATTATAAATTTTAGAATTGAAATTTTATTTATTTATTTATATTTTGGAACGTATGTTTCTATTGTAAATCTAATTTGTATTGATTTATTTATAATTTAAAAATATATTATTTTATTTTTATATTTTTTAATGAAATTTGAATTATTATTATTGTATTATCTATATATCTCTAATTATTTAAATTTTTAATCTCTATGACAACTTAGTATTTATTTTAAATAAAATTTGAATTATATTTAGTGTATTATCTAGATATATTCTCATTTATTTCAATTCTTAATTTTTCATTTTTAAAAGATAACTTGAAGTTTATTTTAACACTTAGATTAGGTCAATAGAAAATTTAAACTCTTCTAATTAAAAATTGTTATTTCTAATTTTTTTTGCAAATCTAATCTTCTCCAAGGTAGTTTCCAATTTTTTTCTTTACAAATTACCTAAATATCTTCTACTTCAAAATATTCTAAATAAGTAATTTAAAATACATAAGTAAATCAACAAATTGCAAGTAAATTGAATTTATTAGTAAATTAATATATAATTTAAAATTAATAGAATTAGGAAGTATTACTAAAACCATGAAAAATATTATTAATGGTTAATTTCTATTAACAACCTATATTCACATTTAATAATAACATTGAGAACCAAAAATAAAATAATGCAAACCAATAATTTTTTTAATATAATAAAATAAATAACAAGAAAAACATATTTTTTAGAATACTATAAAAATTATAATGCATTGTATTGAAACAAAGTTTGTTTTTTTTTTCCTTTTTCGCTGAAACAAAGTTTGTTGAATGTAAAGACAAGAGTCGCCTCTCATGTGGGAGGTCTTGGGTTTGAATTCACTTAACACAAAAATAACTAATTATAAAAAATAACAATAACTAATCTAGACTTTGCTTACCGATCCAAAAAAAATTATTGAATGTATAGTTTTAATATTTTTTTTAAAGATTTAAAATTTGAAATAAATTAATTAATATTTTTATTTTTTATTTTTTAATTATATTTTATAATTCTAAAAAGAATAATGTATTATAAATTTTAAAAGTAAAGTTTTTCAAACGTACTTTTCTATTGTAAATTTTAAATTTTGAAAAGAAATTAATACTATTATTAATTTATTTTTATATTTCAAATTTAAAACTAGATGATTATAATTTTGATATTTTTAAGTCGATAGGCTTAGAGCAAG
>CM053793.1:549433221-549720721 GCA_028749045.1 Cupressus sempervirens
CCTCATGGCTTCCTGCAGTGTTGGCGGGTCAAATCCCTTAATCCATCCCTTGAGAGGTTCAGACAATCCTTCTGTAAATAAGATAACTAACCTCCTTTTCGACACATCTGGTACCATGACTGACAACCTTTGAAATTCACTAATATAAACCTCTAAATTGCCAAACTGTCTTAACTGAGCAAGGTCACGAAAATAAATTTCTGGATCCTTCTTATCAAAACGTTCAACCAATCTATCCACAAAGTCCTGGTACGATGTTACCGGATTGTGCTGCAAAGTAACCATTCCATGTGACCACCAATCATGAGCTGCGCCCTCCAGATGCAAGGTGGCATACCTGATGGCATCTATCTCAGACATAGGCCTTAACGCTAGAAAGGTGTCTAACTTATGAATCCAAGCTTGTGCTGTCATCTGACCACTACCATCGAAAAAAGGTAAAGTAAGTTTACTGACAGCTCGTTGTAACTCACTATCATAACCTCCTCTAGGTCTCCTATTCTGGCGACTATTCCTCATATGTTCCCTTCTTTGGTTTAAATATCGATCGAAGTTCAATAATTCACGCACATGCGGGGGTAATGTCTGCCATTCTGTCGTAGCAGCCCTAAGATCATCCTGGAAATCTTTTGGTACATCGTCTTCTCCCATCTCCTGAGCCTCTTCCCTTAGGAAGGTGGGACGAGTAGGCCTATTTGCTGTCCATGATCTGCGCCTAGGAGCACCTTGTGATCTTGCCACACTCCTATCATCGTGATCAGATGTGCCTCTTCCTTGATCCTGAATCCTGGGCTGAATAACTCTTTCCATAATCATTTGCCTACGAGAGTCGATGATAGGCAAATCCCCTGTTACAATTATGTCGCTAAAAAGGGGACATGACACAAAAAATATAGTAGAAACATGAATCTTAATAAAAAGTCTAATAAGAACAACAAAGATAGAAAAAGGATTACAAATATACTCTCTAATCCTAAACAAACTAATAATAATCTAGACCTCTCACACCACAATCAATTGATGAAAACTATACCTAGAATTACTAGCCTAATTGTTTCTACAAGAGATATAGAGGAAGGATAAATATTAGAGGAGAAAGAGTCTCAACCCAAAGGAAACACTAAGATATCTAATGGTAAGGAAGCATTAGGCCAAGACCAATTAGCTAAATCAATTAAGGTAGTTGGGAACTCAAAAGCTAACAATCAAACCTTGAATCCTTAACAAGAAGAACATTATAAACAACAGAGTGTTTATATAGAGGATATTAAAGAAAATCTAAAAGTATATAAACAACTAACTTGGGATCTCATCTTAATTCAAAATGACATTAGCGACCAAATCATCTTACGAGAAAAAGATCATTTAAATAATCAACCTTCCCCTTCTCAAACCCCTAGATCAATTAAGGATAAAAATATTCTTTACAACAATCAAATAGTTTCTTCCACCCCTTCGGGTTGTAATGCATAATCCTTTACAATATCAAATAGGATTGATCTTATTGGATTTTCCCAAAAAAGTAGATTGTTGTGGTGTAGAATTGGAAAGGCTAATAGACTGCTCTCTTAAACCAAGAGAAATTATCAATTTGAATCACCTCCCTACAAACTCTCTAGTAAAAAATAATACTACACGAGTTATTAACATTCCTCAATCATGTGAGTGTCTCTCGAGGAAGATAACACAGGAAAAAGAGGTTAATCATGTAGGAGTTGATGAAATCCAACTCCGTAGTCGCCAAGATCACCTACATGCAAATAGCTTGTTGAAGAGAAACTGAAGGAGCAAGAGCTTGAAGCAAAAAATGCAAGAGAAAATATTTCACAATAGGAAAATGAAATTGCTATGTGAATGGATGATTTTACAATGAGAGAGAGACCGCTTATAAAGGCCTCAAGGAAGCTTGTAGAACAAGCTAGAAGGAGGTAGAAGATAAGGTTGACAACCAAGCATCCACAAAAAAGTGGAACATGCTAGAAGGGAACAAACTCCTGTGTTGTCAACAACTCATCACTACATGCATTAAATACTAACTATTAAATAAATGCATTAACCTAAGTAAGCTTAAGTAAATAGAATAATTAATTAATAATTTACTCTAACACCCTCCCTTAAGTGCAACTTAGGGGAATGCCTTAAGCTCGCAAAACTAAGATGAAAATGTAGAATGGGTCCCAACAACAAGGCCATGTTAGGTACCCATGTACAATGTAAGAAGATGCAACCTCTATAAATGGGGAAAGAGAGAAAACCACGTGGGGAAAACCCTCGCCCAAAAAGAGGTAAGTACAAACATGCTAAAAAATAAAGGAAGGAAGGAAGGAAGGCCTCGACAAGACCCCCCAAGGACAACTTCCACCGAAAATGTTTCAACAGACTCTCTCAAAACCATAAGTGCAACCAGCCCCCCCAAAACGATGGAGCTCCTATAGAAATGATCGAACTAATGAAACTCCAATGTGGAAGGAACAAAGGCACATAACAAGGAAACCCCTGAATGAGAGAGGAAACTGGAAGGCCTAGCTGATGCCCAAAAGAAAAAGGACGAGGATCCTAAAATGGAATCCCCAAGGTAGGTGTGATGACACTGTCACGAATGTCCACTGTAGTATCCGCAACAAGTGTACCTGAAGTCTTAATGAATGAAGTTGGAGGATCAGGTAGAGTGGAAGAAGAATCTTGTAGAGGAGAAAAGCCTTCAACTAGATGTGGTGTAGCAGCCAAAATAGGGATCTTAGGAACAATACAAAGGTTCAAGTATCCTAACTACACCACATGATGCTTCTGTGAAAGAGAAGAGCCGTGCTCCAACAATGGAGATGGTGGACCAAAGTGTGAGAAGGTGTAGAGATAAGTGGAAGGACCAACTGCCCCTATAGCAATAAGATCTCCTATAGCATGATCTCGAATGAAGACTGAATCAGTATTGAACTCAACTGTCTTCCTTGATCCACTGCGTGTAATCTGAGAAATCAAGAGAAGGTTGGTAGATAAAGATGGAACATACAATACATCATTGAATATACCATCCTGGATGTGAATTGAACCTTTCCCGCAGACTAGTAGTGTAGTGTTATTCCCTATGAGAATATGAGGAATAAGAGAGGCCTCAAGAGTAGAGAAGACACCTTGAGAAGATGTTATATGGTGAGAAGCACCTGAATCCAGTATCCAAGGAAGCTGTAAAGGAGATGTAATGGTAGCCTATAATGCATGACCCTTTCCAAGATTCGATGTAGATGGCGAACATGTGGAAGAAGACTAAAAGGCAAACCCCTGTGAGGTAGAAGAGGATGGAGAAGAAATGGTGTTCTTCTGAAGAAGAGCTTGCAAATCTGTAATTTGTTTCTCATAGCCATCAAATCTCTTCTAAAAATAATGTGCCTCATCATGAGATCGTTTCCCACAATAGGAACAAGTAGGAGTCTCGGTCTTCTTTTTCTCCTTCTTCTTAGAAGATGATGAACCAATAGAAGAGGGATCTGATATCTGCTTCAACTTCTACTCCTGTGTATCCTTGGCAAGCAATGCCTGTGACTGTGAACCTGAAAGTGAATCCATTTGAGTAATCTTGGACTGTTCACGGGTTAACCTATCATAAAATATCTCAAATGAAGGTATCCTGTGTCTATCAGCCAAGGCATCCATAGTGGAGTAGAAAGTGGAAGAGAAGATGTGATACTGTCCCCTCAACTTTGAGAGTATAAAAAAGATACACTCATCATTTGTCTTGGTTTTCCCACATCCCTGCAAAAGTGTACGTAGAGATTTGAATTTCATCAAGAAGTCCTCAATGGTGGGAAAACTGTTAGGTGTCAAAGAAGTCAACTCTGCATCTAGCTGAAGTGCTCAAAACTCATTTACTTAGCCAAACAAAGTCTGAAATTTGAGCCAATAAGCTCGTGGAGTAGTCAAACCATCCAAGTGAAATAGTAGATTGTCTGAAATGTTCAGTGCAATCAATCCCATGGCCTCATCCATTTTGTTCCTATGCTGAAGAACTGCAAAAGCTCGTGTAAGAATAGGTTGATTTTCATCCAGACATGACCATAAGCCCCTTGACATGAGAAGTCGTGTCATTTGTGCTTTCCAGGTGTGATAGTTGTGTGGTATGAGACAGGTCACAAATGGATCCACCATTGAGAGAAAGAAGAAGATAGAAGTAGAAGGGTCTTATTCTAAAGTAAATTATAGAAAAGAAAATACTCGTCGCCCCCCCACCCACAATGTATAAATTGGGCACTCTTTACTTAGTGCGATTATAATAGCCAATTTAGGGCCTATTTTTTAAAGTAATATTTTTGTCCACAGAACCTATAATCTAATTGCAGATTTGGAAAGTAGATAAAAATATATACACTTTAAAAAAAAAATAGAACCTAATTATGTGTCCAAATGAGCCCGTACTAAGTATTTGAAGTGGCAAAAATTGAGAATTGTGAGTTGCAGAAAAATTAAGGAACAGAGATCTCAAACCACCTACACTAATGTGTAGATCACGAAATCCTACCCCAAAACAAAAAAAAAGTGCTTGAAAAAATGAGTTCGTATGAGGGAGATATCACTGTTTGAAAATCACCGCTACAATTATTTTTTCTGAATCGCTACCATCGCACCTCCAAAAAATAAATTAAAAAGCCCAAAAAATAGTAGATATATTATGTCAAATCCTCTTTCTCCTTTTTCTCCAAATATTGAAAAAAATTCTCTTCCTCCCGATTGAAGAAAAAATCACAAACAAACTAGGGTTTGTGTCTCCGAATCGCGGCTTCAAAAACATCCTTTGAACAAGAAGTAGCAGGGAGGCTCTGATACCATGTAGGAGTTGATGAAATCCAACTCCGTAGTCACCAAGATCACCTACATGCAAATAGCTTGCTGAAGAGAAATTGAAGGAGCAAGAGCTTGAAGCAAACAATGCAAGAGAAAATATTTCACAATAGGAAAATGAAATTGCTATGTGAATGGATGATTTTATAATGAGAGAGAGACCGCTTATAAAGGCCTCAAGGAAGCTTGTAGAACAAGCTAGAAGGAGGTAGAAGATAAGGTTGACAACCAAGCATCCACAAAAAAGTGGAACATGCTAGAAGGGAACAAACTCTTGTGTTGTCAACAACTCATCACTACATGCATTAAATACTAAATATTAAATAAATGCATTAACCTAAGTAAGCTTAAGTAAATAGAATAAATAATTAATAATTAATTAATTATTTACTCTAACAAATCACAACAAGCATAACTCTTCATTAGAAACTACAAAGGAATTAAGCTATAAGGAAAATAAAAATATAATAAAGATGAGAAAAAATAAAAGCTTTATATTTTAGTAAACCCCAGAAGGAGGAAAAATATTGTTTGAAGATGACAGTCGAGACAATTATATCCCTATAAAAGTATCATCTATATAGCAAGGTTATATGCAAATTCCCATAGAACTAGAAGCTTTTCTAAGAGGATTAGTGGAGGTTAATCTTATGAATACTAAAAATGAATCAATTGATATATTTCTACAATGGGAAGAATATGGTATTCAAACAAATCTAGTAACTAACTTAATTATTAATAAAGAAAATCTAATCACACTAGAGGAAACATCGCGTAGTATAGATACATATCACAATTGTGATTCAAGAATTAGTGACAAAATTATGCAGGAACTTAGGGAAGAGATGAGTATCAATAACAATGATATATAAGCTATCAACTTGATTAATGACAATAATAATATTGACAAGTTAGGAATTCCAACAACCATGGATGGTGTGGATCATCCCAAATGTGGAAAGAAAAATTAAAAATGGGTTAGGAAATCTCTAGTAGAACTAAGATCAATAGTAGTTTTGAATGTGAACCAAAAGAATATCAAAGACTTACCACATGTAGGGAAGGGGAAGGTCCTTCCCACAACTCCATCAAACTCATATGTGAAATTTTAGGAGCCTAAATGCTCCTAACAAAAAAACATATTTAAACACAATTTAGCATGATTTGAATTAGAAATTATTCTTATCCAAGAAACAAAACTTAGTGAGAAGGAGTAAAGTTTAGTAAGAAATTAGGATTATGAAATTCTAAATTAATAGAATCGACAGGGGCATCAAGAGGTATTGGAATTTTTTGGGACCCTAGGAGAGTGGTTTTCAATTATTAAATCTCCAAATCCAATTGGATGGGTGGTAGTATTAAAAGTCTCAAAAATGATATTCAGTTCTTGTGAATAAACGTATATGGACCTATACTTACATTAGAAAAGAAAGAATTGTGGAATGAAATAAGCATATTCTTAGAAGAAAATAATAATAATAATTGTTTCGTGGAGATTTGAACGCTATTCTTAATTTAGAAGAAAATTTAGGGGGATCTCAATCCATCACTCATATAATGATTGATTTCAATGACTAGTTTACCATAAGCAATTTAATTGATATATCAACATATAATGGAACTTACACTTGGAAAAATAGAAGAATATGCTTCTATAACATTGCAGAATGATTACATTGATATATTTATAGGGACCTTAGCTCTTTTAATTCAAATGTCTCCTCTTCAATCCTTTCCAATGCAGGATAGATCATTTCCCATTAAGAGTTGAATTGTCAAAACATCTTAAATCATCTAGAAACCCCTTCAAATGTGAAAAAATGTGGTTTCTATACGAAGACTTCCTGAATAATATTAATTATGGTGGTAGCAGGAAAACTTCAAAGGATTTAAAATGTTTTGCTTTGTAGCTAAACTAAAAATATTAAAAGAAAAATATTAAAATGGGATAAAGAGCACTTCAACAATATATTCAAAGAAAAACTTAAAAACATAAATAAAAAGTTATTAAGTATGGGATGGACAATGATAAAATTTCGAGGGAGAAAAAAAACTACTAGCTAAACAAGAAATTATTCTAGCTAAGGAAGAAATATTTTGGAAACAAAAATCTTGGGAGACATGGTTATCAGAGGGAGATAGAAACACAAAATAAATCCATAATAGTACTATAAGTAAGAGAAATAACAATAGAATACTATAAATTAAGGATAATGCAGGAGATATATGTAAAAACCTAGATCAAATAGCTAACATGCTTGTAAATATTATTCTAATATATTAAATAACTACAAAACATCCAATCTCACCGCACAAAATTTAATGAAGAGTTTCATCCCTAAAATAATAATAGAGGAGGACAACAAGTTTTTGAATAAGAAATTCACCTTTGAAGAAACAGAAGAAGTCCTTTTAAAGATGAATCAAGATAAATCATCAGGCCCAAATAATTTCCAAGCTTTCTTTTTCCCAAAGTGTTGGAACATTTTAGGTAAGGATCTTTAGGAGGCAATCGAAGCAACTAGAAATTCTGGGAATATTTTAACCAAAATTAATAATATTTTCATTAGATTAATACCTAAAAAATATAAATACGAGGGTCCGAGGGATTTCAGGCCTATAACTCTATGTAATACTATTTATAAAATATATTTTAAAACATTAGCCAATAGGCTAAAAAATTTCCTCCCTAGACTAATTTACGGGGAACAAATGGGCTTTGTTCTCTATAGATCATTTTTTTAGGGATCATAATTATTCAAGAATTAATCCATTCGGTTTAAATCAATAAAGAATCATGTATGCTATTGAACTAGACATCCAAGAGGCCTATGATAATGTAGATTGACACTTTCTCTACAAAGTCATGGAATCTTTTGGCTTCTCTAAGCAATGGATAAACCTCATTTTTAACTGTATTTCAACACCTAAGATATCTTTGCTCATTAACGAAACTCTTGAAGGATATTTAAATATGTCTAGAGGGATTAGAAAAGGTGATCCTTTATCTCCATTTCTCTTCATAATGATGGTTGAAGCCTTTGGTAGAGCTATTAAAGAAGCACAAATGGATAGGAAAATCCAGGGTATCACAATTATGGAGGATATCCCCAATTTCACTCACCATTGTTGATGATACTATCCTCCCTAGAGAAAGTACAATAGAAGAAGCTAGGAAGTTTAGAAAAATTATTTATTCTTATATGTTAGCATTAAGAAAAAGTGTTAATCTAGATAAATAAATAAATAAATTCATTAACACCCCTCCCAAAATGGAAATTAACATCTATAACACTATGGGTTACAAACAAGGTAAGTTTCCTTGTAAATACTCACGGATCCAATTGGATAAGGGATAAAGAGACAATAATATTTGGAACCTTATTATAGACAAATTAGACAAGAAATTGGAAAATTGGAAAGGTAAATGGCTAACAAAAGTCGATAAATCCACTATGATTATATTAGTTCTATAGCCATTTCTACATAACAACTATCATGTCTACCAATTCCTAAAGGAGCGAAGAAATCCTTAGACAAAAAAATTAAAGACATCTTTTGACAAGGCACAAATGAAAAGAAAAAACAAGCCCTTATTAAATAGGACAAAATCTGTAGACCCAAACGAGTAGGACTCTTAGGTATAAAACAACCTTAGTTGGTAAAACAAAGCTCTGGGAGATAAAAGATAGTTTGGAGAATATTCAAAGAACGTGATAGTAAATGGGCAGAAATCTTGTATCATAAATATCTCAATAATTCAAATCCTATTTCTCTCTTTCAAACTAAACCTCCACCTAAAGGATCTAGAATCAAGAACTTTATGTTATAATGTCTTCCCATCTTTCTAAAAAACTTATTTGGGATATCAATTTAGGTAGAGACATCTTATTTTGGAAAGACTCTTGGGATGGTTTTCTACCTTTGGATATCTTAAATTTGTCTAATAATATTAAATCCACTATTTCTAGTACTTGATAAAAACAAGTATGTAATTATAAAGAACTCTATCAAGATAATCAAAAGACCGGTTAGAAGTGGAAATCCATTAAATTAAGAAAAATAGATTTATAATCAATTTTTGAGTAATAGACTAGCTAACCACAAAAATAGACAAGATCAATTAATTTGGGATCCATCACAAAATGGTAATTATATGGTTAAAAGAGGATATGAAGTAATTTTGAATTTACAATACTAGGACAAAGTCAATATCCCTCTCAAATGTTTATAGAACTCTGCATATCTCCCAAAAGTAGGGATTTTTCTTTGGGCAGCTATATAAGACAAAATCCTAGTAGTAGATAAATTTACAAATGGGGCTTTGAGGGTCCATCAAGATGCTCACTTTGTGAAAATGATTCTCAATCAATTAATCATCTACTTTTTTAGTGTCCATATACCAAAAAATGTTGGACATGGTTATGTAAAAAATTAAATTGGTCAACTGTACTTTTGAATAATCTTGATACTTTTATACAGAGCTAGCCAATTATGGGGAAAACTAGAGTGTATAACAAACTATGGAACACTTCTGCATCAATTTTACTTTTCGAACTTTCGAAGGAAAGAAAGAAGAGAATCTTCACTAATTAATGTATGGACTTGATTGTGCTTCTAAACAAAATAGAAGCAAGTGTTATAGAAGTTGGCAATAACTATCTAAGAAATTCTCAAATAGAAGAGGGGTCTTTCTCTTAATGGGATGCAAAAATGCGTAAGAATTTGTTTAATCTCATAAATCCTCCAATAATCTATGCAAAATATAACAAATTAGCTAGATTATCTTATAAATGGGAGCTACCACCCACTGGTTGGGCCAAACTCAATTTTGATGGGGCTTCAAGAGGCAATCTAGGACATGCGAGTCTAGGTTCTATTTTTCTTTCTAATAATATTTGGCTAATTAAGTAGTCAAAACACTTAGCATCAATTACTAATAACTTGGGAAAATTAGAAGCTTTAATTTAAGGCCTATATCTGAGTATAAAGTTAGGAATTAAAAAAACTAATAATAGAAGGGGATTCACAAATAATTTTAAATGCACTAATAAAAAGAGATATCCCAATTTGGAAATTGAATTCTAAACTCGAATATGCTCTCCTATCTCTTGATAAATTTGAAGAAACAATAATTAAACACACATATCATGAAGAAAATAAAGAATTAGGCATATTAGCTAACAAAGGCGCAGACAAAGAGGATTTGATCTTAAGAAATACCTGACCACGGATAAATTTAATTTTGATATCAAATTGGATAAAGATCAAACAAATACAGAAAATTACTTCAAGATAAAATTTAATGATAATATAATGGAATGGATACCATCACTAACATCCTTTAAGAGGAAGTTTGGAGCACCTTATTCTAGAGTTTGTTTTTCATAAGTCTACTCTTTAGACTACCTTTCCTTTTTGGTACTCTCACTAGAGCAATCTTTGACTTCTCTTGAGTTTTTATCTACCCTTTTTATGGAGCTCAACATGGATTCTTCTTCATCTACACCTCGATACAAGTCCCTTGCAAGCAGAGCAAATTATATAATCAACTTATGGAATGATATGTTGGCATTGACAATGATTTTTACACAATCACACACACTTCCCACAATTGATTTGTTGGATAAAAATGTTAAGGTCACTTCATCCTGCACTTTAGTTGCAAGTAGTGTGTTGGTGCTAAAAATTGCACGGTCAAGTTTGAGTACTTTTGAGAAAATTAAGCCCTATAAACGTTGTCAAGTGCATGTGTACCCGGCTGTTAGTTTGAGGCCTAAGAGGTGTTTAATGTTTCTAACACCTTCCATTTAGTGTGTCTACATGTTCCATGAAGTTAAATTGACATCCTGAGTCATTTGGCGAAGTATTGTTTTGAGCAAGTGTCAAATCTGCAATTTTACCCTAAGTGTCAAACAGTGACAGATGGCCATGTTTGCACTTGAATATCTTGCACCCAGAAATGTGTCATTACTTATCGCTTTGGGAGTATTGAGTGTCCGTACTTGAGAACCTATGTTTCAAATTTCGAGTCATTTCGAGTCTGTTTGACTAGGTTTTGAATCCCTCAAAGTTGGTCAGTTACTATTTTCATGCTTTTGCAAATTATTCATAATTCTGCGAAGCCCTGTTTGACATGTTGTAACTTTGACCCAGTTGACCAAAATCTTGAAATTCTTTTTGTATTGCATTGTAAGCGTTAGAGACTTTTTATGTTCCAATTTTTAAGTCTTGACGAATCCGTTTGATCAATTTTCAAATGAGATTCCAAATGCAATTTCTAAAGTTTTACTGGTGTCAGCAAGTGCAGATTGTTTGGTACCCCTATTCGAGGCGTCATAACTTTGATCCTGTGATTGGTAAGCCTAAAATAATTGTACCATTGTGTTGTGTCCTGAAAATCCTTCAAGTATGCCAATTCTCAAGTCATGATGAATCCATTTGCATATTTTCATATGTCCGTACATTTGCCAAAAAATTACTTTTTGACACATTTCTCAGTCAAAATTTCCAAGTGCTTGTTTTTGAAAATTTTCCAAATGTGCCCTGTGATTCTTCATGAGCCCAAAATATGAAATTATATTCTCTTCATGGCAAAGAACTTATATCCTAGTTTTTAGAACCCCAAGTGATCAATAACTCAGTTTATAATGTCGAACTCGAGCCCAGTTTATGTTTTTTAACATTGTTTGCCTGCAGGGTAATTGAAGTATGAATGTTCCGCAATTAAAATCTCTTGACTAGGAATTCATCATGAGCTAAAAATGTGCAGTGTGATAGAGTATGTAGGATTGAACACTCATGTCAATTTGTGTGGTCTGGTTACTTGATTGAATCAGTTTTTAAGGCCAGCTAGCAGGCCTCCGGACACAAATTCATTGTTTGCAGGCAAGAAGTGAAATGAGTTTTTAATGATAAATTAGTGCTCAAAATTAATTCTAGGTTTTCAAAATTGGAGAAGTAGCTGGCAAGTCACTCTAAAAGCAAAGCTTTCAAACCTTTAAAAGTGAAAATGTCTACCTACTCATTGAATAACAAAGGAGATTCATAGTAGTAGAATTTTCGATTTGAGCATAGGATGAAAGAAGGAAAATCAAAACAACAAAAAATTGCAAATGAAACAAGAGATGAGGCAGAATATGCTAAAGTGTAGCTCTATTAAAAGGCAGAGGAATCCATGATGAAAAGAATGAGGAGGTGGTGTCTGCAAAAAACATTATCAAATAAATAAAATATCAAATCCATCCTCTATTTGATGCTTACATTAACATTATAAAATCTGAGAATTGATTTGGAGTCCGCCCAATCAATTTATTTTGATTTATGTGGGTCCAATTAAAATATTTTAACAAGAAGTCAGTGGGGAGAAATAAAGTGTGAATACTTTATATTAAAAACATTGCAATAATCATAAAAAACGCAGCAAATAAAGAAGGCATTTGTTTTAAATGACAAAAGCTGCCAATTTAAAAGAGCTCCACACGCAAAATGAGACAGAGCACGTGAATGACTAGGAAGTCCACATTTTTAGTGCAAAGGGCATCCAACAACAGATATAAACAGGGAAGCA
Source organism: Cupressus sempervirens (assembly GCA_028749045.1). Classification (NCBI taxonomy): domain Eukaryota; kingdom Viridiplantae; phylum Streptophyta; class Pinopsida; order Cupressales; family Cupressaceae; genus Cupressus; species Cupressus sempervirens. The sequence goes on from CM053793.1 coordinate 549,445,625, forward strand.
AGCAGATAGAAGAGGGTAGAGAGAGCCCACGTTTTGAGCACAAGCTGCGGATTGAAGGAGGCCAGACCAAGGAAATGGAGATGGCAATATAGAGCAAGGAACTTGCAGTGTCACAAACAAGAAGCATAACATGCAAATTAAAAAGAGAGCATTGTTTTTATTAACAAAACCCACGCCAATGTGCAGAGAACACACAACCCAACAGAGCAGTAGCATGAGAGATGTTAAAAATACTCTCGTGCCAATGAAATGGACATCCACACAAATAAAAAGGCAGAGGCTGACTGCAAGGAACCACGCTGTATAACAAGCTCCTCACTCAGTCAAAGATGCCCATGATGTGAATGTAAAATGTAGTCAAAGACAGTTAGATAGAATCCCACGGCTAGAACAGAAGAAGACCCTGCGCAGCAATGGAAAACGTAGCAAGCATAATTCCACATTTGTCGTAGTATATGTTTAAAAGTCTTTAAATACTAAAACAAGCAGGAGGCATCTGTCATTAAGGACACACCCTTTTCAAAGGGCAAGCATGCGTAGGTGGGTTCGATGACATCCAGTTAGTGCGTAGATGTATCATAATTTTGAACAAAAATCAAATCAAGGTGACTTGGGCTAGAAAAATGAAGATTCGTCAGATTTTGACAAGTGGCGAGATCGTGCGGTCGGCACTTACCCGCAAAGCAGAGCTGCGTGGAGGTTAAATAATGCAAGCATGCAAAAATTTGCCACATGGCACTGCGGGCCCAATCGACAGTGATGTGGCGGAGACGTGCAGGTTCAGGCAGATGCGCCAGATCGTGACACATGTCATGATCCGACAGTGGGCGCATGCCCGCATTTCAGAGATGCACGCCCGTTAAGAAATGCGAGAATATGGGTGACTGCCATGTGGCAGCGAGCCTGCCCACTGATGACATGGCAATGAGGTGGTAGAATGCAACAGATCAACCAATCATGAGGTGACATGTGGCACCCGGTCAGAGAGAGGTTTGACCCAAAATTAAAGAGATTGAGGAAAAATAGAAAATAATAAAAATAATTTTTTAAAAAAATTTTCTCAAAGGAATGACGTGCATCATTTTAAATTCAAAAGAGGCCCTTTTCTAAAGTTTGAACTTTAGAATTCTTTAAATTTTGAAAATTTAAATTTTTCAAAGATGTTGCAGACAAGGTTTTATAGCTAGGGGAGTGATTTTCATTTCAACTTTCTGGGGGTTTTCGAGACGCTAGATATGCACTCCAATATGCCACTAGAACCAAGAAGATCTAAATTTTCCATATATGAGATTGGTTTTTGCACAGCTAGCAGTCTGTTCAATCTATAAGGGGATTTGTCTCAGGTATCTGAATTGCAACTGTATTTAGACCAGGAAGTTTAGAACTGATTTCTAACAAGGTGATGACCTAAATATGGTTAAAGGGCAGTAAAGATTTAGTTTGGATCAATTTCTGATCACATTCATTCAGTAAAAACTAAGATATCACTAGCATTTCAGTGAGCAAATCAAATTTTTTGGCAAGTAAAGGGATTTCATCATTAGGTAGAGATATTTTCAAGTTTGTTACAAGAAATGATGAAAACAGAATCAAATCAAGATGGGAGGAAAGAAGAAAGAGGTTTTTCAGTTGCCAGAAGATTGAATTTCAAGTGAACACTTGTCAAGTAAATATTAGATCTGGGAATTCATTCATCCTATATCATTCTTTCTTTCTTTCATTGTTGTGGTTGGAATTTTGTAAAGTCTCTGGGATGGAAAACACTTAGTAGAATTGGCCTTGGAATTGATGAAGTCTGAGTGGAAGGCCTGGGATGTGCTGGTTCCAAACCATGAAGCTTTGCTTTGGCTTTGATACCCCCTTCCCATCCCATCAGTTTCTCATTCCCGCCAATTTCTCTCTTGTATGATAGCATTTGTTATTGTACAGTCTGGTTTATTAAGTAGCTTGTGAGTTAATTTCCTGCATTTTCATGTATTGTTTCAAGGAAATCAATACAAAGAACAACAAATGTGAGTTTCAGTTTGCATCTTGTCTCCATTTTCAGTAAGTTGTAATGTTTTATGATCTTTGAATGAAGAGCCCAGGTCATAGTTGCAGTCCTTTAAGGCTGTATGTCGTTTCATTGTCGTTGATAATTCAAAGAGTTGTGTAAATGCTTCATAGATTTAATAGGGTTGCAAATTTACTGAGAAGGATCTTAGGTAAGAATGAGATTTAAGTTGAATATTGATATCTATTTACAAGGTAAATGGATAGATCGTATATCTGAATATATAAATCAGTATCAGATATCTAAAATGCATGAGGGAGATTCATAAGTTTGCCCAATGGATCAGGCACTGATCAGATACAGGGTCATTAAGTTGTTGATTCATACTTGGTTTTCATCCATTTTCCCCCACCCACATAAAATCAAATCAAATTCAAATCATCTTTACATTTTATGTTGAAGAGCTAGAACGGTCAAATCCTCACTTAGCTTGTGCATTCCATAGATTTTCATTTAGCTATTGTAGATCTCTGTTATTGCATTAAGTCTTTAGGAGATATAAGGGGTTTCAATCTACTTAATAGATTCAGGGATATGTTTTGCACTGGTACGATATCATTTGAATATGAGGTCTACCCGCCTAGGTTTTGCAGAGCCTGAAGAAGAAGAAGGGTCATGCCTTATAGTTGGCCTGGTGTCTGAATGGGCATGTTGAGAATGGGAGTTAGCTACCCCTAGATATGTTTTGTTCTCATCAAGGTAATTGGAAACGGGTAACGCTTTCAAACACCAACATAGTGTGCTTGGGAATCCCACCAATACTATCTTAAAATAGAAGCACCATCATTATAGACCTTTCAGACCCTACCCTCACTGATTTTATGGTCCATAGATTAATTAGCTCTCAAACAACTACTTATCCCACTCTGTTTCCTCTTTCTCAATTCTATTTGTGCAATTTTTGACACCTTGGAGTTACCCCTTCTTGAGATGACCTTGGTAGAGCTTGACCCAGTCGACCTATATTGGTATAGGTTGATCCAATCCACCTATACTAGTATAGGTCAACCCATTCAACCTATACCAATATAGGTCAATCCAATCGACCTATAATATTATAGGTCAACCCATTCAACCTATACTGGTATAGGTTAGCTAGATCAACCTACACACAACCAGTTTTGGTTTAGGGGTTAGTTTTGTCTTGGGGATTCAAACTTGAAAATTGGGTGACCCTGTTTGCTTGCTTTATTTTTTAAGCCAAAAACTAGTATATAAGGAAGATTGGGCACCTCATTTTCACATCATAATGCATATATACATGTATAAAGGATACTCAAGGCAAAAAAAATCATAAGACATTCAAGGTGTTTTCAGGATTCTAGAACCCTTTATGAGCATTTCTTGTTCAAGATATGACATTTTGTTGGCTATCAAGGGAGGATATCTACATTGTGGTATTCATCATCTTCTTCCTTTGTGCACATCTACATCCATGGCTTTTAGATTTGGTATTGGTGAGATCCATTGCATTTATGGAGATTTCCTACATTCCTATTGAAGACTCGCATTGCAAAATCCTCATTGACAAGATTTTATCAAATGAGGTGAATATTTATATTTGTCTTGCTTCATTACATGTTTTTTCATGCTTGCCACTTTCAAGGTTAATTCATAAATTGGGGCTTAACCAAGGGAAGCCACCCCACCCCACAACAAAAAATATTGTTTCTTGTGTGAAGGAATGAGTTATAGAATCACAAATATGGATCCAAAAATTAACACTTGGGAGCTTTAGGAAAAAATTGGGTCAACTTTATTTATGTGCTTCAAGAACATGTATTTCATTATGCAAACCTACCAACAAATGTCACCTAAATCGACTTGTACCAAAAGATCTGAGTTTTTTTTGGATTTTTGTGGCTTTTTATTTTGATTATAGATTCACAATTAGATTTCCTATAGAAGATGTAGATCCATAGTTTTCCAAGAATAAAAGTACTCTTCTTACACATTTTAAGGTATGTTTTACTCCTTCTCATATCATAGATCTATTTTCCTATTTTAATTGGACTGATTGCATATGTATTGCTCTTAATCTATTTTACTTTTGTTATTTAATTAATTTGTTTTATTTACTCTTACATTATACATCTAAGGTTAATGAACATTGCATAAAAAAACACTTGCTTGCATCTTCCTTGATATAATTTGGGTTTACAATCAATATCCCTTCATCTCAATTGGTTTTGCTAATCTAACTTGGGTTGTATTAAGAGTCATGTTTGGAAGCCTCCCTTTCTCTTATATTGAATAGCTTAAGATGAAAGTGTTTAACTAATGAACACTTGTCATCTAGTTTACACTATTAAACTCATTGATGTCATTTCTCCCCTAAACACCACCACAATCATGTCATTCAAATCTCAACCTCCTTCTTATAAGATCAAGATTGGGAGAAAATTTATCTATTCATAGTTAGCATTTGAAAGTACTACTCACTTGTACATATTTATATTAAAGCGTATTTTTTTTGTGTTCCCTAGTACTTGCATTTTAATATTGTACTCTCTTGGATGACCCTTTTACTTTTTTAGTACCTAAAATTGAGATTTTTTCTATTGTAAACCATCCTCTATTAGTTGTTTTATTCTTCTACGTGTATTTTCTTTGATTTTTGGTATTTGGAAATGATGTAAACCATTGGGGCATTTAGGCAAGCCTTCATGTTGACACATTTTTTATTTATTTTTCTTTATCACCATGTGTTATTCTTCAAATATAATCAAAATTTGGCAGTGATAAAATACCCTCTCAGAGCATGCATATATCTCCCTTATAAGTTTTAATGCCAATCCATTGGATTCCTCTGACTCTGTGTAGATGTTGTGGAGGTCATGCGTCACTCATTAGGAAGTGACATTCTATGGTACAAATTCAATATGTTGACACATCACAATGCCATTTGTCTCCTTTGGAATGTCTCATGCTCTCCTCAAATTAACGTAGACCATTCTAAGGGGGTTTGTTGTATCTATGTTTCTAATTTGTCTTTTTATCTAATGATTGCACTTGACTCTACATCCCAAGTTTTTTCCACTATTTAAAAAAAATAAAGATCTTTGAGCTTACCTTTACGGTGTCCACCATCTCAGTGTCTCAATATTATCTTGTCATACACCTCTTTATCTTATGCTACTTGTTCAAACATGATGTATGTTTCCTTAGCACACATCTATCTATCTTTTTTTGTTTACGTGTAATTCATCATATCACATGTCTATCTAAGTTTTTCTATGTACGTTAAAGGAATATTATTATTTTCCTATCATATGACTATATGGAATAACACAATTCACTAACCATATTGGGGTACCATCGGTGGTCTTGTGTTTATGGGTCGTCTTTATCATGTAGCATACTTGTTTGTAGATTTTGTGTTGGATACAACTCAACAATAGCTCAGGGCTTCCCAATTAGAGGCAACCCCGTGTGACATAACCCTTGCATCTAACTCAGGCATCTCTCTCTCTCTCTCTCTCTCTCTCTCTCTCTCTCTCTCTCTCTCTCTCTCTCTCTCTCTCTCTCTCTCTCTCTCTCTCTCTCTCTCTCTCTCTCTCTCTCTCTCTCTCTCTCTCTCTCTCTCTAAAATAATATTTCAAATTTGTACATGTCATAATTTTCAATTTACCATTACCCATATCTTATCTTAAAAATATAAATTTCATGTCACCATTCACACTCATCCATCCTAGAGAAAGTGTTAATACTTCTATTTTCAATCCTACTACAATACCTAGTTTGTTGACATCTATTCTACCTTACAACTACATTCATTTCAAGCATTATCCATACACATTCTAGTATTGAAGTATTTATAATCATATAATTCATCCTCATACTCATGTTGCATGTATTAATCATTCGTACCTACTTACTCTCCTTCCATTTTGTATAATGTTCCAAATATTTCACACATATCCCGTACCAACCTCTCAATCAAATCTACTATTGATAGTCTTTCTCAAACAATTTAATCTTTGCACCCAAAAAATTCTCTCTATGACCCAATCCAAATTTATTAGTCCCACTTGTGATATTGCTAGTCATTTGTCCTTCGACGTTAGTTTTGTTGCTAGTCTTCAATATATACGAATCCATCATTTGAAGACTTGTATTACAAAAGGTATTATGAATCATATGAAATTTTAAACATTGTGTACTAACTTCTCTAATGATCATAAACTTATGGGAGAATTGTTCACAAAAACATCTAGAGAGAAGGCCTTATAATGACATTGTTTTTTTCTCTCCTTTTATTGACCCATTTTAAAACTTGTTAATGCTTTCATTCAACACTTTCAAAGTAGCATTGGTTCTAATATTTCCCTCACCAATTTGATGCGTTGTAAACAAGATGTTAAAGAAAGAGTGATTTATTCCATTGGTAGATTTATATATTTTTCATGCTCAAATTTATTATATTGTTTATGGCATTACTATTCAATGTATTTTTAATTCCATTTTGCAAAAAGAAGTTAGAGAGAATATGAATTTTATTTTAATTTAGTTCTTACACCCAATATCATTTAGTACTTCATAGTGTTCAACTTCAAGTGATTCAATTGGAGATGTCAAATCCAATGAGTTTGGTTGATAGGAGTGATGTTACCTCTTAACCATTCCAAAAGTTTTAAAAACCTATATTCTTTGTCAAGATAAAAAATTAACCAAATAATATTGATGCACAAGTGGCAACTACGTTTAAAGGTGTGGATCTTTTCTCATCCATTTTAAAACTATCTCATAAAATTTTGACACTTTCTTTATATTTACATAACATGGTGTTGAAGTTGATTAATGTTGAAATTTTAACACTTCCTCCCACAAAACTAATTGATTAATCCAAGCTAATGCCTAAATTGTTAGAGTGGGGTTGTCGTTGCACCAAAAGACTGATCTATCAATGTCTAATATAACCACTCAACTTATAGTACACATGGGCAATTAAGCTCTTGTCACGAATCCCGAGGGGATTGCCAAACAAATTTCCAACAACATCCCCCTTAGCATTACCCGAGGGTCTAAGGATTCAAATTTGTGACCAAGTTCTGATACCACTTGTTAGAGTGGGGTTGTCATTGCACCAAAAGACTGATCTATCAATGCTCGATACAACCACTCAACTTATAATACACATGAGGTAGTTAATCCCTTTTCACAAATCCTAAGGGGAACACATAACAAATTTCCAATATAAATACCTTGATCTGAAAGTCTTTTGTTAATGTCATTGTCAACTAGCTCGTCATATTGATAAGTGTTTCTATATGAATACCATCATACAATGCTTTATTGATTCTACTATTATAATTGTTAAAGGTGTTAATGATCAGGGAAACAAATCCATTGCCCCTCCCAATAAAAGCTTTAAAATCTATATCAACCCTTTATCTTCACATTATACCAATAAAATTGTGTCTACACATTCCTTAGCTTCCTGTTTAATAAATATCTTTGAGGATGTTGCAAACTCATTACAATGAATGGTGATCATATGTCTGTCAAGGACAATAATTTTTCAACCTTATTGGTCAATCCAAAACCAATCATAAGATAAAATTTTAACCTTGAATACATTTGTTCCTAAGGAGACTACTAGGGAACCTGATGGTCCCCTATATTGTTACAAAGATTAATAATATTCCTTCTCATTGAGTCCTTATTGATCTTAATTGCATGGTGAATGTTATAATTGGAGAAAATATACACGTGGAACTTTCATAAGTTCTTCTATGCCAAACTAAACGTGATTACTTAAGACTTCAGATAGTTTTAATTATTTACCCATGGTTCCATTACCATCCCCATTGAAGTCGATAATTAATCCTTAGATGTCATCTTTATCGTCATCACAAATTTCAATCAAATTCCATGTCATACTTAGCCTTAAATGGATGAATTCCATGTAATATATTATTTCTCCCATCCATAAGTGCTTGAAGATTCCTTGTAATGGAGGATTCATTACTATTAACTATAGTCTTTTATCAACCTTTAGAGATTCATGGGAACTTTGATATTGAATTGAATAACATGACTCAACCAATTCATTCTCAATAATATCATCTATCCTTGTCATGTTAAAAACTCAAACCCCAAATGATTTGTAAACATAGAAGCCCTAAGGATGCCCTATTTCCTTCTTCTATTCTCAAAGTCCTTCTTGCACTTTTCATTCCTCCTATTAATGCTCTACTTCTACCTATATATTACAAATATCCTACATTTTTGATATCTCAACCTAGTGAGGTTCCTTTTGTTCTTCCTCCCAAAAGAGTAAAGGATTTGATGTTGATTGATTATAAAAAATAATGTTTATAATGTAAATGACGTTGATTTTAGTGACATATGAATTAACTTATTATCAACGCATGGTCCTTATTTATAATTGGGGATAGCTTTATCTTTCATTCTTGATATTTTACCTCTTGCATGTTTCCCACCTTCCCTAATTAATAAGGATCAATATAGGGAGCAAAAAATATGATTAAATAACTCATGTTATATAGTTGATTTTTATATGTTTCCATGGTCATATTGTGCTTCCCCAATAATGTGTTGCTTGCTATATGTTATGTTTGAATTTCCTTAAGCGACCCCTATTGCTTCATTGATGCAAGGTAATAAGAGAATTAATCTTCCATGAAATAATTATATTTATATTTCATTTTCTTTATATATCCTATACATGTTATGTTGTAAATGTATTTTCTCATAGACATGCCTTTGTATTATATGATTGGTGATCATGTAAAGCAATACCAATCAAATTTAATTTTGGTATTTACAACAATGAAGTTTAAGAAGACTTTATTTATACATCTTATGTAGTCTTCTTCTATTGTGCTCTTAGGTATGCTACCTTTGGGGGACATGGCCAATTTGTTTGTAATACTTCTTACTATACACGAGTTATCATATGAGCATACTAACACCAGAGTTAATAGATCCATTTGTACTCTATCTTTATCATATGCTTCATTTCCCTTGATTTGTCCTTGTTTGAGAGTATATCGTACTATGAACATCATTTAGATGCATGTATGTTCCATTAAAAGTGTTAGAGTAAAGGATTAATTTCATTTCATTTATTAAATTACGTTTACTCCCTACTTAAGATTTCACTTTATGCACATGCATTTCCATTTAATAATTATTAATTATTAAATGTTCTTTACCTCATAGGATTTTATGATCTCCTTCATTGGGATTGACCTATTATATTTTCATTCATTCTTTAAGTTCGATAATATATTCTTGCATATTTTTAGAGCCAAACCCTTGCCTTCTCTTGTCTTTTTCTTCTCTATGATAGGTTCTTACATGTAGGTGTTCTATTGGATCTATGGATTTGTTCTCATCAAATCCTGCATGGTATCATAGCCAAATCTATTGTAGCTTGTTTTTATTTGGAGAAAAAGAGGAACAAGGGTTTGACAGAAGAAATTGAGGATTCTTCATCTAATTTGAGAGTTTTTTTGTTGTAGTTTTCAATTCTAGTATCCTTTGCAGAATGTTATTTATTGTTGGTTTTTTGCAAGCAAAAAAGAAAACAAAATAAAGGTTTGAGCACTTTTTTAAAAGCACATGCATGTGAAAGGGAAATTTTTTTGGGAAGGAAAGTAATTGGTTTGGAAGGCACATTGAATATGGTCATACCTACAACTCATAGTGGTGTCCTTCCTGGTGTCATTTACTAGACCTGCACCTTATTCCTCTGATCATCGTGCATGAAACAATGTCTGCATTTGTAGAACTTCAAGCCCCCTATGGGCATTGTACTTTGACTTGTAATCTTTTTTGCCTGTGATTGCTATCTAGATCTATGGTTATTTTCATCAATATTTTTCAAAAGGTACACATGATTATAAATTGAAGATTTTATGCTCTTTTCTTGTATACACACTCTTTCTGGCATCTAGGGTTCAATTTTTTGCATTGTAGGGGGTGTTTTATATTATTATTTCTATTACTTATATTAGTAACCCAAAACGATTAAAAAATAAACACCTTTTAAAAAAATGGCCAAGACCTCTTCTTGTCTAGTTCCTCTAAACCCAGGTAACTATCACACATGGACAACTTATATGACACGACTTCTTCATTCAAAGGGTTTGTTATATTGTTTAGATGAAGTACAACTAGATTTAAAGAGGCCTTTTGAGGTCATGTAGCACAAGAATAAGATGGATGAGGTTGTGGGTTTGATTTTTTTGAATGTTTCAAACAACTTGTAGTTTCGTTTTGATGGATTAAGTTCCCCTTGAGAAATGTGGGCCAAGTTCAAGGACTTGTTTGGTACCATCAACGAGTTCATGGCACTTTAGATTTAGGCAGAGCTTACATCACTTGTACCAGATGTTTTTCCCTCTATTAAGGACTTTTTGATAAGGTTTAAACAACATAGATCTTTGTTACTCGGTTGCGGGAAATTGAAGATTGATAAACAATGCATTTATATGATTTTGTCAAAGCTTCACGAAAACTTTCATATTTTCTTTTCTACCTTCCATTCCACTATGGATGATTGGGTCCTAGATTTACCATGCCCACATTTGAGCTATAATGTGATCATTTTACTGGAGATAAATCCAAGCATACACAATTTGATACTCTCATAGGATGAAAGAACTAATCATTGGTTGCTTAGACATCTATAGGGAAGTTGAAGTAGAAACTAAAGCCCAGATTAAATTCACTAGGCAGTGAGAGCTCCTCCAAGCCTTCTCTTGAATCAAATGCTTGAAAATCCACTCCAAAGGGTAAACCTTCTAAGTCTAGTGAGTCTTCCTCCAAGACTAAGAAGTTTATAAGTGATCCTTGCAATTTTTGTTGCAAGGAAGGACATCCAGTTTCCAGGTGTTGGAAACGTCTTGAGGTTTTAGAGGAGGCCATGCAACAACATAGTATTGCTTCTCTAAAGACACCACCTACTCCTTCAAGAAAAGGACATGCTCTTTCTATACGAGCTTTGTCTTCTTTAGCTACTTGGATTATTGATTTAGGTACTTCCCACCATATGACACACTCACCTGATTTGGCTACCTCACTTTCTCTAAGTGTTACTATACATATTACAATTGGTGACTCTACACAAATTTTAGTTTCAACATCTAGCACTGTGTCTTTTGAGGGTAGTTCCCTATAGCCTATTCTATTGGTTTCAACCATTTCTACAAACCTCTTGTTTATTTATCATATTTGTCATTCGGGCTCTAGAAAGATAACTAAGTTCTCACTACATGATGTGGTTATTCAAGACCTCCATGATCCTACTTTGGTTGTTGCTACTGGAAGTGTTGATTTACAATCCCACTTATATCACTTTGATGGCTTCAAGAGTTTTGATTCTACAAGTGTTTTTATTTTTGCTTATGTGGACATAGTGAGCAAAATTTGGCATGAGTGTTTTGGCCATGTCAATTATAGATATCCACAACAGATGAGTACACAAGAGCCATTGACTAGGCTACCTTAGATCTCTTGTACTGATGGTGTTTGTCGATGTTGTACACTTGGAAAACATCACAAAGATCCTATTTTGGCAGTGGATACACACGTGCTAAGGCACGATTGGAGTTGATACACAGTGATCTTATGTCATTATCCACTCCATCTTTTTTTCCAAGTGCTCGATATGTGCTTAACTTCATAGATGACTTCTCTAGACATACATGGGTGTACTTTTTGAAGTACTAGTCTGATGTTTTGGATTCATTTTGAATCTTCAAGACATTTGTGGAGAAGTAATCTAGTCTTTTTGTCAGGTGTATATGCATTGCCAATAGCAAGGAATATGTGAATCGGTCTTTTAGAGGTTTTTGCACTAAGCATGGTTTACATCATTAGTTCATGGTTCCCCATACCCCTCAGCAGAATGGGGTTGCTGAGAGAAAGAATAGAACATTACGGGAGATGGCCAATTGTATGTTATAGTCTATCACACTGCCCATACTATCTATAGGGCCAGGGAGGTGACAGATTTGCATGCAGGACTATAAGATACGAGTCCTTTCTTTTGGGCTAAGGCTATCAATTGTGCCAACTATATTTGAAATCAGATGCCTTAGAAGGAATTACAACATTTGATTCCTGAGGAGGCTTGGACTCATGTCAAGCTCGATTTTTCTACATTTGTATTTTCAGCAGTGAGGCTTGGGCATTTATTCCAGATGCATTGAGGGAAACCATGAAGAGGAAGAGACAAACACTCTTTTTTTTGCTACTGTAAGGATTTGAAGGTGTACAAATTGGTTGTTCTTGATTCCAGAGAGGTCTTGTTTCAATGAGATGTCTAGTTTGATGAGCGTTATCCTCTTATGGAGCCTCCATCACTAGCTTCTCCCTCACTGGCTAACACTTCCTCTTCTTCTCTGCATGTTTCTTTATCCTTTGAGAAAGAACTTTATGATGATCCACCTTCCCTTCCTCCCCCTCATGTTTTGTGAGTAACCAAGTGGGATCATGATATTGTTTATGCAGGTGGACCTATGGCAAGAGATCCTTCAGATTCTCATCGCACTCGTGCTTAGACATCTAGTACTAGACTATCAAGTCATGCCATTTTAGATGATCCACAAATTTTTTTAGAAGCAACGTGACAGTCAAAGTGGGATAGGGTTATGGATGAGGAGTACTCTTATTTGATGAAGAACCACACTTGGGATCTTTTCTCCTCTTCCGAAAGGAAGAAAGTTGGTTTGGTGGTAGTGGGTGTACTGTACCAAGTATGTTGTAGATAGTTCTATTGATAGGTATAAGACACGTCTTCTTGCAAAGGCCTTTTTATAGGTCAAGGGTATTGATTAGTCTGATACCTTTGCTCCTATTGTAAAGATGAATTATATTCGCCTTATACTCTCTCTTGTAGCTTCTCAGGGATGGACAATATTTTAGATGGATGTGAAGAGTGTCTTTTTGCATGGAGACCTACATGAGGAAATCTATATGGAGCAACCTCATAGTTTTGTGATGGACTCTTCTATGGTATGCAAACTTTGGAGGTTTTTATATGGTCTCAAACAAGCCCCTCAGGCTTGGTATGAGAAGATGGATTCCTTCTTGCTTGCTTCACATTTCACTTGTTATCATTCCAATCCTGTAGTGTACATTCAATACCATGTGGCTGATTTATTGATACTTGTGCTATATGTTGATGATCTTATTATTACAAGTAGCTCATCCTCTATGATTCAAAGTGTTTAACGAGCTTTGAGAGAGCAGTTTGAGATGACAAACCTTGGACTTCTGCACTATTTTTTGGGCCTACAAATTGTTTAGTCTTTAGATGGGATAACCATACTCCAAACAAAGTATGCTCTTGATATGCTTCAAAGATTCACCATGCTTGATTGCAAGCCTACTCCCACACCTTTTCAGTCAAGTGTTGTTTTATCTACCACTTGCACTACTCCTATAGTGGATTCCACTTTAAACATATAGCTGATGGGTAATTTGTTGTACTTGACACACACACATGTCCTAATATATCCTTTACAGTTGGACTTGTCTCTAGATTCTCACATGATCCACATTAGAATCATTGGCAAGCTTCCAAACATATCTAGAGGTATATACAAGGCACTACATGTTGTGTCATTCACTACACATCAAGGGATCCTCACATCGTTGGTTATACAAACTTAGATTAGGCTAGTGATATTGATAATCAGAGGTCTATTTTTGGCTTCTTTTTTTTCTTGTCTTGGTTCTAGTCCTTTCACATGGTCTTGCAAGAAGCAACATGCTCGCACATTATCATCTGCAGAGGTAGAATACAGGGCATCTGTGCTAGCTAGTTAGGAGGTCTTATGACTTCAATAGTTGATGATAGATTTTATATTCAGTCCTGATAGTTCCACCTTTCTTTGGTGTGACAATTAAAGTGCTATACACATTTCTCGCAACACAATTGAGCATCAGAGGACCAATTACATTGAGCTTCACATGCACTTCATCAAGCATTTGATTTAGGATGGTTCTCCTAGCTTGGAGTACATTCCCACTATTGAGCATTTTGGAGGCATCTTCACTAAACCTTTTACATCCTCATGGTATCTTCAGTTGTGTTCTATGCTTATGGTGAAGGAAGTTGTCTTTGGGGGGTCTCACTAATGAGTCCTTCCTTCCTTGTTTTCTAATTTTTAGCTTCTTCTATCTCTTTTTGGAGTAGGGTTTTTCACACGTTGTTTTCCCTATTTCTTTTTTTTTCAAAGATTTGGTTGTGTTGGGTACCTCATTAGGCCATGTTGCCAAGACCCATTTTCGCTTTCAACATTGTAGTCTCCTTGCATTTTCTGCATTGTTTGTAGCTGCATTGTTGCTCATCTTAAGGGAGGTTATTAGAGTACATGATTTAATTAATTTAATTTATTAAATTACCTTTACTTCCTACTTAAGATTTCACTTTATGCACATGCAATTCCATTTAATAATTAAATATTAATTATTAATTATTCTTTGCCTCTTAGGTTTTCTCTTTTAGGGTTTTACAGTCTCCTTTATTAGGATTGATCTATTGTATTTTCATTCATTCTTTCAGTCAGATAATATATTCTTGCATATTTCTAGAGCCAAACCCTTTCCTTTTCTTGTCTTTTTCTTCTCTTTGATAGGTTCTTGCATGCAAGTGTTCTACTAGATCTATGGATTTGTTCTCATCAAATCATTCAAAAACCATTTCCCCTTTCAAGGTATTTTAAAATGGTTTAATATGATGACTTACATTCCACTCCTTATTTCATATTTTGCATAGACCACACAACCAAATTTGCTATCAATTTTTTCTTGAACATTTAACAATAAATTCATGCCTTTGTGCATCACATCTTTCATGCCTCAACACTATACATTACATTAAATTAAATTTCATTGGCAAATTCCTTTAGAAATAATATTTTACTTAAGCTTGATCCTACATTTAACACTCTTATCTCCCTCTATATATGGCCTATAGGCTAGCTATTAATGTCTCCTTTTCTTCTCTTTTTTGAATGTTTCTTCTTTTATCTTGATTTTGGATGTGACGAGCACCTGAATCAGTTGGGTTTTTTTTTGTCTCCTTGTCTCCTTGACCTTGAGAACTTTTTTTCCAATACATTGATTTACTTTATTATGGGTACAATATAATGTCATACTTCTATTGTTGTGAGGGATAAATGTACCGACCTAGACTGTAAGAAGCTATAATTAGATGCTCAACTAGGTCCCATTTTGGTGTTCTTAAGCTTCCACATTCGTTTTGCTAGATTTAGCCCAATTTTTCTTTTTATTCTAACATCTTATCCATAATTAGGCCCCTCAAACCAAAGCTCTAAATATTTTGGGGGCAATAGGCTGACCCTGTCAGTGTAGTCCCATGTTTTGTCTCAAAATATAAGTTGTGAATAGGTCTTAATGGTTAAGTGGGAAATCTAAAATTCTGTTTGCTTCCTTCAAGTTTTGGTTTTCAAAATGCTTGTGAGGAATATATAAGCAACTCATCTTTCCTCATTTTGACATCCATGTTCAAAAATTAAGTTTAAGATGAGCATTCCAAGGCCAAGCAATCGAGCTTCTGAGCATTCTAAGACACATTTAAAGCATCCAAGACACCATTTTAAGGCAATCTTCTTCAACATAGAAAACTTATCTCTCTCGTGAAGGTCGTGTAGCAGAGACCTCAATAATGATATAATATCTTTGTTTAAAATACATCAATTGATTCCTTCTCTAAGCAAGAGCCACTAAACATAATGGCATTAGAGATTTGAAGAATATTAACAAATCTATGCATCTGTAAAAGACATCCTTGATTTTTCTCTACATTTCAAGATCCTATAACCACATTGAAGACAATTACAAGCATCTTCGTAAATATTGCAACATCAAGTTCATTTGTGAAGGCATACTGATTTACATTTTAGATCTAGCATCTATTTTACATCAACAAGCTTTCCTTTCATGCATATTTCATTTCAGTTTGAAGGTTGATTCCTCAAATTGGGTTTGATCGAGGCAAATCTCTTTTTACACAATATTTCCTTTCTTTTTTGAGAGTTGGTATAAGTGGCAATGATTTTAGGATCAATTCCAAGAAGTTCAGGACCTTAGCTATAATTTGCAACTAAGAACAATTAGAAGTGCAAGGAACAAGCTGACCCAATCAACGCCGTCTTGAGAAAAGGCCCAAGAAATTAGTCTAGTCCCTCTGAAGCAACTTCAAACCGAATTTATAGTTTAACTAAAGTCTCTAGCTTTGACTCTAAATATAAAATTGGTCTAAATTTTTTTGTTCGCTTATACATTCTGAAGCTCATCTTTCCTTGCTTTCTTGCCTTCATTCTTGTATTATTCAATCCAATTTGCACAATCAATCTCAATTTCAAAGAAGGATTATTGCAATCACTCAACACATTAGGCTTCTTGAGCATAATAGACCAACTTCCTTCAAATGTAACTAGGGTTAGTTTGATATCATATTAGCGAATCACACTAGAACCCCTTATTATCATCAACACTAGTCTTTTTATGCTACATGAACAACTTCAAAAGTTCTTTAAATTTTACTAATAACTACTTCAAACTTCATCGTTCAAAATATATTTCAATTGATAGATAACCATCTTCTTATCTTTCTATATAGTTATTATGTATCTTTTATTCTTTTCTACATACTATCCTCTTTTATCACACTAATATTTTATCGTATATTCAACTCTCATCATATATTTTACAAAAAAGATCACTTATCAATATCTTATTATACTAGAAATTTCCACAGCCACAAAACTAATTCTAGCATGACACAAGCATTGCTAATTTCACCATTGTATCTCTGAGCTCATGTAAAATCATATGAGGTATAAAGAAGACTTTTTACTCTTTTCAAACATGTTCCACCATCATCCCTCTAGAAGTTAAATACTACCTTTGAAAATGCAAAAGATTGAAGTGATGGACTAAAGTAAGACTTTTAATTGTTCCAATTAAAAAATTTGGAAACATAAGACTTTAAGCAAAGTGGGGTAGGCCACAGGTTGTAAAGATTACATTCAATTTCATGAGCGCCAATGTAAACAAATAGATTAATAATAACATTAATTTTTTTTTTTAAGGGCACACATACGTACATAGAACACATACCATACGTTATACATAAATGTACCTGACCGTAAGGCTGGGCCCTCTTGCCAACCTTGATCCAATCAATATTAACTATTTTGTTAAATTCTCCGTCTAATTTACACAGCAATTTCCTTTACCTAACAGTATACAGCCAAAGACTGCTGAATATTTAAAAAATCAAAATAACGGAACACATTATTATGTAGAGGGCAAAAAAAGTCTTCTCTTTCGCTCTGTGTTTTTTCTTCTCCATGTTTATCACTCGGCGTTCGTCAATTTGTAATCTGAGCCGAGGCTGCAGATATTGACTCGAATGCAGGCGGCTAGGGCATAGAAAATCGCGTCAAGAATAGATTTAATGTTTGTCTGGATCTGAGCCGAAGCCACGAAAATCTCTGAGCACAATTTGTTTGATCCGTTTTTGCGTTGGATTGGATCTTAAACAATGGCCCTGTCTGGAATGCGAGGGCTTTCGGTGTTCATAAGCGACGTGAGAAATTGTCAAAACAAAGAACAGGAGCGCCAAAGAGTTGATAAAGAGCTAGGAAATATCCGGACAAAGTTTAAAAATGAACGGGTATTGTTCTTGTTTCTGGAATCTTGCCGTGATTTTATCTTTATTCAGCTTGAGAGGTTACGTTAGGTTTTTTAATTGCCTGAAACAAGTAACGATCTTTCCTTATTTGCGGAGATCCGGGGAATACGCGTTGCGGATAATTGTTGTTAGTGGGTATTGGTTAGGCAATAAGGTAGATTTTCTTTTTATTTATGCTTTTTTAGGAAGAATTGTAAATTGTGTGGTTGGCGATAGTGCATATGAATTGTTTGGTGTTATGTTTGAAGAGACTCTAGGGTTGCGTTGAAGACTCTGAATTTGATGTAGTGTGAATAAATGGATTTCTCCAAACAAGAATCGAAGAGTCACCATGGAAACCTTTTAAGTTATTGTAGTTGAGAAGACATTCACAAACTAATAGTTCGCATTTTCGCAAACCAAACTTTTCAGATACATTATAGTAATTCCGCGTGAAATTGTAGAGCTATCTCAACTAAAACAGCTCCATTTTTATTGTTTATGATGTTTTGTTGGTGGCTTAGTGTTAAATGGCCTAGGTTGCTGGTAGTCGCTCTAGTACAAATAGAAATTGTTGAAGTTGAAAGATAAAACTAGAATATTCTATTAAACTGAAGGATCGCATTGGGACTGGGTTTCTCTGAGTTTTAAAAAATCTTTCAAGTGTGTTGCTTTTTAAAAGTTTTATTCACGTAGTCTTTGTGGCTGAGATTGCAGAACAGAATTTAATGCTTCAAGTCTAACTGTGATAGCTAGTAGTTAGATCATATGAAATGGTTTGGTTATATTAGACCGTACATCTTGCAGTATGGTCGACAATCTTACATGAACAATCTAATTGGCACCTTCACAGTCAATTCTGAGTTCTGGTAGGAATTGTCTGTTCCGCATGCTTAGTAGTCCTTGGCATTCTGTAAATTATGTATGGCGTTCCATCAGAATCACTTATTTCCTTCCAGTGATGCTATTAGCGTCACCTTAAGTATACCATCTGTACAGCTTTCATCCACTTTCCTGATAATAATGAGAAGAAACAACATTTATAATTGCTTAAAGGTAGTGACATGAATCAAATACTGAGAAAATGAAGAACACACAACATGACATTTATTAGCAAGAAGGTTAACGTACATTGTGGTTAATGTGTCTGTGAGGAGGGCACATATTCAAGTCTCAGAAGGTTCAATCATCTGCTTGAAAAAAATGAGGTTAATGAAAGAACAAATGAATTGCGCTCTTTTACAAGAGAACTTTCATAGACTAATTGCTTGGAAATGATCTAAAAAATATCATTTTTTGCTTGGTAATAATAATGATAAAAAAGGTACATTAATCATTTTACAATAAGAAGTATAGTTCACTCCTAATCACCACCAAAAAAGGAACTGTTTTTACACTCATGGCATCAACAACCCACACCATCACTAAAATGTACATTTCAATAGTTCATTGTCAATCAAGTTTTAAGTATCTAAAAAGTGTGCAACTTCATTATAGTTAAGCACATCTTCTAACTTTTCCCCCAAAAAATCTTCTAAGTTTTACATTCATTTTTGAAACTGCACAAAAACAGCATTGAAATATTGCTTGTTGTTGTCTCGATGCTGACCCACATCCCAGCTTCCATTCCGCTCTCTGGATTAAACACCTCGAACCCTGCCAACCCTGCATCTCATGCTCAGTGATTGCCTCTTCGACAGCTGCATTTCCGCAAGCCCTCCCGTGGCTTTCATCTCCTCCAATTCCGCTTCCACTTGCATCAAGTCAAGAAACACCTTTAGCATTTTCCATCCTCATTTTGCTTCTTCTATTCGTTGCTCTTTGAGTTGCCTGTTTAGTCTCCAAATGAAGGAAAAGGAACATAGTGTCGTCCGTGTTTTCCCCATTTTCTACACCCTCACTATAATCCATCCCTTTTCCTGGGACCGTCCACTCAAGAATGGACTCCATCCCCACCAAAACTTCTGCAGGCACAATTGTCTCCATGACTCTCTTCACATTTGCTGTTGGTTCCCCAAGCTGCAATCCCCATGCCAAAATCATGGAGTACAAATCTTTGTTGGTGTGATCTCTATTCCTCAATTGGTCAAAAATTGCATTCAAAATCAGTTGCACACACTTTATCACTCTTTTATCCTTCAAAAACATTCCTTTTAGCTGTTTCTTGGTTACAGGGTAGAAAAACGGATTTTGTTGCTTGAATACACTTACTGTGAATGAAGTTTCCATAATTAATCTGTGACAGACAGCAACTACTACGACCTCCAACACCACTGCTTACTCTCTACTTTGCCTGGTTTAGTAATAGTGAACCGTCTTGACGAGATTTAGCAATTTTTTTCATAACACTTCCAAATTTAGTGCTATGTCATTCCATTCAATCCACTGCCCTTTCAGCCAACTTTGATTTTTGAAATCACCGAAGCGTACACCGTCATTTGTTGTTCAACCACCAACTTAATAAATGCACCTTTCAAAAAGCCTAGATCACTAAATTATCACTTTATAATAAATGAAAATCTTCAAATTCGGATTTCATCTTTCCTTTTAAATGGTAAGGCCCAGCTAGACAATCTGTCAGCTTCTTTCTTTCCTGTTCTCTATTCTTAAAATCATCTAAAGAGGTTTAACTCTTCTGTTATCAGATCAATGTATTTTTAAAGGTGGCAAGGTTCTGCATGTCCTTTAATGATTGCCTGGATAATGATGAATGAGTTCCCTTCCACATGCAACTTTGTAACACACAACATCTTTGCCACCTTTATTGCTGTAAGGGCTGTTGAGGCTTCTGCCACATTATTAGTACCATCATCTCATTTCTGTCCCCCAATTGTGGTAGTATTGCAATTCGAATCCCAAATTATAAACTCTACTCCAGAAGGAATGGGGTTGCCTTGTGATGCCCCTTCAAAGTTAACTTTCTACGGGCCTTCTATTGGTTTTGTGACTTGTCCATTCAATCTCCTTGGGGTCCTTTCAAACTGGATAAACCCAGCTGAGCCCATTAATGGGCTAAAAAAAATCATTTTTGTTGAAATGTTGCTTAGTAAAATAAAATATAGGGTGCAATAGTGACACTTAAATATTATGAGATCAATTAAGGAAGAAATGGTCAAAATTTGGATTATAGATTGATCTCAAAATCAAATGATTTACTCTAAATAACTGCATGGAGAATTGAATGCAATGACGTGGATGGAAAATTGAATGTTAAGGGACTGCCCAGATTGCAAATGCAAAGAAGATGGAAAAACATTATTCTCTACAAAGAAGAAATCTCTGAAGGAAATTATAATTTTCATTCTCCCATTCACCCTTTGCAAGATAGAACAGTAAGTAGCATTGTTTGACTATACATTTTAAAACAGATTTTACATGCAAATGAAGGACAGTGAAACAAGTATCATACTGGACTATCAAGGCTTTGACATATCAAGCCCACAACGACAAATGACATCTAGGAGACGATATTTCTGGTGCTGAAACAAATTGAATAGCTGGTGTTGGCAAACCAAATTTGTGAAGAAGTTTTTCTGGTTTAAATAGGTGACTTGGTGGCTACATAGGACTGCATAAAGAAGACATAAAAAGTTAAAAAGGTATATGTTAGGTGCCTATAGTTCTAAAATTCCACAATGTTAATAGGCAATAGCTGAAATTGGAGTGGAGCAATTTATTTTTTATTATACATTTGTTGAGGCAAATGTATTATTGAACACATAAAGGGATGATGCATAATTGAATTTCGTTAATGGTCATCAAGAGTATTGTTTTACAGAAAATATAGAAGAATCTTTGTCCTATGCTTAGATTCCATTTTACAATAGTGTTCTTTTTGAAGGACAAACATGTGACTAGTGGGAAAACATTAGCAAGTCTAATATGATTTTGGAAGAGTTGAATACATGTTTTGAAATGAATGGTTAAAAGAATATGTAAATGATGCATATCATATTGAGAATTTTAAAGCCAAAAAAAAAAAACACACATCAAGTACCATAAAGATTAAATGGATGAGCTCAGCTAAAAGTAAAGCTGGAAGGACTTAGTTGAAGAGGATTTGGGGAAACTGAAGAATGGCTGTTAGTGAAGGGTGAAGAATTGATGAATTGAAAGGAAAACTATGATGTCAAACAAGCTAGCACAATAATTATAGAAGAAAATATGAAGTGAAAAAGAAGAAATAGGAAGACTTATCATCCAACGTGTGACATAACAGGAAGAAACCTTGCTAGTTGACAACTTAAAGTATTTTATGAGAAATCGAGGGATTAAATTTGTTAATGTTTTGAAACAGATGACACAATAATTATCCTGGGAAATCCCCTTCTCACCGAGGGAAACAACCCAACCCATTGAAAAATAGATCCTTTATTCAGTTTATCATGCTCATTACTCTGAATCTTGCTTATGATTGATTTCTTCAAAGCAATTCAATTGACAGGCCTCACTAAAACACTGTCTCTCAGGGACCAAGTGAAAGACAAGTACTATGATTCTCAAAATTGCTACAATAGTATTTCTTAGAAACTCAGAATTGCAACACCATACCGTATTTTAGTCTTTAGCACTAATATCAATACTGTTATATCAATTAACAAAGACTACACTATAAACTTTCAGAGCCGAAAGTATAATAACACTCGTGGTCCCACAAATGCTACAGCTACACAATAATAATATCAGAAATTAATCACGATAGATAAAAACAGAGACGATAACCAGAAGAAACTGAAGGGTCCCCTGTCTGCTTCAAGTGGTGTTGGCTACAAGAACGCATTGCAAAGATAAATACATAAACAGTTACTTCATAAAGAGAATCATCCAAGAGAGCATGTGAACTGACGACCTTCAAATTAAATTGCCAACACAAATATAGATATTACTTGGCTGTAAACACTGACATGGAGTTTTGCAGATGATGCTTCTTGAATCCAAAATGGTGACATGATGAAAGAAGTCAGATACAAAATAACAATGCCCAGTCAGCAACCAAGAGGACACACAAAAATGGGAAGCTGAGGAAGTACAAACCAAATCAAGAAATCACATAGCATTATACACACGATGCCAACTATGATGCACAAGAGAGAGAACATCAACTCAAGTAAAAGATCTATCTTGAAGCTACTTGAAGACTCAACACTCCCTCTTAGCAAGAGAGATCTTCAGATTGCCATCTCATGACAAGTGCATGAAGCTGCAACCAAAATTAATGTTAGCAAAAATCTCTTCATAAATTTTCTAAATAAAATTGTTATCTCAGCATAACAATTTTCACCATAGCTACTCCTAGAGGGTGAATCAGAAATCAGAAAATGAAGTCATGGAGCCACACACGTGACTTTTGTTAAAGTTTGTAGCTGCGATAGAGATCTTATCTCTCAAAATCTGGACATTATTACTGTTATTGTCATCTTCAGTTGAAAATGTCACTTAAGTTTAATTTGTAATATTAAATGTAAATGACATGTGTCGTTCACATGCATTGAGGCATGAATATTCGAAGAGTTTTAATTAATTATAGGAGTTATGGGAATCTCAAGAGACCTTTGGTTATAATGTGAAGAATCTCTCCTATTGTTATATATATATCACATCAAGCGAATGACATTGTACACTAGAATATTTCATTATCAATAAATATATATTTGTATTGTGTGGCTGGATTTTTCCCTTCATTCTCGAAGGGTTTTCCCAGGATAATTCTGGTGTTTATTGGTTCTGTTTTGGCTCCTTACTGCTGCTTATCTCCATTGATTTTTGGACTTAAGATTTAACATGGTATCAGAGCCTAGTTGTTCAGTGCCTTCCATCTTATCTATCATAGGCAGCTATGTTTTTGTATTAACACCATGAGATATATCATTAAGTTTTTTTTCATGCTAAGTCGCGCATGGTGAATCTCATGCTTGGTTGGGTTTATTGCAAACTTTGAGCAAGTAGTTGTGTCTTTTCCAATTGAGTGAAAATTGAAGCCTTCATTTGAGTAATTGATGACTAGAGTTTTTTTTTTAATTATTTTTTTTGCTTTCCTTTATCATCTTTGATTATCTTTGTTATGCTTTGTGGCTATATAACTTTCTATTTTTACCTTTTGTTGGTTTTGCAAGGTCGCGTTAAAGTTTCATGTGCTCGTGTAACTATTGATCAAGAAGTTTCTTGAGGAAGTTTCTATTTTGTCATCTTTTATTGCGTCTCCCCTATTTCTGATATTCATTTTTCGTGGTTCAGAATATGGTGTTTTCTTTAGTATTAATCTGATCAGTATGTCAATACCAATCATCAGAGGCGGAATATGTTGGTTCTTCAGAGACAGTTTGGATTGCAAAAATTTTCTTGATTGATATCTGGAGAAGAATCTTTTCCTTTTGGTCATCACACTTTTTCTCATTCGCTTCTATAACTTTTCGACATCTCTTTTATGGCGGCTAGTTTGCATGCTTCTATCGGGGCATCTGGTCATTTACTCTGTGTAACCGTTCTTTGTGGTGGATAAATTATATCATCAATTTTTTGTCTTTGCTGTTTTTTATTTGTTATGGAACTATCGTTTTAGAGCTG
The DNA here is from genome assembly GCA_028749045.1 of Cupressus sempervirens. Lineage (NCBI taxonomy): Eukaryota > Viridiplantae > Streptophyta > Pinopsida > Cupressales > Cupressaceae > Cupressus > Cupressus sempervirens. The sequence continues at coordinate 549,469,924 of CM053793.1, forward strand.
TTTTTTAAATATTACCATCATATTATTGAGATTATAAATGTGTTGGTTGGTTTTTTTTGCATTATCGCATGCGTGTAACGTCAAATGATCTTTGGTCTTGGTCCTTTGCGTTGCTACCATTATCGGGTATCGAGGATTCATTAAGAGTCATTCTGTGTGACTCCTTGCATTCAAATGATGATTAAATTTATTCTATATCTCAATATATTGTGTTTCTTATTCTTGATAGATTTAAATCATCATGCTTCGTTGTGAATAAAACTCGTATTGAGATATATTTCCTATATTGTATTGGTTTTCATCTCAAGGATTTATACCCTTCTGGCCATAATGTCTCTGTTCTTCAAATCATCAAGCGGATTGAATTTACAGAAGAAAAATGGTTGGTTTGTATTTAGCAATCAGAGAGCAAAGGTGTGACAGGAAGTTCGTAACTTAGTTCAGCAATCAGGCAGCCAATTTGCGGATAAACCTGACACACTTAGTTCATCATTGCAAGATTTTGAAGACTTGGATTTAATAGAAGATTGGATATGCGAGCCCAATTCCTTTGAAATGGCTGATTCACAGATGTAGCAACACCAAAAGAAATTAGTGAGAGAAAGAAGGCACATGAAGAGTGTATCTCAATTTCTTTTGTAATAGAGATTGAAGGTTCTTCACCCAGTGATGTAGACAATGTCAGTGTCATGAGTGGAGAGGTTTTGCTTGGATGGGGATAGAGATATGTTCGAGCATACTTCTGAACACATTGTAGCTCGAAACGAGTGCCCAGATGGTAAAGCTGGTATAAGCGGGTGTGGACATGGAGAAATTAAGTGCCCCCATGTGGATAGAGATAAGGATAAAAGAAGAATTGCATTCAAAGAACATACAAAACTGTAAGAAGTTGGTTTTCAAAGCTATTTTTTTGACAAATATGCAAGTAGTGCTATGGATGCTGCTAGTGCTTCGAGTTTTAGAGAACATTTTGGGTGGAATAATTTTTGAGATAAGTATTTTATTTTGGGTATTAATAAGTACATTCAGATTTATCTCTAGTTTGGTTATGAGTTATTTGATTGCAAGAAGCAATGAGGTGATTGTGCAAATTGCATGAGGATGTTGCTTACTGAATTGAATTAATTTTCTTATGAGATTCAGACAGAGTTTGGGTTTTAGAGGGAGATGTTCAGCCTCAGAGGGAGGTTACATTCTCTTCTTATTGTTGTGATTAAAATAATTTTTTAATTAAGAGGTAGTACTTATGGAATCCTTTTCATTGTCATATATGCTTGTGATGCTTGTGGTATTTGTAAAATTTGAGACTCAAATGGAACTAAGTCTTGTTATGTCTATTTCTATTCTCGTGTGAATAAATGAGATTGTAAGATCAGCTATGATAACTCTTTCACTATGCGATAGTGAACAACATGTTGAGAGAGTCCATAATGTCATCACGTTGAGAGATTCCGTGATGGGAGTTGGATGCAATGTTGAGAGATTCCATGACAATTCATGTTAAGAGAGTCCGTGAACAAAGGCTTAGCTGTGAGTCTTGCAAATGTTTGCATGTTGAGTGATTCCATGAATATGACTCATTGTTACAGGTTTTCATGTTGAGTAACTCTATGAATTATGTTTTGAATTCGTATTATTAGAATTTATCATTGACATTTTTTGGTTGCAGCTTTGTGTGACTGTTCAACTAAAGATCTCACTCTTGCTAAGAGGGAGTGTTAAAGTTTGTAGCTGTGATAGAGATCTTTATCTCTCGAAATCTGGACATTATTACCGTTATTGTCATCTTTAGTTGAAAATGACACTTAAGTTTAATTTGTAATATTAAATGTAAATGACATGTGTCATTCACATGCATTGAGGCATGAATAGTCGAAGAGTTTTAATTAATTATAGGAGTTATGGGAATCTTAAGAGACCTTCGGCTATAATGTGAAGAGTCTCTCCTATTGTTATATATATCGCATCAAGCGAATGACATTGTACACTTGAACATTTCATTATCAATAAATATATATTTGCATGCAGACGAGGTTTGAAAACATGGCAAAAGTCTTGTTCAGATCACAGGTAAGAAAAATGCAGGAAAAGTTACATTCAGATCACAGGTAAAAAATGCGGGTTGAAGATTGTGGAAAAATGGCAGGAAAAATTCGTGTTGCAGGTTTGTTAAATTGCAGAAATATACACGATTTTTGCATGTTCTGTTGTAGGAAAAACATGGCAGAGAAAGATGCGGCAGAGGAAAGACACCGGCCCACAATTTCCTAAGCAGCAATGGGGCAACCCTCGAACTAGATCCGAATCCAACCTCACAAATCACAAAAATGATTTCAAAACCTTAGAAGTAGAAATCCTTGGCTTGTTTTTACTAATTTCTGTTTTCCACATCAAGAAAAGTTGACCTAGATATAACTCTTGAATTTTTATCTATTTATTTTTCCTCGCGCAATTTCCTTATGTGAAATATAGAAAAAATAATTCCCCCAAAATCTGCTTTGATACCATGAAACTCTAACAAAAAGAATGACCGTATTAACTAATCACACAAATAAATAGAATTCACAAATGCTATAAAAAGCGTTAACTAATAAGTGAAGTTGTTTAAATAAAGACAATGTCTAAAAACAGAACAGATTAAGACAACTAAAAATAAGGCCTAAATGACCGTTTACTAACATTCTAGAATATCGAGCCAAAAATAGCAAGAATATAGGAGACTAAAACATTCTAATAGGTTTGTTTAGTTTCTTTTCAGTAATAAGAAAAGACCAGCAAATTCTTGTTTGATGTTGCATTCTAAGGGCTTAATTTTCTAATCCACATTTCTGATATTCTTCTATTAGAGGGTCAATCTTTAGCTAAATTTTATTTAAATGTGTTTTTTTGTGCTTTGGTGTTGCATTGTGCATCTCTGTCCTTTAGTCATAGGTTCATTTCTGTTTGGTTTCACATGTTGAAAGTTGTGCTTGAGGCACCCCACCTCTGAACCTACTTTCAGCTTTAAAGAGTCACTTGTCTATTTGTTTTGAAATTGTTTGTTGAGAGATAGTAATAAATTCGATGTACATCTAAATAGTGTGTGCTGAAGGAGTGGTATAACATTTATGTATATTCAAAGCAATTGCAAGCTCCCTTTTTTAAAGGTAGCATGCTTGTTGAAATATGCCCCTTGATGGGGCTTCATCAAATAAACAAACAACTTTGGCCTTTGATGCCAGATATAAGATTTATGCCAAATTTATCTCAATTTGCTCAGCATAATATCTCCAGATGTTGATTGGCTTGGGCAGATGTCTGCTGGGCCGAGTCATTGATGGGCAAAAAATTCTACTAGTCTTAGCAATGTGTAGTGTATTTGCTTTCTACTGTTTCTTCATTTTATTCTTAAATGTATAAAACTGTGCTTGTTTTAAATGAATTCTGTACTATGAACACAAACTGGATTTTTTTGATAAATTGTGATTCCTCAACTTTGGCAAAAATTTTGAATTGCTCCAAGTTTCTGCTCTATCCTCTTTCAGGGCATATGAAAAACTCTAAAGTTTGCTCACCATAAAAAATATAAGTTTTAGTGTCATTCCCTTCCCCTTGTTGCATATAATCCAGTATCCCGTTGCTTATTCTGTTGTTTTTTTTCAATTTTTTTTGGGTTGATTTTTGAAAAACACAAAATATTGTTTTTTCCCCCTAATAATGCACCTTTTATAAGCAATTTCTTGTTTTCTTTAGAGAAAAGAAAATTTACTTGTTTAGATGTGTGCAGTCCCCGATTTCCATGCATTATTTTACACACATTTTCTTTAAAAACTATGCACTGATTGTGAACTGTATATCACTTGCACTAGGTGTTAGGCTTCAAGTGGTCAATCATTAAGGTTGAACACTAGTGCAATTTAAAGAAAGGGAAAGCAGATCATACTTGTCCTGTCACATAGAGTCTAACTTCCTTCCAAAATTATATATGTATAATTATTTAGACATTTAATACAAATTGTGCATGGGATCTCCAAACAGACCTTTGATTTGCTCTACTATTGTAAGTATTAGGTTGCTCGTCCATAATTATTCAGAGATGTAGAGGTATGGGTACACAAGTGAATGAATATGGATATGGTTTGATTAGATATAGAATTAAAATGTAGTCAACAGAAACTGTGTGTGCAGATGGGTATGGGGTCCACATTTCGGTAATGGTGTTTCCTGGTTACTATGGCTGAATCATTCTGGTTGGCTTCCTTTGATTGATACTGTTTAATGCATTGGCATGTCAAGAAGGTTATTTGATTTGGCCAAACTTTATTCTTGATATGAGTTGCCCTGCTTTCAGTGCCATACGCACAAACTGACAAATCTTTTTTACTCATATTTATGATTAAAGAGACTGCAGGAAGGATTCATTAGTGGTTTATTTGTATGCCATTCTTGTTATTTAAGCATCAAAAGCCGTTTTGGCGAGAACCTCTTGGCAACAATCTTTGGCATGGATGAATTGCATATTGTAAAGCAAATAATGATATAGCACTACAAAAATTTGTGGAAAGCAGAAGTACAGTAAATACAATTATTGTTAACATCGAAATTTTTCCTTTTTTGACAGGGTTTGACACCTTACGAGAAGAAAAAATATGTTTGGAAAATGCTTTACATTTATATGCTTGGCTATGATGTAGACTTTGGGCATATGGAAACTGTTGCCCTTATATCTGCTCCCAAGTATCCAGAGAAACAGGTATTTTAAATCTTTTCTGTTTATGAATTGATTGTTCGTTTGTTGGTCTTCTGCAGGTTAATGTTGATCTCTTAAATCTTTTCCAATAAATTCATGCAGGCATTTATTGCTGAAATCAGAATATATATTTGGTTTTAACTTATATTTTTAATAGCTTTTGTTTGAGCCTATGTTGTTATAAGTTGAACATGGAAATTAAACCCAGTGTTGGTCTGGATTGAGCATGTAAACAAATTTAGAAATGTGAAAATATAGCGTGTCTAAGTTTCCAGGTGAGAAGACATTTCATTTGGGAAAAAGAAACAATTATGAATGTGACTGTGCTATTAGTAAGCCTGGTTGATGTCATTTAATTGTTATATGTTAATTTATAGAGGTTCTAATTAACTTTTCTTTTTGCATTTTCAGGCTATTGTAAGTGTCATTTATTTATTTGAGTAACAGATGTTTGACGAATATTTTTGTGTTATGGTTTTTTATGAGGACCCTACTTTTATCCAAATTCTTTGCAAGTTTTAATGAAATTTGAGCATTTGAATTCTGTCAGGTTGGATACATAGTAACTTCATGCTTATTAAATGAGAATCACGACTTTCTACGGCTGGTCATCAATACTGTCCGTAATGACATCATTGGCCGTAATGAGACCTTTCAGTGTTTGGCACTTACCATGGTAAGAACATTTATTGAAAGCTTTTTTCTGAAAAACACAATTTTGTTACTTGCACCATATATATTTCAGAATTTAGAATGGTTATGTAGTTTGTTAAAGATTATCTTGGGGAAGAGCATGTTTTTTTATTGTAATAATATATTGTTGAGATGGCTTGAGCTCAGGATTTTTTTCTTTAAAACCTTTCCATGCAGGCATTCTATCCTATTTAATACACGAAAATTGTATTTCTTTTACTAAAAGCATGAATAGAGTCCTTTGTAGAGAACAATAATGTTAAAGTTGAGGTAGCTGTGATAGAGCTCCTTCATAACTGATGATTTCTGTTTTCTCTGTTTTGCACAATGGCTGCGGAGATGATATTGTTTCTTATTCTGATTGAGAGAAGTTCTTTATTCTTCTATTTCTGTTACTGCTGCCATTGTTGGTGTCAGGGTTCATGCTCGTGTTGTGTTTTCTGTGTCATGTTTGAGCTGTGATTTCATCATGCTCCTTCCCTTTTTTTGGTCATTATGGCATTCATCTAGATCATATTTTAGAGCTGCTTATTTTGTATACTTCAGCTTTACCTTCCTCACCGTCTAGCTAACTTGATGGTAGCAACTATGCGATGATGTGGTTCGTGCTTATTATCTGATGTGGTCTCTGTCGATGTTATCGTTTCTTCTTTTGTAATTGCAGTGATGCTGTCAGTTACTTCCTTATCCGTTGTCTCTTCATTATCCAAAGTGGAGACTTCAAATTCCTACAGTGTCAATCATAGATACGTGATATTGGTCATTATGGAATGTAATGGCATTTTTTGAAGTGGTGTTCCTAAAAGTTGTTTGTAATAATCTTCAGATCTGACTTTGTCAGGAGTCCTTATATCTCAGTGACACAAGACTCTGAGATTGTTATCTGAATGAGCATTTCTGTTTAATGGTTGTATTCATTCGGCAGAAGATCAATACAACATTATAAGCCCTGTTGTTTCATTTCTATCTGGGAGATACAATTATATTTCTTTATGATTATATTGTATGCAAGGGATTAAATGCTGGTTGATCGAAGGAACAGAGAATTCAATCACAGCAAGACGTTTATTGTATATTTTTCATTGAAGAACTCCATAAAGGATCTATGCATTGGGCGTGGCTGGATTTTTTCCTCAAGTAGGAGGCTTTTTCCAGGTTAAATCCTTGTCTGGTTTTCTTGTTAAAGGTTCAGATTATTGCATTGATTATATTCTGATTTGAAAACTTACATGGTATCAGAGTGGGTCGTAAGAAACAATCTGGAGCCAGATTCTTTTTTGGGTTTCAATTTTCCAAATATCTTTATCTTGAGGTTGTTCCACATTCTTCAATGCGTTGAGGGTATGATCAGATCTTTAATCTCTCTTTATGCAAGTCTGTGGTGGTCCTTATAGACATGTATGTAAATGTGAGAGCATCCATAAGTTTTGCGAACTATTTGACAGTATACCTCAACGGAATGTGGTGTAATGGAATATAATCATTGCAGGATTTGCTACGCATGGAAATAGCAGGATCAATATATGTGTATGTTTGTATATATATTTATATATATACATATATATATTTTCTATTTTCTATTATCAAGTGGGTGGAGTTATCAAGCTTGAATTTTATGTTTTGCGTTGAGAGTGAGCATTACTTGAAGAGTTGGGCATTTTGAGACATGGTATGTCAATATATACAAGTAATTTCATGGTTATTGTCTACTAAAATTCATCTGTCAAAATAGCAGAACTGGAGCTCATTCCTGTGGACTGTCAACAGTTGAGTATAAGTTCTTTGCCGTGAGTGCGTGTTAATATTGTGAGCCGTGAAGTAAATAATTGGGAGCAATTCTAAAGGTTTTTCAAAATAATATGTACGAGGATATGTGTGCTTGTGAAATATCACTGGCATGTGTTTATATTCTGAAGCTAATTTTATTTTGTTCCATATACTTGCCATTAGCTTCTCGAAGATTGAGTTATTGTAAAATTATTCACTGAGCTCTATATAATTGCTATGAGGTAAATTTTTGGTATGCTAAAATATAGTTAGATGATCCTCGATATCCAGCTTACTAATATTGAGTGGACTTGATATATTGAGGAGGCCGATTGCATATTCCTGCTGCATAAAGTAAATCATAGGCATATGAGTCTTTAGTCTTTAATAATTAATTTGTCAGACTTATGTGTTTTAAATGATGATTATTTTTGAAATGTCATTTGGAACCGCTAATTCTTGGAACAGATGCATCAGTAATTTTGAAAATTCAATATGACAAATTTCTATAAAGAACTGTTTCTCAAGTTGCCTGGAGAAGAAATATAGGCATTCTATCACAATTATTAAAGCCAGTGGTTGTTGGGATCTTTGTTCAAGATTGCAGATATGAATCACGATTGATGCCCTTGTTGATGCATGTGGCCTGAGTGGAGGTTACAGAGTCTCTCTTATATGCTGTACATCCATGAAGGATAGAAAGAGGAAGTTTATTTTTCTTTGAGTCCAGGAATTCCCAGATTATCAAGCAGACTATTCTCATAGCTGCATTTTGATTGGCAGTCTTTGTAATATTCGGGACTTACAGGAAGTTTTTCTTTCTTTCAGGGGAAGTCTTCCAAAATTATTCAATCTAAACAAATTTACAGATAAGTCCTATTATAAAATCTAATATTGTGAGTACTTGAGATTTTGTATTCTAAATTGGAATATTTTATTTAAAATTTAATGCAGTCTCTCTTCTATGCTTTTGTTACAAACAATAGAGTAGTATTTTATATTATTTTGTTAATATTGTAAGTGGAAGTGATGTTTTTATTAGCTGTATAATTTACAAGACATATCAAGGGGAAATGAGGGATGTTTGGTGGTATAATGAATCTAGTAAGTGTTTGTTGAAGGCCCATAGAGAAGTATGTTCAGTCCAGTACAAATGTTATGGAGGATGTGGAGGAGGGATTGCCTTCGTTTAAGCATATTGAGCAACATGCAGCAAGGAGATTCTCAGTGGCCGTTGCCCAGGTCAGTAATCTTGTGGAGGATTAGTGATAGGTGGAGACTACAGGTCTACCCCTAGTTGGCATATTTGTTTGTGTCTATGATGGTCATGGAGGTTCAGAGGCAACTCACTTTATCAATGATAATCTCTATTGCCATTTCCAGAAATTTGTGTTGGAGCAGCAGGGAATCTCAGCATCAGAGATCATGCTGTGTGGTTGGTGTAACCCATGAGAGAACTCTTATGTGGCCAACTCGGAGATTCTAATGAGATGATTCATAAGATCTATTGATCTATAGTTGTGCAATTATCAACAGAACACAATGCTAGTGTTGAAGTTGTTAGACGAGCTTTGTTCATTACATCCAAATGACTCTTAAGTTGTGTATGGTGTGTAAAAAGCATAATTCAGGACAGATCATGAATCTAACATGGGGACAATATATTGTGATCAGTTTCTTCGAAGAGTCGGAGGCTGAAGAATGAAGACTCAGACCCTTTTGCGATCAGTTTCTATTACGAGAAGTAGATGACCTAGAGAACTTCCTTGCAATCTCTGAGGCAGAAGGGATCAAGAGGGAGTTATGTGAAGAAGTGTATATGTCAGCCAAGTGGGATGCTGTGTTGCACAGAAGAGAATTGCACAACGATCTAGATTTGACATTGATAGCTTCGCAAACCTTTTGTATAAGGTGATCTAGGATGAGGTCAAGGAGGACATTCCTAGATTTGAGCATATCAGATGTTTCAAAGGTGTGTTATAACTGTCCCTCCAATGCAAGCACTGCAGGCGACCTCGAACAAGGTGTTTGATGCAAGTGATTGAAGATTCAAAGGGAGCTTGAGCGAAAGATGAGAAGGGCCTAATCCTTTGTAGAGGGTCAACAAACTTGTATAAAAGTGTGACTGCTAAAGCCCATTGTTTGGTCAAACATTGGAGCCAGCTGTATTTTTTTGTGAAATTAGAGTTGTGAGATTACTGCCCGTGCCTAGGGGGAGTATTTGTTGAGAGGGAGTTGTCACCATTTAGTTGTTTCTATTATGTGCTATAATGTATTTTTCTCTAGGATGGACAATTTTGAGGTGAAAGCCCTTCTTAATGAGTTCTTTGTGAGGGAGAATTTTAGGTGCGATCCCTTATTAATGAGTTCTTCTCTATATTACGAAGTAAATGGCAAATATTCGCTTGTTATTAACAAAGATTGAGAGGTCAATATATACAAAAGAACGAACAGTGATTCCATAGGAAACGATCAGAAAGAATAGTAACTGTAACATACAAATTGTCATAACCAATTTTAATCTCATATTAATCTAATTTAATAAGTAACTGATTCCATTTCACATGACAATGATTTCTACCAATTGATATAACTGAAAGAATAAACTTTTCAATCTAACTGTCTTTCATATTCAACTAAATTCACGAAAATTAAAAGGAAAAATATATGCATTGCTAACAATTTAATTACTATATTTGCTTTACACCTCTTCACCTACGGTGGCATCATTGCTTGGTGAATTCCTCGGTGTTTGGATTTCATGATATTATTTTCATTCCTGAGTGTAATGTATTCTGAGCTGAGATAATTGTTCATGCATGATTGATACACTATCTTGATTAAGTAACATCAATGATATAGATGGCAAAGTCCATATTCGATAATCTATTTAACATCGCCTTGAATATGGCTAGTAATAATTAGATATTAGTATATGGGACTTTATGTTCAAAGGAATACCCGACTGGTGCAACAACAAGGAAGATTTACATACATGGTTTGACGGCTTCTGAACTTGGTCTTTATACTCTACTTGAAGCACGACAAACTTGGCACTAAGAAAGAATATAAGAAATAAAGAAGCAAAGCTCGGTAGTATCTTATGTGACTCCTCTGTTCTGTTCGGATTCTTTGTGGTCGGAAGAAGAGGGCTCCGCTTCTTGCTCGGTAACCCGCAGATATTAATGTGAAGGTGTTATGAGAAAAGATAGAATAGTAATGGTTTTGGTCGGATTTAAAATTCAGAAATTCAGTCTCTCTACTCTATGTAAATGTAGAGTGCCCGATAGCAGAGAAGAAAGAAAGGTAAAAGATGTGTTGAGACACGATCATGAGACTCTATAAAAAGAATTTGTTTGGCTCTTTGGCTGCCATTGGTTACAAAGAGACTTTTTGAATGCAAATCAATTCGGATTTTTAAAAGAAGGAAGAAAATAGAGGGAAAGAATAAGCAGTTGAAAAGTTTGATTTTATTATTTAATTATTATTGTTCATTCTTATATACGTTCATGTGTAAGTATTGATAAAGTGGCACCATTAGATTACAACTTATAATTTATTGGTGTCACCTTATTTTTATATACATATGTTTGCATTGGAATGTGAATAATAATGATTAAGTAATGAATTCATCAATAATTTCTTCAAAGGTATGAATTGTAGTTTTAATTTTTATTGATTATTATATTGTTTCTTTAATAGCTCATGCGGTTCCATAATGCAACATGTTGTCAAATCCTAGTATCCTTGCTAGGGTAGTCTTAGGTCAAACTTGTTGATTCAGATGACTGGACTATTCGACCATTCCCTTCTAATGATCTCGTTTAGCAATGCTTCCCCTCTCTTCAGTCTTCTTCTTGCAATCATTCAAACAAACATTCTCGCCAAGACATTAATTCAAGGTATATTTAATTGTTAATTCAAAACCATTGTCGATCATCTAATGACCGTTAGAGATTTCATCATCGTCTAAATAACTAACTCATTTCACATGATTAGGAAGAAATAAATTGATACAATAGCTATAATTAACTAACTCACTTCACATGATCAAAAAGGAATAAATTGATACAATGGCTATAATTAACTAACTCACTTCACATGATCAAAAAGGAATAAATTGATACAATGGCTATAATTAACTAACTCACTTCACATGATTAGGAAGAAATAAATTGATGCAACGTCTATAATTAACTAACTCACTTCACATAATAATTCGTTAAACCAACGACTATGATCAAAAATAAAAATTTAGGGCAAAAATTTGGGATGTAATAGTAACATTCTATTCTAGCTAATAGAAAACTAATTGTTATCTACAGACTAACTTTACAATAGATTACAAATAGATAACCATTAGATAATAATAGACGCTATCTATTATTGTAATACCCTCCCTTAATGATTAATCTATCTACAACACCAAGCTATCCTCTGAATTTGATAGACTTATTAGGACCAAGAGGCTTGGTGCGAATGTCTACAATTTGATCCACTGTAGGAACATATTGCAAGTCTATTGTCCTGTCTCAACCGTCGTATGTAGTGAACAATGAACATCCACATTCTTGGTTCGTTCATGGAAGACTGAATTCCGTTCTAATTTGATAACTTTGTTTTTTATCAACAAACAAAGTGGTTGGTCTTGCTGGCGACATGTGCAAATCCCCAAGCATTTGACGAAGCCAAACAACTCCAAAACCTGCCTTAATTGTCCCTTTGTATTCAGCCTTTGTGGAGGAGAGAGAAATGACCCACTGCTTCGTATTGATCCATGTGACAAAACTGGATCCCAAACTAAACACATATCCAGAAGTTGACTTTTTATTGTGAACAATGCCTACCCAATCTGAATCTGTGAACCCACTGAGTCTAGGATTAGAACTCTGAGAGTAAAGAAGTCCATAATCTGTAGTGCCCTTCACATAATGAAGCACACACTTTGCTGCAATCCAATAATTAACCTTGGGAGTTGTCATAAAGTGTAAGATGTAGCTGACTGCGAAGCTGATATCGGGCCTAGTAGCAGAGAGGTAGATGAGATTGTCTACTAGTTGCCTGTTTGTAGTATCATCAACAAGAGGAAAATCAAACTTGGCTGATAACTTGAGACCTTTCTCCATTGGTGTAGATGTAGGCTTGCAATCCTATATACAAAATTTGTCTAACAAAGCCCTGACATATTTCGACCGAGAGATGAACATACCAAAAAATTGTTGCCAAACCTCAACACCTAGGTGATAATGCAGGAGTCCAATGAAATATCCCTAACTGGATAATTAGTCGATTTCCTTTTTAACAGTATATTCAGGATTGAACATTGCAGATGTATTACGAACACAATCAGAACTAGTAGAAATCCCAACAGATATTTAACCAGCTTCTTCTTGAATATAATATTCAAGACTCAAATATAGGCAAATGTAATATGATACAACAATAAAACTAAAAGATTCTACACAAGATAATAACCCGTTCTTTCCAAAATAACATTCAAGATTCGAGCATATAACAATGCATTACAAACCAATAATATAAAAAATCTGCAAACTCTTATAACTCCTTAAAATATGTTATTGCATTATACAACAACAATACAATAATCGACACTAACAAATCCAATTTTAAATACAATTTAACAGTCAGATTGGAATACTAGAATAAGAAACTGTAAACGCATATGAAACACTTGAATTGATGTCTCCCCGGACAATGGGTTTGTGTCCACTCTCTGTTGGCACGAGGGGCTACGTCCTCATACTAGCTGAAAGTTGAAGCTTCCGATTGCTCTCCCAAGAGAGAAGTGAAATCTGAGTAATAAATCCAAGCACCCCTAATTGAAAGAGTCTCAACTCCTTTTATCCTCATAGTTGTGACTCTTCGACTTCCCCCTTGGCTTTTCATCTTATCTCTCCTTGTCCTTTTTGCCCACTTTGTAATATTAAATTGACCTTTTAAATTTTGACTCCACGCTCTCCAAGTCAATTTTAAGATTATATATATATGCTTTTAATATTTCTAATGTCCCAAAAAGGGGACATTACGAATCTCCCCTCCTTATAATTGTTTGTCCTCAAGCAATCAGTAGCAGAATCCCATACGTATCTGCAGGTATACCTGTAGCCCAATCTCAAAGCAAATCCAGGCACACTGTGAAGCAAGGTGTCACTCTGCAACTCATCCATTAACCCATTCCTGGATCCCATATAAATCTGTGAAATATCACTGCACCTGTTGATTGTGCAACTTTGCTTATCCTCACATCCAATCTCAAACTGAGTAGAGCTGTAACTAAATCCTCAATAAGCTGTAGATAGATTTTGTTGGCACACTGATGGCATAACCAAATGATATGATGAGATAAAAATGTATCCAGAAGCTAGGTGTACCGCAGTAGGCGGTGATGACTCGTCCTAAATAGATGATGTAGGAAACGAGCTGCCCAAAAGTTGAAATCAACACCAAGGGCGCATGAAAGATAATATTGCCATCATCACTCTGAAGAATCCCTAAATACATAGGGGTCATGAGAAAGAATGAAGCCGAAAAAGCATTCCCTATGATCAACACATAACTCTCCTCAATCCTCCACCAGAACCTGTTTAATTGCTGAAATAAGAAATCCATCCAACCTATATGTAAGTTAGAATTTGGTACCATGTAAAGGCTGAACAAAAGAGGGGCAGTAGTAGTCACTTCACCACACCAATCCTGTGACCAAGTTTCGCTATTAAGAACTGTAGCTTGATCCGAATCTCCGAAGTCGAGGACATCCGCTTCTTGGAAATCAAGAGGAACTCTCTCCTCTACCTCAAAAAGTGGGTTATTGGAAATCCAAACAACATCTACCTCAAACAAAGGGTTGTCTATAAGTTGAATGTGATCTGAAGTTTTGGAACTTGGTCGCTTGGGGCAACTATCCAAATCATATGTCTGCTGAATGCTATCAAGTTCATTGATTACCTCTAGGAAAAATTCTTTCCTATCTTTATCCTCATGTTCTTTAGAGTGATTTGTGATCCTAATCTGATTTTCTGCTGCTTGAAGGGTAATCCGAGCATCATCTAATGCCTCATGAGTATACTTAAGCTCTCTCTTGAGCTCCATAATCTCATTTCCTACCTCTCTTTATCCTCGTGTTCTTTAGAGTGATTTGTGATCCTAATCTGATTTTCTACTTCCTGAAGGGTAATCCGAGCATCATATAATGCCTCATGAGTATACTTAAGCTCTCTATTGAGCTCCATAATCTCATTCCTTTCTTTATTCAGCTGATCAACATGTATTTCAGCAACTTTAAGAATGTTATCCTTGTTGGAAAGCAAAAATAAATGACCCGATCTCATAGTTTCAAGAGTTGTTTTGATCACTTGCGAATAAGAAACATGCCAACCTGCTTCCACTCCCTTTTGAACCTTCTTGTAGAGATCTTCCACCATCTTGTGAATGCTGTCATAATGTACCAACGATGCTACAACCATGTCATTACTAACCTTTAGCTGATTCTTTAGGTATGCATTTCATTATTGTCCTGTTGAAATGGTTCATCGTCTTGCAGCTCGTCTAAATTCATGTCATGGGTATTAGAAATATATGGTTCATCATTCAAGGATTCCAATCTATCTCATCAACTTGCTTGTCAAAGCTAACCTCCAAATCGTCAACGTAGAAATTTGCACCCTGTGTAACATCTTCTACGTGATCGCAAGAAAGTTGCAAATCAATGGTAGTTGATTGTTCTTCATTTTCAAGACCCTCTATTAGATGATTTTGGCCTGCTGAAAATTTTTCATAGAAATTTTTGCATTGGTCTTTTTCAAGGAGATCCTGAACCAATTCAAAGTACTTTCTTTTTGCCATATCCGTCTTATTTTGTCGCTCTAGATGAAGCTCCAAGTAATCATTGAATGATAAATCATTCTGAATTTGCGTAGGAAGTCTTTGATGCTCTTTGTAAATGTTGAGCATTTCAGCTCTTATCTCTGCTAATTGAGGCACCCATGGTCCAAAATATTCAACTTTTTCTTCAACATCTTGCAAGAGAAATTTATTCAAATAATCTGATACTGGTGGCTGAAAAGGAATTGATTCCATTATCATTGAATGATTAGGAAGTTGTGATAGTTGATGCTTTACTTTTCCTACCTTCCCTACTTTGTTACCATCATCACATTGCAAGAAACTCCTGCTATCTTTGTTAGTAAATGCATCTGTCACGTTTGTGGCTGCCAATGAAATTGAAATACTTGAAATTTTTTCTCTTGCCAACGATTTATGCGCATTCTGCTACTTTGGCTCATGTTTGGTTAATGATTTTGCAGTCCTAATTGGCGCCCACATAGAATCCATCCGAGCCATGATATTTTGAGGGTATAATCAAAATACCATAGTTTGACTCAACATATCCCCCAGAACTTAAGACTATTTAGAGACTTGCACATTGAACTGTGAGTTCTGATTTTTGTAACTTTGATGGAGCTTCTGAGGTATCTTCTAGTTCTCGTATAGTAATCACCTTTTTGTATCGGTTCTGGTAAAACTTTGCACTTAGAGTTGTGTTCCAATAGTTGAAACAAGCTATCTAGAATATCATAAACAACGATGAAGCTTATTGCCTCAATTTCTTTCTTCTTTGGTGTCTCAACACAATGGGCTGGAACTTCATCCCATCATAAACATGCACATTCTCCTTTTTAATATTCATATTGATAGACCCAACAAGACAAATTCAATGGACTTCCTTCATGCACAGTTAACTACTCCACTCAAAAAACAAAGATACTGATTGTTTTTTTACAACAGCAGTGACTAGACTACATATAATTCTTTTCAGGAAAGACACTCATCACAAAAACGATCATACTATGATTCCTTTGCTTGAACTATGTTGTCCCGACCTGTAACTTGCATCCACCTTTCAAAATTCACAAAAAATCACCAAGAATGTGAGTTGTCCTCCAAAATAGCAACCACCACCCACAACATGAATGCTAAGGAAGAATGATTTCCATCACTAGCTCTTTCCGGTTCATATGCACAGAATAAATTGCTTACAGTTCTAGCTGTACATTCAATGTCACCCACTGCCCAAATATAGCGATGCGAAATTCAAATAATGTAATTGATATGCGTTAATATATGCTTGAGTGAATATCATGCATCTCAACACCCACACCTTTCAAACATAGTTGTATTATGCGATAGATGTTCTCAGAATAGGAAAAACCTTAAATATTGTTGAATATCCAACTCGAAAGCCACCACTTCCTTCTTGTCACTTCAATATGTTGGATTCCCAAAAGAACATTTGTCATGTTTTCCTCGATTGTCTCCAATGCAAAATTATCTACTTTGATAATCCATTCTTCTATACTCGACAACACTCTTCTTGCTAGGAAATTGGCTTGCCAACTCACATGGTCTTGTCTGACACTTGTATGAGAATTCTGTGCTAAAGATACATAATGTAGATGTAACCCCCAATTATTAATTGGAGGTTCTTCTGCTTCCAACGAAAGAAATTATCTGAGTGACTTCAAGGTGTTACCACGACACTTTGCTTGAGCACTATGATATTCCTCCCTCGACTGTGAGGTTGAAACTTTCAACTCGCCTTATATTTGTCGTCTACACTATTGGAGTAATATGTATTTGCTTGCTACCGTCTCACGTCCCTGTCAAGGGTTGCAACCTGGCATTATCCTTGGTTCCAGATGTTGCACCGAGCCACATTTTCTAATTCCGGGTAAAGTAACTCTTCGTGACAGGTGGGCTCAAAATTAGTTTTCGCAATCAAAAGCTCTTTGAAATTCGTCGATGTCTGAGATGTAATGGTTTAAATTCTTCCAACTCGTGAATGACGTGACACGAAGAATATTTAGATACTTTCCCTCAAAATACTTCATGCACCAAACATTACAATACTTACACGTTCGTTTTCTCTTTCCAGGTATTTTCCAAACAAAGAAAACAACTGCGCATTAGGAGACTACCTAATACATACATAACTACTAGGGAGTGAATGTTGATCACATACAGACCCGGTTTCCATCTAAAGAATGCCGACAGTTGAAAGAGAGTTCGCTTTGGATGTTGCCGTGAGAGGTTACTGTTAGACCCTTTGGAGCTTTCATGTAGTTATCTCTAGCTCGCGTATACTGTTTCCTTCACCATCTACTGCTTGTTTTCTCTGTCGTGAGGGAGTCCTGTGCGGTGAGTCTATTGTGGGGCGAGCATATAATGCTAACCGCTACTTCCAATCTCCTACGTTAGTCCTTACTATTGAATACGGCTAGGAGGAGCCGACTATGACATAGACCCGTGAGAATGGAGAGCTAGATCTACTCTAAATCTTACCTTGTTCTCGGCTATGAACAATCACTCTCCTTCCTACCAACTAGCTCACATCTGTTGTTATGACCTGTACATTGCTTCAGTTACCCAGTTCCTTCCTCCTACGGTTGAGTCTCCAAATTCACTTCAGATGCCCAATGTCGCAATCCGAATCCTTAGTCCAGAATGAAGTATGAGTCACATTAAAGCAACCTTTTTTTTTGAAATTTGAATGACATAGCATTTCATGGTAATATAATTCGTAGTTAACAAACCTCATTCTCCAAATGCCTTCACACTTGTAATATTTTAAGAAATGCTGATAATATAACCTTTCCCCAATTCAGGTTTCAAAAAGTTCGAAACTGCAAATGAAACCTTTGATCAGACCCAATAGGATGGCAAGGTCGAGGCACTAATACCACTAAAATATCCCTAACAAGATATTTACTCGTTTTCTTTTTTTATAGTATATTCAGGATTGAACATTGCAGATGTATTACGAACACAATCGAAACGAGTAGAAGTCCCAACAGATATTTAACTAGCTTCTTCTTGAAGATAATATTCAAGACGCAAATATAGGCAAATGCAATACGATACAACAATAAAACTAAAAGATTCTCCACAAGATGATAATCCGTTCTTTCCAAAATAACATTCAAGATTCGAGCATATAACAATGCGTTACAAACCAGTAATGTAAAAACCCTGCAAACTCTTATGACTCCTTAAAATATGTTATTGCATTGTATAACAACAATACAATAACCAACACTAACAAATCCAATCTTAAATATAGTTTCATAGTCGGATTGGAATACTAGAATAAGAACCTGTAAGCATATATGAAATACCTGAATTGATGTCTCCCTGGACAATGGGTTTGCATCCACTGTCTGCTGGCATGAAGGCTACGTCCTCATACTAGCTGAAATTTGAAGCTTTTCGATTACTCTCCCAAGAGAGAACTGAAGTTTGAGTAATAAATCCAAGCATCTCCAATTGAAAGAGTCTCAACTCCTTTTATCCTCACAATTGTGACTCTTCGACTTCCCTCCTGGTTTTTCGTCTTATCTCTCCTTGTCCTTTTTGCCCACTTTGTAATATTAAATTGACCTTTTAAATTTTGAGTCCATGCTTTCCAAGTCAATTTTAAGATTTTATATAATATACCTTTAATATTTCTAATGTCCCAAAAAGGGGACATTACATCCAAGGTCAGTCATATCAAAAGACTAGCATAAACTTTGTTTGATTCCTTATATCAAAGATGTTGAATTTTCAAATCATCCACATAAATAACTAGAAGGATGATGTCACTATCAGTAGCCTTGATGTACAAATTTGAGTTTGAAGTACTCATTTGGAAGCCTTGATCATTGAGGTACTTATCAAGCCATAGAGAGCTTTCACTAATTTGAAAACCTAATGGTCTTTATTGATAACCTTGAAACATGGAGGTTGTGTTATGTAGACCTCTTTGTGGAGATCACCATTCAGGAAGGTACTCTTGATGTCCATTTGATCGACCTTCTAGCCAAACTATGCTACCATGGCTAGGACTAATTTGATTGTGCTCATCTTTGCAGTAGGAGCAAAGGTGTCCTCATAATCAATGCCCTAACGTTGAGAAAAGTCCTTTGCAACTAAACGAGCTTTGTACTTATCCAAAGTACCTTTAGATTTGTATTTGATTTTGTAAAACCATTTGCAGCCAAAGGGTTTTTTCCCTGGTGGAAGATTAGAAAGGACCAAGTGTTATTCTTTAGTAGGCTCTGGTGTTGAGATGTCATGGCCTGTTCCCACTTTGGAATTCCTTTAATGTCATAATATGTTTGAGGTTCAAACACACTGTGAATGTTGGCCATGAGAGCAAGGCTAATGGATGTTGTAGGTTTGCTCTTCTTTTGAGCACTACTCCCATCAATGAGCTCATCATCACGAAGATCAACAAGTGTCTTAGCCCCCCACTTAGGTCGGAGAGGAGAATGACCAACATTAGTACCAGGAGATGCTCTATGATTAGGTTCCTCATTAGAAGAATCTAGGCCAAATTTAGGTGAAGCATCTTTAAATCTGGGCGATCTTGTGGGAGAAGTTGGAGGTGTCTGTACAAGGATCACTAGTATAACTAGAGCTTTAAGAGCTGTTGGAGCCCTCCCATCATGTGGACCTAATGGAAGCCCAACTCCCAAATCATGAGCCTTCATAGGCTGGTTTGTTGGATCAGGAACAAGAGAAACATGGATGAATGGTCTTCGCTGCTCATCAAAGACTACATCATGACTGTAGATAATATGAGATGTTATTGTCAATCAAGTGATAGGCTTTGTGAAGAATACTATATCCAACAAGCATGGGTTTCTGACTCAAGGCATTCAACTTGATGCAGGACGCATTACGGATCCAAACAAAAGCAAGAGAGCCAAAAACCTTTCGGTGATTGATTTTGGGCTTGTGAACTGACCAAGCCTCTTCTAGAGTTTTACCTTTGACCACCACTGTGGGTGACCGGTTCAAAAGATAAATTACAACGTTAATTGATTCTGCCTAGAACTTCTTTGGAACAAGTTTGTGTTCGAGCATGGATCGAGCCGTCTTGGTGATTGTTCTGTTCTGACGTTCAACTACATTGTTCTGTTGTGGTGTGTGGTGGTTAACTAGCATTTGATGCCATGAGTATCCAAGAAACTAGAGAATTTAGCAGAACAAAGTTCCCCCCCATTGTTTGACCTAAGATTAATAATAGATTTCCTAGACTCTTTTTCAACTAAAGGTTTAAACTTCTCAAAGTATAGTAGATGCATTTAATTTCTTTTTAAGAAAATATACCCAAATTTTTCTATTGAAATTATCAACAAACAACAAAAAATACCTAGACCCAAGAACATAAGGAGTGGCCATAGGGTCACAAATATCAACATGAACAAGTTGGAGTATCTGAGAAGCTCGCCATGAATCACCATTGGTGAAAGGTGTGCAATGTTGCTTCCCAGCCTAGTATGCATTACAAACTCCAAATTGAATCTTTGGCAAATCGAGGACAAGCTCTTCTCGAGAAACCTGAGGGAGATAATGCACATTTAAATGCCCATATCGCTAATGCCAAATTGTGCTAACAGAAGACCGTCAAGCAGACATAGTTAGGTCTTGATCAGCAAGTTTGAAAAGACCATGATCTTCAAGGCCTATTGCAACAATAGATTGAGTCGCCCTATCAGTGATCGTACATTGATGTGAATTGAAGGTGACATCCAACTGTGGAGAATGTCATAGCAATTGACTGACTGAGAGTAGATTAAGTTCCACCATGGAACGTAGTACACATTGAGGAAAATGAGATCCTCCTAGCAGACTGAATTTGAATGTTACCTTTGCTAGCAACAATGCACTCTTCTTTGCCACCAAAAAAAATAGAATCTGAATAAGGTTGCTAGTCAGTGAACCAGTCTCTATGGTGAGTGAAATGATGAGAGGCACTTGAATCAATATACTAGGTAGACGACTTCACATGATCTGTAGGTCTTCTAGCCATGAAGGTGTAATAGGTTGATTTCGCTTGCTTAGTGTGCTCTGCAATGTTCGCTTTGGGCTACGAGCCTAATTGCTCGAGCAAAATATTAGTTAGAGATGCCATAGCATGTTTTATTCAGTGAAAAGCATGAAAATTTGTAAAGGTACATACTTAAAGGCAAAAAATGGAAGACTCATAAAAATGAAGAGGTACCCAAAAGAGAGCTCGCAAAACTTGGATAGAATGGATCTACTTGCTCAAAAACTGGGGCATGAAAATCGAGTTACCTTGAAAAAACGAACACCCAGATGAGATCTCGAAAAAACCACCAAGAATTTGTAATTTTTTTGATTTGGTATAGAAAATTAGGGTTTCGACCAAAAACAGCCCTCACTGCAAAAAACCCCCAAAAATGACAGAAATGTGCAGAAAAAACACAGTTTTTGGGCGCAAATCTTTAATCTAAGGGATTTATAAATCCTAGATGTTAGTAAATAGAGCAAAAATAACCATAAAACAGGCAAAAATGACCGCTGTTATTATAGGAAAAAGTGACCACAAACAAGCTGCAAAAACACATGAAAAGTGGGTGTGATTTTACCAAACAATTACAGATGGTAGTTGCAGAAAAATGACTGAAGTAGTAGACAAAAAATGCCTTTAGACAAAGCGGATAGCATAGAAAGTAATTTCGAAAATAAAAGGTAGATAATTTCAACCAAGAAATTATTATTATTTTTGAAAAAATTTAGAGTATTGGTTTTGATACTATATTACGTAATTGGTAAATATTTGCTTGTTATTAACAAAGACCAAGAGGTCAATATATACAAAAGAATGAACGATGTTTCCTTGGGAAACAATTGTAAAGAATAGAAACATTCTATTCTAGCTAATAGAAAAATAACAGTTATCTACAGGCTAACTAAATATTAGAAACATTCTAATAATTACAATAGTTTACAAATAGATAACCATTAGATAATAATAGACGCTATCTATTATCATAATACTTTGTAGGGTAGAAGTCAAGGTGCAATCCCTTGTTATTGAGTTCTTCTATTTAAGGGAGAAGTTAGAGGGCGATTCCTTGTTAACAAGTTCTTCTTTGGCAAGGAGAAGTTTGAGGTGAAATACTTTGTTAACGAGTTCTTTTCTATGAGGTAGAAGTTCGAGGTGCAATTTCTTAATGCATTCTTTTGTGCGAAATAATTTTGAGGTGAAAGCCCATGTTCCACTCTCAAGAAGTAGGTATGGTGGATCCACACTTTGGGAGTAGCCATGGTGGGTGTCATGTGAGAGAATCCATAACTTAGTGTCAAGCTGAGATAACAATATTATATTGAAAAAAATCTCTGTTTGAGATTTTTATCATTGACACGTTTGGTTGTAGCTCCATTGTGCTTGTCAGTTTGAAAGGCACCATGACATATAAATGATCTCTCTCTTACCAAGAAGTCGAGGTAAATTTGATAAATCTCCTTCATACCTAATGATTTATGTTTAATCTGTTTTGCACAATGGCTGCAGCAATGTTATTGCCTTTGATTCTGATTGAGAGATGTTCATCATTCTTCTATTTCTGTTCCTGATGCTATTGTTTGTCTGTGGGTTTATGCTTGTGTTGTCTTCAATGTTTTGTTTGAGCTACAGAATCATCATGCTCCTTTTTTTGGAGATTACGACATTCATCTATATTATATTTGAGAGCTTCCTATTTTATATACATTATCTTTACCTTCCTCATTGTCTAGCTAATATGACATAGCGCTAAGTACGTGATGATGTGGCTTGTGTTTATTGTTTAAGGTGCTCTCTGTCAGATGTTATCGTTCCTTCTTTTGTAATTGCATTGACACCATCACTTACTTCTTTAATTGTTGTCTCTTCATTGTCCAAAGTGGAGACTCTTCGAATTCTTGTAGCGTCAATCATAGATATGTGATATTGGTCATTATGTAATATACCAACATTTTTTGAAGCTGTGTTTGTAAAAGTTGTGTAATAATCTTCAGTTTTGACTTCACGAGTCTCCATTTTTTAGTGACATAAGGCTCGAAGATTGTTACTTGAAAGAACATTTAATAAGAAGTTTATTATATCTTTGGAAGAACTCAGTTAAGGATCTATTTTTCGGGTGTGGCTAGGTTTTTGCTCTTGAGTAGGAGGGTTTTGTTAGAGCAAATCTTTGTCCAGTTTTCTTGTTAAAGGTTCAGATTATTGCATTTGGTTCAATAATGTAGCAATAAACAAATAAAACACCATTGAAGTCCTCTCTTGGTCCATTTTGGTTTTCATATTAAAGTTAATGTTGCATTTTGGGGTTGGTTGTAGATAAATTAACATAAAATATGGGATTTCAGTTTATAGCCACTTCTAGTAAATTTGTAGGATATATTGACATTTTAGAGAAATGTGGGGTTTGCCAACATTTGTCTTTTATTTTTCACCTTCTATAGAGCATACCCAATTTTCACTAGATAATTTTCTCCAGACCACTTCATCATCTTCTGCTTTGAAAATGGCTCGCTTTTGGACCTTCAATTTTCATGAAGCTTGTCTTTTGAAAGTGGAGCTCAATGATACTTCCTTGCTTGGCAAATCCCTCTATGTCTTTTGATGAATTTCAAACAAGTCTCATATCATATTCTTTCAAGCCAATTGATAGAGATAAGATAGGTTGAGATGTTCATAATGCTGATGCCAAAGAGTACTGATAGATGAACTCTCTTTTCAATGATGCTTGTTCCTAATACTATATTAGAGCAAGCCTTATAATTTGTGAACCAATCTCTCCTCTTTGTAAAGTGCCATCTTGTGTTGGAATCAATATCCATACAAAAGACTTGACACGATTTCTTGGTTTTTTGATGATGAATGTATAGAAGGCTAATTCCTCCTTCAAATTCTAGGCAACATCAGCCTTCTTTTGAGACTCTTCTTGATTGGATTTTTGATCAGCCAAACTGCTTTCTGTAGAACATCTTCATATGACCAAGTTTACCACAGTAGCGATTTGTGATAGGTTTTGGATGCTTTGAAGAAACATCAAGTTTTCTTTGGCCATTTTTGAGAGGACTTGCCTTTGCTATTGTCTTTGGCAGTAAAAGCCTGTTCCACGTTGGCTGTATTGTTGCTGCTACCGAATTGCTTCTTTCATTTGTCCTGATGTAAGAGTATGTTTGCATAGATCATTAAACTTTAGATCAACATTGGTGGAGGTGATGTTCAAAGTTCTGATTAAGTGCTCTGAGGATTGTAATAAGCTTTTCAATGTGATAACAACCATATCATCTTCTTCCATCTTGCGACCAATGTTAGCCGTTTTAATTGTAAATGTCTTTGATCTTAATTAAAGTATCCTACAAAGACATTTTTTCAACCATCATAACTGAGAACATGTTTTAAAGGAAACAAGCCTCGCGTATATTTGACCTCTTTTTTAGATTCTTCAAGTGAGCCCAAATTTCTGCAAGGTTTTTTTGTAGATGACACTCATGGAAGCATCTTATTGGTGCTAGATAACTTGAGCAACATAATTACTACATGATGATGGTCTTGGTCTTTACTCGGAATTGTGGGATGAGCAGATTTACCAAGAACAATTTGATCAAGACATTGGTGCTAAAAAATGGTGATTATTCTTTATTTCCAGGTATTATAATTCTTGTTGTTGAACATTTGCCTACCTTGCAACATGATGTTGGTTAATGAAGGCATCCTTCTAAGTATCGAATATCATAAATTTTGTTAAACCTAAACCCATAGGTTCGTCAAAAAAATGGAAAAGATTGTTGTAGATATAAAATCATCAGTGTAGAACTCC
This sequence comes from Cupressus sempervirens, assembly GCA_028749045.1. Classification (NCBI taxonomy): domain Eukaryota; kingdom Viridiplantae; phylum Streptophyta; class Pinopsida; order Cupressales; family Cupressaceae; genus Cupressus; species Cupressus sempervirens. Next base: position 549,494,791 of record CM053793.1, read on the forward strand.
AAGGCAAAAAAAATGATTTTTTTTTGGAAAAAAATGTGCTAAACCCTTCACTTGGTAGAGGTCATCACCTACAGGCACAATTTGTTGAAAAATATAATTTCTACATGAGTAGAAAAATTAAAAAGATAGTTTAGACTCGGAGAACTTTCATGCTGGCAAATCAGCTGGTGCCTATGGTTCATGGAGTTTTCAAGATGAGGATGTTTTAGGGGACATTTATGTGTTTTTTGGTATGAGTACAGGTTAGAGCCAAAATCTAGGGGACGAGACCTTAAGGGATGATGATTATAAAGTAAGGGATTTCTTATATATAGAGAGAGAATTCAAATATGCACATCTTTACATTGATAAACCATTGATCATATACATTTTAGAAGCTCAATACATGTAAAATAACAAATTCAAATTAACAAAATTCAAATATCAAGTAATTTAATTGTAATATATATGGCGAACATTTAGCAAAAATGCCCAAAGGCCCCAAGTATCATGCATGAAATCAAATTACATAAAGAGTAGTCCAACTAAAATACTAAAATCAAATAGTAATAATTACATGGAACTTAAGTTCAACTCCATAATTAGATGTCTAGACTCCATAATAATAAAAACCAATAATGTATTTACAAATAGTATATGCCAAATATATGGCTATCCTCTATGAATCTAAATCAAATTCAAAATCAGCGTCATTATCATCCTTTTAGCCACTAGTAGGGGTTGGTAGAGGGTCTTCATCCAATGGAACCCCAAGCAATCCTGGAGAGGTGTCTCATCGTCCTCAAGTAACATAGCATCCTCGGGATTAACATCCCAACGTAATGCTAGAGTTTGACAATACTGAGGAGTCTGTCAATCTTGTAGCCGCAATACACTGTGAACAACCACTAACTTTTATGATTGTTTAGAGGTAAGGTAGTTCCTCTTGACTTGTTGGATCAAGCTATATGTGGACCAATTCCTCTCTATTGCAGAGGAACATACGACCTATGAAAGAAGAAGAGTGTCAAAATCTCTTAGCTCGGGTGTATCTTTACCATACCATGTCCCCTTGAGCTAATTTAGCTCTATTTGTCTTCTTTGCTGACATACTAAATGTTGGACCAGGAAGATTGGCAAAGTTAGGCCATTGCTCTTGAAGAGTACCAACATCTTTACCATTGAACATTTTTGAAAGGGCCATGAAGAAGCCCTCCTTCAAATAGAGTTAACAAATAAAATAACATTAAATTAGCAAATGTTGATTAATGATCATTGAAGATTGAAGAGATCTATCATGCAGCTTGCTATTTGACATTTAAAATGAAAAGTAAAAGTTGAGGTTTTAGAATTTAGACTCACCTCCTTATCCTTAAACGGAGCCTCACTTAGGTCTTGGTGCATACCATTTAAGGTTGACAACATAGATTGCCATGTGAAGTGGGGTGTTCATAATGTTCCACCTTCGCATCAAAACGGGCTTAAGATGCTCCTCATAAAACTCTAAACTATGGCTCTTGGCATGAATAACTTGCTTGATATACTTGAGCATGCCATCAACAGTCTCATAAATCTCTCCAACTCTAGGAGAGTCAGTATCAATATATCTAATGACCTGCACAATAGGGTCAATGAAGGAGCAAATGTAACTCCAAATGCAAGTATGTTACAAGTGAAACATCATAAATTTTAAAATTGGTAATTCTTAAATAATAAAATCAGCAAATGCTAAAACCAGAAATAATTTTATCAGATCAGCAATAACAATTATTTGAGTTTTTTACCTCATTGTGGTCCACCAATTATTATATAGGATTCTTTGTTTACATTTCTTCCATCCGATGTGCTTGACTCATGCTATCTAGTCCACTTTGCATTGACCACCGTGGATTGTAAGGCCTCTTGGACCTTAAGCATCTTCTCCATCAAAATGAACTAGCTAGCATATGTAATCTCCACATGCTTGAGGAATTCTTTCTTGGAAATTGTCCTAAATAATGCAAGAGATGTGATGATTGCAAATAAACATTTGCACATCTCTAGCCTTTGACACCATTGCCTTTATCCAATCAATTTTTTCAGTGTCCTTTAAGGTGTTATTCAATGCATATACACAACATGGGGTCCAAAAAATGTTTCGAGAAGTATTTTCCACCATAAATCTAGTTGACTTACACATTTGGTCCAACTTCTTTGATAGCATCCTTCAAAATTAGAAATTGGAAGGATGCATCCTTCCTTTTCCTTGAACAATCAATAGCTCTTAAGAAAATAATAGCCTGTAGTGCGAGTGGCAATAAGATTGATGAGTGGCCTATGTTTGATATTGGTCCCCCCATTCATGATGATAGAATATCCATCACTCATCTATCAAAATGCTTACTTTTGAATACTCTATCAAGGATAGCGGTGTGTAGATTTGTCTCTCAAGGTGGTATAAAAATGAGGGACCTACAATATATATCTTTGCACATTTGTTTATAAAGCGAGGAAAGTGACACATGGATTGGTATACCATGAGCAAAAAGAAACCTACCAATTGATTCTATAACCTTCTCCTTTGCTTGCACTTTAAACAAATCATCAACATTTGTTTCTGTTTTGGTCTTCCTTCCATTTCCTCTATTAGTAGTGGTTGTGGGGGTTGTGCTACTCATAAGCATATTGGCTTGTACATTCTCTATTGGACTCCCCATTTTCAATCCATCCCCCTCCATGTGCAATCTGGTGGCCTCATTTTTTTCCCCTTGTGTAATCATTTTGCATCCTTTGACTCCTTGCCCACCTGTCCATAAAAGATGACAATACACTTAGTGTAGCTCCCAAAATAATGTTTGTTACATATATGACAGTCCCATTTCCCACTAACCCCCAATTTTTTTCCCCTTATTGTTGTCTACTCTTGAGGTAGATTGTAGGAGAGGTTTCTTTGGTTTGAGTGGGCCTTTGGCATATTTTTTGAGGATTTGGGAAGGGCACTTGAATGGATTAGAGGTTGCCACATCATCTCTATGAAAATCCACTTTAATTAAAGAACCCTTATGGCTGCCCTAGAAATAGGTCTTTCTCTTTGTGATATGAGTTTCTTGCATAGCAACATCCATGCTATCAGTACTTCTCTCATAGTCACTCTCATTGCTGCTCATGTTTTCAGATTTTGCAATGTAATAAAGTGCTGCAAGTTATTAAAAAAAGATATTTCAATGTTCATTCAAAATGCCCTCTCTATGTGATGAAAAAAATGAAAAATGACAACAAATGACAACAAAGATTGAAACAAACAAAAGGAAACATACATATCTGTAATGAAGAAGATATGAGTGCAAAACCTCCTTCGGTAATTCCGAAATGCAATCTCTCCTCACTGTTGTTGCTTCTCTATGTTTTCCTCTTCCTCTTCCTCTTCCTCTTATGAACTTTGATAAGACTACAAATGAGAAGAAGACTTACACTTTTGGTGTTTTGATGATCAAAATAGGGTTTACTTTGTTTTATTATTGCTTAGAAGCCACGTGGGGCATGCTCAGTCATACAAATTTTTAATAAAAAACCTTTTTTATTTGCCTTTGTTGCCATCCATGTGCACAGTCCCCCGCACTGGTTGCTGTCCCCCTGTTTTCTTTGGAGGATGGGTTGAAAACGTCCCTGCATCCCTGCCATTATGGGAACATGACAAAAAACATGGGGACGTGTCCCCATGGAGCATGGGTAGGTGCGTGGAAAAAACAGATGTGTGAGCAGTAAAGAAACCAGGTTGCAAGCAACATAAAACAGTCGTTGCACTGAGAAAAATAGACCCAAAGCATAGACACAGGCACAAAAAATGACCTGTGATTTTAAAGGAGAAAACCATGATTTTCTACTTTGGGAAATGCTACTTGTTGCTAGAAAAGGTGCTGCAAATCCCAGCCAATAGCCACATCACTGAGAAAAGATCCTCCACGTGAAGTCTAGTCAGTCTGAATAGTCACAAAACCTAGCCTTGATTCTACGGGAATAGTACATAATTTTCACAGAAGAAAACTTGCAATTCTGTTGTACAAAAAAAAAGCAATCCTTTTCAGGAAAACCCTTGATTTCTAGGTAAAAATCAAAACATGATCTTTATCAGAAAAAGACCACTGAATATTTTCTAGGCTGGATGAACCCACAATTTTATCTGAAAAAAATTGGTTGAATTTTTTTCTAAAGATGTCCTTAAATTCCTAGGTAAATAAACTTTGAATTTTATTAAAAAAATTGCAAAAAAATACGTCAAGGTCCTTTAAAGGGCTTGTAATCAAGAATAGGCTTATATGAAAAAAAATTGGTTGTATTTTTTTCTAAAGATGTCCTTAAATTCCTAGGTAAATAAACTTTGAATTTTATTAAAAAAATTGCAAAAAAATACGTCAAGGTCCTTTAAAGGGCTTGTAATCAAGAATAGGCTTATATGAAATAACTTTGCTTTCTATCTTTATTGTGAGGTCCAGTATTATTGTGAGGTCCGGTATTATAAATTCTTACATCATGTTTTAATTTTTAGTGATTTTTTGAAGTCCGTATGATTCTCAGTAACTATATATTATTGACATACCTGAGCAATAAAATGTACCTAATAGAGATATTGATTCTTAACATCCCTCGTCTATGTGGAACATTCAACAAGATTAGCATATAGGATTTATTTTCAATGGTTATCAACTTGATAAATGTTTAACATGTTTAGGTTCCCCTTTGCTTACACCCATTTCAACCTGCCAATTTAAGTTCTTACTCTTCTCTTTGCTAAACTTTCCTCTTACAGCACAGTATGCCAAATTTGCTAGTGATTAAGTTATAGTGTAATTTGTGGTTTAACTTATTTATTCTCCCCTTTGCTAGTTGTTTTGTTACTCTACCCTCTGCCAAGTTTTTTGGTCAAAAATTTGTTAAACTTTTGTCTTGCTCCTCACTTGGCTAAATTTAATCCTTTCTTTTTTAAAACTGTTGATGAATAAATTAATTTAAGTAATGAGATATACATGTTCATGGATGATGAGGTGAAGAATGTAGTTTGTCAAAGTTACTTTAGTGGTTTAATTTGCTCTATCATATCCAGATTGTTAGAGCTTTTCAACTTATTTGCAAAGCTTTAAATTCTTAATGCTGCAGTAATGTTACTATTTGAAGATGGCAAAATCATTCTCACAGAGATATAATCTGCTTATATGTCCCTTGTATGTGTATGCTTCTAAATGCAGGTGGGAAATATTGGTGGTAAGGAGTTTGCTGAGTCATTAGCTCCTGATGTCCAGAAATTACTGGTAAACAAAAAGCATGCAATCAAGAGTTCATAGTGAAACTTCATAAGAGTTTTCTCCAATGATGTTGGTTACTTTGAATGCTTATCAGATTTCTAGTAGCTGCAGACCGCTTGTTAGAAAGAAAGCTGCTCTATGTCTTCTACGTCTATATAGAAAGAATCCAGATGTTGTAAATGTAGAAGGCTGGTAAGTCAATCAATTATGGAAATACTGTATTTATATTGCATTTCATGCACAACATATCTCAGAAAATTTGTGTCTGCATGACTCAAACAGGTCAGATCGCATGGCACAACTGCTTGATGAGCGAGATCTCGGTGTCCTTATTGCTGTTATGAGCCTTCTTGTGGCTTTAGTTGCAAGCAACTTTGAAATTTACTGGAGTTGTGTGCCAAAATGTGTGAAAATTTTGGAACGACTTGCGAGGAGCCAAGACATTCCACAGGACTATACATACTATGGAATCCCATCTCCATGGCTGCAGGTTTGATAGCAAAAGTCATAGTGTTTTGTTACTGCTCCTTCACAATATTTTGGCACATTAAGTGTGTTATTTACATATTTAAAGATATTTGACTGTAGAATTTGCAAAGAGATTGCAAACCACTGAGAACAGATCACAAATATTATAGAAATAAAAACTTGAAAGACAGATCACATATAATATAGCATTTCAACAGTGCCAGCATTCATACACCCATAGATCATTCTTTGGAAGAAATAAAATTGTCTTTAACCACCAGCTTAATGCATTCCATGACTCTTGACGATACATTTTTTTAGTTTAAGCAAGGAGGGCAATAACTTTTCATTTAAAACAGAAATAAGAGTTTATGCTCATCCTTCCAGAGGGGATCAAGGAGCCATGATATTATGCAATAGGTATGCTAATTCTTCCTTTTGTTCTTGCAGGCTCTCTAATTTTAATTGTTTGACTATGAATTTTCTATATCCCTCTAGATCTCAGTTCATTAATCACAGAGCAAACAACCACATGTACTCGGTCGCATTAGTTCCCAATGTTACTCTTCCAAAGACCCTTCTGATATCATACTCAGAAGCATTTTGATCATACATATATATGGTAGCAAGAATACATTTCTTCCATTGGCACGGTATATATCTGTTTGTAGCAAAACTACCATCTTGCTTAGGACATTTATAAAGATCGTCATCAACATGGTGTTCTCCGAATGTGCTTCTCTCAGTTGTCATGATGGTGATGCCCTCTGTTGACAGAACCTTGATCACAAACAGTGTTCCTATCTGTTTTGGCAAGCCTTGTGTTGCGAAACTCCATTACCTACCTATGATGTTTACCAGATGATCGATAGCAATTGCCAATCCTACCTTTGATCTCCATTTTTACTAAATCTGTCCTGACCTCCTGAACAATTCACTTATTAGATGATCTCTGCAATGGAAAGAAGATTGGGTCCGACATTGTAGACTTGAAAGAGTTCCAGTATGGAATATTGAAGGCAATAATCAAAAGTAAAAAATATGACAATGTGATCTGGCCTTCTCATAAACACAGCAGGCATATTTCGAAGTGAGCTAAAGCTCAGTAATTTTAGAACATAAAATATAGTCAATTGTAGGGAAAAAGATGTTTTATGTATGCACTGCACACCAAATCAACTTGGACATACAAAAACAATCAAGTACATTCTACTTTGGTACAATGCACGTGTTCAAAAATTTACTAAACGATGGGTATGGATTCCTTGAAATTGAGGTGAAAGAAAAATTGGAAGATATGTCTCTATTTTTATAAAGTTGTTTACCTTCTAAGAAAAGGAATTGATTTAGAATCTGGATATCCTTGGGACAAATTAAGGATGAGAGATCACTTTCCTAACACGATGTGCTCCATGAAGGCCTTTGTGATCTTGTGCTAGAATTATCTATAAACACCCTCACCGGTGTAGAAGTAGTGGCATCCTCTCACTCATGGGCTCACTCCTCTCCAACCAGTATTGCATCCGTCCAGCAATTGGCTTGATGCTGTAATATCCCCTTTGTGAAATAGGCTTCAATGATAAATAATGTTAATAAAATTTAAAATATACAAGGAGTAAAATAAATAAATAATTAATAAAACATCATATAATATAATTACAAATATAATTAGTTTAATGAAAGGTAAAGAGTTGTGCAATGAGGAGTTGTGACTAACCCAAAATATGATATAAAAGGGAGAAGAGTTCATTAGAAAGGGGAGATATGGAGGAAGGAAGAAAGAGGGGAGTAAAAGGAATTAGGGCAGCATTAATGGAAGAAGAAATGAATGGGAAGAAGATAAAACAGTGACTTTCTCAGAGGGCCAGCGAGGATGAAAGGTTAACCCTTTTGAATTGTGGTAATTGTGAAAGGTTGTGACCATTATGAAGAGGCACGTATCTCCCTTGCATTGGAGGATAGGTAGGGGAGAAGATTTTATTTGAGGATGACTTCCGAGGGAGATCAATTTGGGGAATATTATATTATTCTCAAAGTAAACAATGAAAAGTGTTGTTTCAATCCTTATGAAAGGTGGTGGACCCTTACACCAATAAAGTGTAAAAGAGGATTCATTTCCAGCATTGAAGGGGACATATCAATCAAGGAAGTTCGAACCATCTATCAATAACGCTCAGAGCAATGATCAGCATCCAAAGAGAGAGAGTCAGCAGACTTGATATTTACAAGGTGCTTGGGCAAGATTTAGGGCAAATCCAGAAAGGGGACTTTAGGGATGCACGCATTCAGTGCCCTTCTTTGAAACACATATATGTCGAGAACCATTTTGATTGTGGATAGAAATACTCCAGATTGCTGGGGAGAATATATTGCCACAATAATCTTTTCATGGTGGAGGTGAAGGTTGTTGCAGATAAATCCTAGACCATTCTAACTTCGCATTGCCAATTTTTTGGATTTTCTGGAGTTTATGTGCTAAGAAGTGATGCATAGCTCTCTTGGACATGAGTGGCAGTGCTCAAAAGAATTAGTGCCTTAGTGCCAACATTCCCCTGCCATCTAAAACAATAATCGTAAGTGTTGCCAAGTAAAATTTAACAAATATCAATATTTAGTCAAAAAAGAATTGCTAGATTTAAAGTATGGAATGAAATTCACAATTTTTATCTGGTCACAGTACTGCCTCAGAACCTTCCAAACTTTTTGGAGAAAAGAGATCCCATTGGCTTGATTGTAGACCTTGAGGTCATTTGCAATCCTTGATCCATGGCATCTACAGTATTCAGGATGTTGTAAGTGTTCCATCACAGCCTACATACAGAGTCACTTTCTTGTAAGATGTTTTGATATCACAGAGCTTCCTCCTTGAATCCTCGAGGGCATTTTACTCATCATCAAGGTATTTCAGTTTGTTAATTTCCTTGCTCCAAACATCATTAGTTGTATTTAAAGGAGTTTTTTTTCTACCACAGTCATAATATTTCTTCCCAGCTCTTCCCACTACATCCCCTTAAGATCCAGCTTACTATCTATCTCATCATGAGCCTTGGTGCATTGCTTTATATTTCTAATAGTTGTTACTCCTGTTGTATTTAGCTTTATGTTATCTATATAGCTTAACTATCATTTGATCAACAGAAGAAAGAGTCCATTTAACTTTCCGGCTTACAAAAGATCTTGTTTTATGCCAATAATCTCTTCTACATTATTCGTTTGGGTTCCAAGGTTAACAAACCAATAGGCGATTGTAACATACCATTTCTCATATGCTGGACAAAAAAAGATTATTTTTAGAGATAAATCTATCCTTCATAATAGAATGACATAAAGCAGTTATATTTATTACTTCATTTAGAAAGAAACACTAACAACTGCGTTCAACGTACAAGAAATGTAAACAATAGTTAAGAAACAATCTTTTTCCTAGTTACATGAAAAGAAACTAATATAATTTCCATAATTGCTTCTACCATAATCATTTGATACTATGATGAGCACAACTAAATAAATATACACTTTAAGGGATAACATGAAAATAAGACGAGGGAACATACTCAAGTTCAAAATTGTACAAGTATGAATATTTGATAATGTGCTGTGCAAGCCTCCGCATTTGGTGAAGAGGAGAAGCATTTGCATAGGCTTAACCTACCAATCACAGACCTTAACTTATCCCCACACAATCTCTTACAAGAAAGACCCTCCCTACCCCGGGGTTAGGCTTGGGGCACCATGGTCTAGCCATGCCAGCATCTCGGTGTTAAAGTGTCAGCTGAGCAACAAATGAGGCAGTGGATATCATCCATCAACCTTCCTTCTGTCAGCTAGCACCCAGACCTTTGGTGATCAAATGCGGCAAGCATGCCTCTAACCTACCTTGGCCAAGGATTTGATGGGCAGTGTATAAGCCTAATCACGCACTGCTCGACTTGACAACCAAAACATACATACATTTGGACAATCATGAGCTAACCCAACTTGTACAGTTTTTGATTTTTTTAATGGTTCTTGTTTTGTACATTTAAGTTATTTTTGTAGGGGTTCTCCTCCTCCTCACCCATTCGTACTTGACCTTCCTGGTCTAGGGTGTATCTTGGGAGGTTTCAGCATATACTAATGCATCTTTGTTCTATCTTTTTAGTTCTTTTTGCCTTCTTGCTATGTGGAGTGGAAACAACTGGGGCTTTACCGTTGTCTCCATCTTTTTCCTCCTCTTCCTTGTCATTGCTACCCTTTTCTAGTAGGCTCCACTCAGACCTTGATGGATCATTCATGCAATTGATCATGTTACGTATATAGCCCGAATCCCTTTCTGGAATCTGATTCTTATCTCCATGGTATATAGACTATACCATTGTATAAGTGAGATTGCCTAATTAATATCAGGACAAGCTCTTTCTACGTATTTGCTGTATATCATACACTTGGCTATGATTGCTAAACAAAAATAATAAAGGTGAAAAAAAAGATAGTTAATTAGGTCTGTATGACATCCATCGCCCGATATACAAAAATAAAGCAATAACATAGCTCACTCTAATTCATTAATCATGCCTTCGAATAATACTAGTGTTTTTAAATCCATGGATCGTGAATTTAGGATGTAGTATGGACATTCATTAACATCGATACGTTTGAAAGAAGACATGATGCATATAAAGGCGGAACAATGGCAGATGGTAGCATGACTTGGATATTGATTTTCACATGGTGATCGCAACATGTCACCAAGAGCTCAATCTTAAGCTTGCTTACTGGAGTTTGAGCAAACGCTGAATACTTGCGGTTTGATGGTGCTGAAGTGCAACAAGAATGAAGGCTTATCAATGCTGCAAATGCAACAAGAAGAATGGTATATCAATGTTGCATATGTATCTCTGCTTGAATTTAGAGTTATGATAATGGAAAAGACGTGAGAAAACGAGGAAGCACCCTTTGGTTGTGGAATGCTCCCATCTAATACTGCACGTTCCCTTCTTTGCAAGAAAGGGGAGTCGTGTGACGTGAACTTTTGTCGAGCAAAAGTATCTACTCATGAATCTTTAAAATAAATTTTAAAAGAAGAGTATGACTGATATGGTGGTGGCAATATCTCAACATTATGGAATCGATGAGAGACAAATGACTATAATTACTGAAGGTTGACGCATATACAAAATATAATTATATATTGGCATCATGTAAATTTGATGTCACCTATGATTGTAAGTACAGCTATGCCTACGTACATATATTACGATCATAGATAGTTGTCTATTATTAGTTAATGGCAATCTATTGTAAATATCTAGTTAGCTTTAGTTTGCTTTCATTTTTTTAGCTTTCTCTGTTAGAATAGAATGTTTCTATTCTTTACGATCATTTCCTAAGGAAATATTGTTTTATTCTTTTGTATATATTGAAATTTTGGTCTCTGTTAATAACAAACAAGTATCTTACCAATTATTTCCGTAATATATGGACTTCAATTTTTTTCGATTTTTTTATAATTTCTTTTGAAATTATTTGCTCCAAAGTTTTTCAAAATTCTTTCTAAAGTCTTTTACGTGCTTCGTAATACCTAGTCACGGCTAGGGTTTCAGAGACAAAGATCTGTGAATTTGTTTGAAAACGAGGTATTTTTCTTGGCCGCTTTTCTAAAAATCAAAAATCTGCAAATCAATGATTTCTTGGGGCGTTTTTGATGCTGTTTCCTCATCCTCTCTGTTGTCTCAACCAAAACGCCTCTATTTTGAATAAAATTGGCCATTTTTTTGCCTGCAAAACACCTTTTCCTGCAATTTTGACCATAAATGGCCACTAGCTAGGGTTTTCTTCAAAACCCTAATTTTTGGGCTCGAAATTTTTTTTGATCATAGATTCTTGGTGGGTTTTTGGAGAGCTCAACTAGGTTGTCTGATTTCTTTGAGTGCCTCATTTTTTGTGCCTCGATTTTCGAGCCAACGGATCCAAAAAACGACACCATATTCCTTATGGGTTTTTTGAGCTCTCTTCTAGGTCACATTGATTTTTTTGGGTCTTCCATTTTTTTGCCTCAAAGAACTTGCCTTCATAGATTTTCACATTTTTTCATTGACAAACATGCCATGGCATCTCTGACAAACATTTTGCTCAAGCAGAACTCCAAATTCAATGGTCGAAATTATGACACTTGGAAGTAGCGGATCATTGCCATTTTTGATTATCAGAACATCGATCAACTTGTATTGGGTGTTTTGAATTGTCCAATTGCTCCTGGATCTGATTAGGATATGTGGGATTTGAATAATCGGGAGGCAATGATGCTTCTCAAGTTATCTGTGGCTGATGATCAACTTTCTCAAATTCCATCCGGCAAGACAGTTGCTGAGATCTGGACACATCTCAATGGTCTTCATGAGACTTCTGACAAAAGCATAGCCTTCTTTCTGAAAAACACTCTATTTTCTATTGTCATGGATGAGCACACCTTGCTCTAGGCACACTTGAATTGGATTCAGGAAATCCTTGATCAGTTACTTGCCATCAGTCGCAAGATGGAAGAAGAGGATATTGTGGTTATCACTCTTCGGAGTTTACCGAAGTCCTATGAGCATTTTATCGAGACTCAACATCACGTCTTCTGGTGTTGATTTGAAGTTCACTAATCTCTATACATTGTTGCTTCAACAAGATCGGTGGAAACAACAATTCGGTAGCAGCTCCAATTCCACCTCCACAGAGCAAGCCTTTGTTGCGAAATCCTTTCAGAAGGATAAAGGCAAGTTTCAACAACCATCTCAACAGAAGTCTTCTACTTCAGCATCAGATGGTTCTCGAGAGAAGAACATTCAATGCAACTACTGCCACAAGTTTGGACACATGAAGGTTGAATGTCGGAAATGCTTAGCTGCATAATCTAAGCAATCAGGTTTGCAGCGCAAAGTGAATAGTGTAGAGCACACTGAGTAGGCGGAGTCTACCTTTTACACCTTCATGGCTAAAAGACCTGCAAATCATGTGAAGTCGTCTGCCTGGTACATTGATTTAGGTGTATCTCGTCATTTCACTCACCGTAGAGATTGGTTTACTGACTATCAAGCTTATTCAAACTCTGTTATTTTTGGTGGCAGAGAAGAGTACACGGTTGTTGGCAAAGGCAACATTCAGATTCAGTCTGTTGGGAGGAATCTCATATTCCTCGATGTGTACTACGTTCCAGTGATAGAACTAAATCTACTCTCAGTCAATCAGTTGTTGCGACATTCTCTACACTTGGCAGTCACCTTCAGTTCACATTAGTGCACTAGCATTGATCAGGCGACTAAGTTTACTGTTGCAGTGGGTCTTGAGGATCATGGTCATTTCAGACTTACTGATTCTGGTGATTCTCTGGACTTAGCTATGGTTGCTTGGAGGTCTTTTGTCAATACACTTTGGCATCAACGATATGGGCACTTAAATGTGCATTATCTCTCACAGCTTGCTTGGGATGAGCTTGTTCTTGGATTGCCAGAGATACAGATCCAACAGCTTGGAGTTTGTGATGCATGCCAGTTGGGAAGCAACATCACGCACCTTTCACTAGTGGTGATTCATGGTGCGCTTCTCAGGTACTTCAGCTTGTTCATTTGGATATCTGCGGCCCTATGGCCACTCCTTCTGTTGTTGGGTCCAGGTGTTTGTTGTCTGTTGATGATTTCAGTAGAAAAATGTGGGTGTATTTCCTTAAAAAGAAATCAGATGCATTTCCTGTATTTTAGAAGTTTAAACCTTTAGTTGAAAAAGAGTCTGGGAAAATTATTATTGCTCTTAGATTAGACAATGGGGGGGAATTTTGTTCTAATGTTTTCTCCATCTTCTTGGATACACATGGCATCAAACGCCAATTAACCACACCCCACATGCCGCAACAAAACAGTGTAGTTGAACATCGGAATAGGACAATCATTGAGATGGCTCGATCCATGTTCGAACACAGACATGGTCCGAAGAAGTTTTGGGCAGAAGCAGTTAATACTGTAGTTTAGTCACCCACAGTGGTGGTCAAAGGTAAAACTCCAGAAGAGGCTTGGTCAGGTCACAAGCCCAGAATCAGTCACTTGAAGGTTTTTGGCTCCCTTGCGTTTGTTTGGATCCTTGATGCGTCACACACCAAGTTGGATGCCAAGAGTGAGAAACTCATACTTGCTGGATATAGTAGTCTTCACAAAGCCTGTTGCTTGATCGACGTTGAGACATTTCGTCTCATCTATAGTCGTGATGTAGTCTTTGATGAGCAATGAGGACCTTTCATGCCTGCTTCTCCTGTTCCTTGATGCAACATACCAACCTATGAAGGCTCATGATTTGGGAGTTCAGCTTCCATTAGGTCCACCTGATGGGAGGGCTCCTACAGCTCCTGCAGCTCTAGTTATACTAGTGATTCCTTTACAGACACCTCCAGCTTCTCCTGCAGGATCACCTCGCTTTGTAGGTGCTCCACCTGAGTTTGATAATATATACATATGCATGTGTAATTAAAATCATATGGTTCATATTATTTATACACACAGTATGTATATATGGCCATACATGTAGGTGCAATTATAGGTGTTAAAATACCATGGTGTCAATATATAGATTCACATACTGACGACAACTTAAATTCACAACAAAATCAAAAGAAGGTAACACCTCTCTTCCCAATATTTATTTAAATGTTCACTTGTTTTAAGAACTGACTGGGTAGCTCTTGATTGTCCAAGGTACGTTCCGTTGTCTAGTCATTAAATCCTTCATCAAGATGGTTAGAGCTCATACTTGATAATCTGTTGATGGACTTTTTTGTTTTGGTGCCCCATTCCTTGAATCCCATTTAGAAATGCTTCCCCCCTTCATCTGCTCTTGCAACCAAAATGCATATTTCCACAATAATAACATGTTCCTACATTTTAAGTCAAAATACCAAAAAAAACAACAACAATAGCTGATAAGTGTCACAATGGTTAACCACCACTAACATTTATCTTAAAATATAAGCATTCGTTTTCAGTTGAAATAACAATGAACAACTAACAAGTCATTTTCACATGAATAAAAACGATTAACCAATACTTCCATTTCACAAGATCATGACATTCGAGAGTTTCAACTAACCATTGCAACAGCTATAAGATTATTTAAAAAGATACAAAATTTGGGATGTAACAACAATAATCAAACCCCTTGAGTTTCTTATCCCTCAGTTCCAGAATTCTTTAGGAAGCACTACCATGGTTTAGCTTTAGCCAATCTGGCCCATGTAGGTACTATTGGCCTTTTCTAATATCTGTTTAGTTCACCCCTAATTTGAGCCATCTGGTTTACATAAAACTTAAAAAATATCATTGGTAGTATTGTTTCAATTTCCTTCCTATTTAATTAGTGTTAAGAATATTAACCAAGATAAACCTAGAGGTTTGACAGTACAGACCGTACTTCCTCTTAATAGAAATATATCTCTTATGTTGGCATTTAATGATATATATATCTCTCCTATAGGTGCCAAGTTAGGAAGGGTTATGTCCCTTGAGGGACATATCCTTTAGAAAGGATATACAAGTAGGTTGTAAAATGCAGATTATAGGACACACAGTTACAGCAGTCTGCTCCTATAAGCATTTTATATCCTGCAATTTATGTCTGAGATTCTCTATCACAATAAAAGGTTAAATATTCAGTATTGTATCTGCATTATAATAAGCACTAATTTCATCAATATTCATGCTACTTAGAAGATCATTCTCAACATATAAGACTAGATTAAAAGTCTGATTAAGAGATAAGGATTTAGCAGAAAATTTACATGGTATCAGAGCTCTGGTAATCGAACCTAGGCTTTGTTAAATTTCAGTAATCAGACGTTGTACACATCAAGCAACAATTTTCTATCTTCCATGGCTTACACAATCAGACTTGAGGATAGGTTTGATGGGAAAGAGCACTTTGAAGCCTGGAAGTTCAGAATCATGATGATTCTTGAAGAGAACAATGTAAAACAATTTATTGATGGAGCATCCAAACAACCCCCAGTTGAACCTCACAAATCTATATGGAGCAAAGGAAATAGAAAAGCTATTCAAATCATTTTGGATGGAGTTAAAAATGATATTATACCAATGCTTACAAAACATCAAACAACCTTTGATATGATGAATGCATTACGAAATGCTTATGAAGTAAACAATGCAACCAGGGTTCTTGCACTAGAAAGGCAACTGAATCACATTTAGATAAAGAAAGGAGAATCGATAAGTTCTTACTTCTTAAGAGTTGCCTGCATTAGAGATGAACTATCAAGCATAAGAACCATCATTAGTGACATAGAATTAACACTTATGGCTATAGATGGATTGCTAGATTTATGGGAGACATTCGCACAAGGAATAAGTGCCAGAGATCAGCTCCTGGACTTTAACAGACTCAAGAATGATTGTCTTCAAGAGGAATCCAAAAAACTAAAGAAAGGAGGGAAACCAAAAGTAGAAGATGAAGAACTTCACGTTTTTAATACAAACTCCTATAAAGGCAAGAAGAAGCATTTCAAGAAGAAAAAGGGAAATCAAAAGAATGGAAAGCCCAAGAAAGATCTATCTAAAATAAAGTGTTTCAAATGTGAAAAATTTGGACACTATAGGTCTAATTGTTCTGAAAATTTCAAACAACATGCAAATTGTACAAATTTCATTAGAGAAGAAGATACTTATGATCCTGAGAACTGTGTTTTGTATTCTTCTCTATCAAATGAAATTTCAAATAAAGCATGGGTAATTGATAGTGGATCTTCTAGACATATAATGAGATACAAAGAAACTCTAGATTCTTTATTAGAGAAGGTTAACGGTGAACTTACCATTGGTGATAACTCAGCACACTCCGTTGAAGGAATTGAAAATTGTAATTTGCAACTAAAATCAAAAAATACTCTTTTTCTTAAAAGTGTACTCTATGTACCAAGGATTAAAAGAAACCTAATCTCAATTACAGCACTTGAAGATGATGGACACAATGTTGCATTCGTGGATGGCAAAGTATTAACTTGGGCTAAGAACTCTTCCATCAAGAAAGCAAAGTTAATTGGTCAAAGAAAGGGATATTTGTATGAATTGAATACAAAATCTAGTGGATCCATTCAAGCCCTAGTCCACGAAGCTGAAGATTCAAATGACATATGGCATAGAAGTTTAGGGCATCTAAATTTTAAAACCTTGTCAACCATAGAAAAGATGGTTACTGGATTACCCAAATTAAATAAAGACCACCCTAGTATTTGCAAAGGTTGTGCTCTGGGTAAAAGCACTAGAAGTCCCTTTCATGATAGTACTAGGAAAACAAGTAATGTACTAGAATTAATTCATTCAGATTTATGTGGACCTATGCTTGTTCCTTCTTTTGGAGGATTCTGATATTATATTTTGTTCATAGATGACTTCTCTAGGAAAACATGGATTTACTTTTTAAGATGCAAGGAATCAGAAGAAATCCTACAAAGATTTAAAGAATTCAAAGCATTAATTGAACATTTTTCAGGACATAAAATTAAAGCCTTTAGAATTGATAATGGAGGAGAATATACTTTAGACTTGTTTAAAAAGTTTTGTAAAGAATCAGGGATTAAGAGGGAGTACATAATTCCTTATAACCCAGAGCAAAACGGGGTAGCAGAAAGAAAGAATAGGACAATTATAGAAACTGCTAGGGCTATGATTTTTGACCAAAACCTAGAATATTATCTTTGGGCAGAAGCCTCTTGTATTGTTGTATATATTCAAAACAAAAGTTCTCACTCCTATCTTAAAGATAAAACACCTGAAGAAGTATATACTAAAGTAAAACCCAATATAAGTCATCTTAGAATTTTTGGATGTTCGGTATATATCCATGTTCCAAAAGAAAAGAGAACCAAGTTAGAACCCTCCAGGAGGAAAGGCATTTTTGTAGGGTATAGTGAAACTTCTAAAGCATATAGGATTTCCATACTTGGACATAAAACTATTGAACTTAGCAGAGATATAATCTTTGAAGAAGATCTTGCATTCAAAAGAGCCATAAGTTCTGATGAACCTTCTCCTTTATCTAGTTCTGAAAGAAATAGTGAATCTGGGTCCCAGAGGGAGAACTTAGAATAAATCGAAGATGAAATTCAAAATATGAACCTTGAAGAAAATTCAAAGAAAGGACCACTTTGGGCCATTAAAAGAGTTGAAGTAGCTCAAGACTTTGCTGCACCTTCCGGGACAGTCAAAGAAAGCAAAAGACCTAAAAGATTCTTTGGTTATACAGCTAACATAAGTGATTTATCCAAAACAGAGCTAACCAATCCCTCTGATGCTATTAAACATACAACTTGGAAAGAAGCTATGACAGAAGAATACCAATCTATCATGAAAAATGATGTTTGGGAAATTGTTCCAAGACCTAAAGGAAAATCTGTTGTTTCTTCCAAGTGGATATTTAAAATAAAGCATGCTGCTGACAGTAGTATTGAGAAGTATAAAGCTAGATTTGTAGCCAGAGGATTTTCTCAGAAAGAAGGGACTGATTATGAAGAAACCTTTGCTCCTTTTGCCAGATATACCTTCGGAAGAGCAGTCTTAGCAATTGCCGCATCAAAGGGATGGAAGGTACATCGGATGGATGTGAAAACAACATTCCTAAATGGAAAGACTTCAAAAGAATTATATCTGGAGCAACCTGAAGGATTTGAAACTCATGATCCTAATGCTTTTGTTTCCAGGCTCAAGAAAGCTCTTTATGGGCCTAAACAGGCTCGTAGGGCTTGGTACGAAAGATTTGACAAGTATCTCACTGGCTTAGGATTCTCCAAGAATGAAGTTAATCCAAATTTATATTATAAAAGAGATAAAGATGATATGGTAATTCTAATACTGTATGTTGATGATCTACTAATAACAGGTGATGATCATCTCATAGATCAGTGTAAGAAAGATCTAACTAGAGAATTTGAGATGAAAGATTTGGGACTCCTTGATTACTTCCTAGGACTGGAAGTACGACAAAATTATGACAGTATCATACTAAATCAAGGGAAGTATACATCATATATTTTAAAGAAATTTGAAATGTGGAATTGCAAACCTATGTCTTCTCCAATGGAGACTAATCTACATAAACTTAAGGAAGCAGCTGCAGAATCACCATCCATAGATTCTATTCTCTACAGACAGATGATTGGGTCTCTTATGTACTTAGTAAATACAAGATCAGATATTCGCTATGCAGTTAATGCCTTAAGCCAGTTTATGTGTGAACTGAAGGAGATTCACCTAGTTGCAGTTAAACATATTATGAGATACTTACAAGGCACTCTTAATCTCAGACTCAAATATGAGAAAGTTGCTTTAGACTTACATGGATTCATTGATTCAGATTGGGGTGGAAGTGTTAAATACAGGAAAAGTACTTCAGGATGCTGTTTCAGTTTGGGATCAACAATGATATCTTGGATATGTAGAAAGCAGTCTTCAGTAGCACAGAGCTCCACAGAAGCCAAATACATTGCAACAGTGATGGCCTTCTGAAAAGTATTATGGCCAAGGAAGTTACTTGTGGGATTATTTGGGCAAGCTATGAATCCCACGATTATTCATTGTGATAATAAGAGTTCCATCAAGCTCTCAGTGAATCTAGTTTTCCATGACAGGTCCAAGCATATTGAAATTTCTTACCATTATGTAAGAGATATGGTAGACAGGAATTCTGTAAAATTGGAATACATTTGCACTGCAGATCAGACAACATACATACTCACCAAACCTCTATTTAGAGTGAAGATAGAACACTTCAGAAGGAGACTTGGTATGGTTGAGTTGTAATCCATTTGTACTCTCTTGATTATTAATAAAATAATTTTATTTTGTCAGGCTATTGACTGTTATGGGCTCCACCATTTGTATTCATTTGTATTCATTATTTTAAGAGGTGATGATCTCTTAGATAATGTACTAAACAGTAGAGTTCTATTGTAAGATCTAGATGAGTTCAAGATCATATTGTGATGTTGACATTGCTATGTTCATAGGTCACAAATTGGATAAAGGAAGAATCTTAGTATTCTACGGGTTTATCTTGTATTCTGGTAGATCTTAAAATTCAAGATCATGTTGTGACATGGAAATACCAGTTTCTATGAAATCATAACTTGGATAAATGAAGAGATAACTCTTCATATTTATCTTGTATAATATCACTAGCGGCAGTGATTTGTCATATCACAGGTTTAGTAATATGACTTTGCATCATGTGTTCTATGATACCACATACTAAGAAGAGACAGAGTGATAGAGTATTAATTCTTGCTTATTCATCTGTATTGGTGTTGCTAGATATAATATCTCTTTGTAGGATTATCAGGTTAAGAGGGAGTGTTAATAATATTAACCAAGATAAACCTATAGGTCTGACAGTACAGACCGTACTTCCTCTTAATAGAAATATATCTCTAATGTTGGCATTTAATGATATATATATCTCTCCTATAGGCGCCAAGTTAGGAAGGGTTAAGGGACATACCTTTAGAAAGGATATATAAGTAGGTTGTAAATGCAGATTATAGGACACACAGTTACAGCAGTCTGCTCCTATAAGCATTTTATATCCTGCAATTTATATCTGAGATTCTCTATCACAATAAAAGGTTAAATATTCAGTATTGTATCTGCATTATAATAAACACTAATTTCATCAATATTCATACTACTTAGAAGATCATTCTCAGCATATAAGATTGGATTAAAAGTCTGATTAAGAGATAAGGATTTAGCAGAAAATTTACAATTAGCTGCCTCTGAGTTGGTTGGTTTATCTGAATTTGATATGAACCAATTAGTATTTAATTTCTACAGGAAGTTTATTCGTTTGAAGTAACAAGACCTTAATAGCAAAATGCCTTTTTGGAAAAAAATAACAATTTTTTGTCAAGTTTCACTCTTAGAAATATGACTATTTCCTTAGTGTTTATCAGACATTTTGGAGATGATAAAATAATCTGGTTAGGCTTGATGCTTTCAGTTGATTTATATCAGCTGCCGAAGATACATAGATTTGTTTTTCATGGCTGTAAAGAGTCAACCATTGACCTTACATAGTATGTATAATTTACGCAACCAACTTCTACCTTATGTATAATATACTGTTATGTTACATTCTTTAAGGCTTTCGTTGTTATTCTTTTCATTGGGTGAAGGTTGTTGCATGGCCATAATCATCAGCTTCCAACCAACCTTGGTTTGTCCTTATTGCAAATTGTTTGTGGTATTTTTTTTTGCAAGAAATTACTTTGCTTTATGATGTGCCTTTGCTGTGGGATTTTTCATGATTGTATGAGTGGGTTGTGAAGACACTTGTGTAAACTGATTGTACAGGTTAAAACCATGAGGGCACTACAATATTTTCCTACAATTGAGGATCCCAACATCAGAAGGTCCTTATTTGAGGTTAGTATTGCCAAAATTGAGGCTAGTTTTTCAAATTGGTCTAAGCATCCACAACTTTTCTAACTAATATGATTGATCATGTCAGGTTCTACAGCGTATTTTGATGGGGACTGATGTTGTGAAGAACGTGAACAAAAATAATGCATCGCATGCTGTCTTGTTCGAGGCTCTTGCTTTGGTATGCCATAATACTGCAATTGCCATTTTACATTGTCAATGTGGTACAACTGAAATTTTCTTCAATTATTTTATTGTTCTTCTATTGCACTTCTCTGTGAAGCAATGCTTGATTGTTAGATCATAAACCAATGGAGAATGGGGTGAAACACAAAACTAAGAACCGACTAATTTGATATTTCTGTCAGCTAGATGTGTTTTATAAGTAACAGTGAATGACAAAATGCGTCGTAGTAACTAAATCATCTGCTACCTATGTGGAATTAAGGCTTCATGAAGTAATATAGTTACTTCTTGTCATTTATTAAGTTAAAATTGCAGAGAAAGTGCATATTCTGATCTGAATCTATTGGGTAGCTGATATTTATGTTCTTTGGCATATATTCAGTATCTGAAACCTTAATAGAACTATGGTGATTCTTGGACTAATTTGCACAGGAGATGATTACAACTTAAACATTTAACATTTTGTTTGGGCCATTTATGAGGACATATTCTGAATAATTTTCCTTATTTTTAGGAATACATCTTATTTTTTATCGATATCCTTCAAAGTGGTAGCATTACAACAATGTTAAGGATAGATTTCTGTATTTCTTGATTGTAGTTTAAAATTTTTAATGGACACAACAAATTATTCAAAGTCTCAGACATATTCAATGTCCTATCCTATTTCAAAAGCTTTCTCCTTTGTTATTATTTCAGCTCTATTCATATTGGGATGAAGTATTGAAATGGCACTTGCATTCTTTGAGTGTTCTCTGAAAAGGTTCAAGCAGTGGGTTTTGGTGTAGTGTAGTAATAGCTAAATCTGTCCCTGATATGATGAAAAAAAGAAGTCAATAATTTTATTAACAACCAAGGGTATATCCATGTATTACACTGGAGATGGAACATTTTCTTGAAATTATGCACATTTTTTCTTGCAGGTAATGCATCTTGATGCTGAAAAGGAGATGATGTCTCAGTGTGTTGCTTTACTAGGGAAGTTCATAGCTGTACGAGAACCAAACATCCGATATCTTGGGCTGGTATGGTTTCAGTGTTTTTACTGTTCTGTTCTCTTAGTTGTATGATCCCACAAGTAGACTATCAAGTTATTAACGAAAACATTCATGTTGAATGTTTTGGTTTATCTTTCAGGAAAATATGACAAGAATGCTGATGGTAGCTGATGTTCAGGATAGCATTAAAAGGCATCAGGCACAGATTATTACTTCTTTGAAAGATCCTGATATAAGGTAGGCACTGATGGAATTCACTAATATCTTAGAATTACAGAAAACGAGAAATCTCTAATTATGTCAAAGTTGTACATTCTGTGAAAGACATTACCCTTGGTTCTGCAAGAAGCATAATAGTTCTCAGATTTATACTGAGTTGAGAGCATGCTGATTATTGATGACTTTTATGCATGCTGTTTGTGGTTGGCTCAGGTGATTTATAGATATCAAAGCTATTGAATTTGTTCCCACCTTGCCCCTTGTGATCCCTAATATTTTTCCTTCTGAATCTATTGTGAATAGTAGCAGAAATCTTATCTATATCATACTAGCAGAATTTTATTTACACTATACTAGCCTAAATCTTTCCAATGAATAACTCAGGAAGCCCTTTTTCCTCAATTAATTAAAGATATAATGGGGGAAATATTGGGTAGGGGTTAAAGAGAAATCCTAGCCTTACAGGCCTTAGTTTTCCATTGGGTTTGTATGGGACAAATTGCAATGAATTACTGACAAACTGCAACGAGTTTCTGGCTAAACACATGGAATTTATAACAAATTTCTTGAACTTCTGACTAATTTGAGAGCATTTTCTTGTTCACAGGGCTTGTTTCATATCTTCTGAGGTTTGTAAAGGAAGTATGTGGTGAAATATTATTGGGTTTCATAAATGTTTTTAGCTATATTATTTTTAATATTTTATAACATAAATACTATAGGCTATATTATATTATATAGTATATAATTTTTTTTTAAAGGTAAGTACTACCAGAGGGGGTAGGTGCCACATATTAACTTTAAACTTAAAAGAAACAAATTGCAATTTACAGCCTCCTGAGGTATGAGGTCTTTTTATGCTCTCACGAAGGCTGCAAAATCGTCTACATTGTCTTTCTTTTGATCACAATTTTTTATGCAAGTTCTAGGGCTTTTGTATTTTTTGTTTTTCTTCCTTCAGAATTCAAATACATGATACCCAAAATCACTCTTGAGGTTGGTTCCATATTATATAAGGTTATTAGTTATATTCATTTTTTATATAATATTAGTACATAAACATTATAATTATTATATTATATTATATTATATTATAACATTATTAGTTTTATTATATAATTTTATACTAAAGCATTATATCTAAATTTTATAATGTTATATCCATCATAATAGAAGATTTGACCATGAGATACATTGTTATGATTACTAGTTAAATCACTTTAATTAGTGAAATTTCCACTATATTACTTCGTGGAGCCTTAATTCCACTATATTACTTCACTTTAATTGCAACGAGAGAAAATTCAAAAACATGATGAGTGGTAATTAGAAAAAATTAGATGGTCGATTCATTAAAGTTATTGGAAGGTGATAATCTTACAATAACTTAATCTTCTATTATGATGAATATCTTATGATGTGTAAGTAGATCATCATAGATGCATGGTGGATTAATTTCCTTAAACAAACCATGAATATAATGTTCCTATGGTAAGTATTATCGAGCATACATGTGCACATACCTTATGGACTTTTTGAGTATTTGGTGAATTTCATGCAACTTGATATTCAAGTGGCCATTTACTCAGAGTACTTGGTGAATATCATGCAACATGGTATTCTGAGGCCATTACTCCTAATATCATGAGATTGTAACATCCACTTTTTGCAGGCCTTAACTAACAACCAGAAATTCAATGAAATACAGATACGACTTCATGATCATGAGAAGGTATTTATAAGAATTATGTTCATGGGAAAGAAATTAATGGTTACAAACAGTTTAACTGAATTAAGGTAACTAACAACTGAAGGCATCATCAATAAATTTAAATAGAGGATTCAACTTTTCCATACCTTAAATTTCGAAACCGGAATCCGCCTAGGGCAGCCTCTGCAAAACCTAGGTTAGTCCACATATACCACTTAGGGCACAAATAGTTATACCACTATCAAAATGTCAATTACCATTTAGGGCATCAAATACCACTGCATCACAACATCACAATGACAAATACCTTCTAGGGCATCAAATATTGCTGTATAATCCTTTTTCTTTCTTCTTGCTAATTATGGCAATAACATATAGTGAAAAGATACATTCATTTTCATTGTTAACATAGAAGGACAGTTATAACATCCATCAAGTAGGCCTATCTCAAGCATACAAATATAATTCATGTCCAATTGGAAGATCAAATGATCTAACCGGTTACCATTTACGTTGATGAGAAAAGTTGATTCCATTGAAGGAAATAACTAATTCAACGATATAAATCAATCTAACATATCTTCAAAATATCATAAAAGTTGAATACCTGTTACCAACAGATGTTTGAATGCATAAATTATCTCCGTCTTTTGCATGTCTTGGCATTTGATGGAGTGGGGAAGCACTATCAGGGGCTTAAGCTCCCAACCGCGGACCTTAAATATCCCCATACAATCTCATCCAAGAAAGACCCTCCCTACTCGGAAATAGACATGGAACACCTTGTCCAGCCATTGAGCATCCTAGTACTAGAGAATTAATCCTATTGCTTGACTAGGCATCAAGATCTAAGAATTGGATTACCATGAGCTGACTTGGACTTATACATTTCTCCTTTATAAATTGATCAATATTTAAAACCCTGATTTATTGTTTTATTTACGTTTCTCTTGCAAGATTTCCTCTCCTCTTCACCGTGTATATACTTGGCTCTATTCGGCCGTGGGTGCTTCCTAGGAGACTGCTAATTGTCATGAGATTCTGTTAAATCAGAAGATTGTTTGTGTTATTATGTTGGTATTATGTTAAAACATGCACAACTAGTACATATAAAAAAGCAAAGAAATAGAGGATATTGCAATGCAGTTTTGCACATTATAAAGCATTATATATTTCCATCGTCTGGGCATTCCTTGCCCCAATCTTATAGTAGTAGCTGCTTAAGTAGGCAACTGATACCAAAGAAAGGTGTGAAAGAAAAGAACAAGCTGTAGCCTCTCAAAGCTAATCAAACTCAATACTCAATGTTTATACGACATTTAAAAGGAAAAAGAATCTTACTTGAATGCAAATGCATTTCACATAATGCAGATAACATGATGGAAGTTACATGACTAATCAGTATTGCATCATTCACAATGCTAATGACATGATGAGAGAATACATGACCTAGTTATAGAAGAAGATTTAAGACTAGGTGTTGGTCAGATCAATCACTGTGAAATCTACAGCTCCACACGAGCAACTCAGTTATGACTTTCTATGATATGCTCGGATGTAAACAGAGAACAAGGAGAATGAAGAAAGGTGTGAGAATGAAGAAGGAGAACGTGTGAGGAGAAATATAGTCCCCCCTGCGGTGGTTACAAGAATGAGCTTGACTTGTAGTTACAAGAATATTATGAATTCAAATTTTTAAAAAGAAATATTATGAGTCCAAGGGGTTTAGCTTAGTTGGTTGAAGCAATGAGTTCTCATTGTGGAGACCTTGGTTCAAATTCCAAGAGGGACATCTTTGTGGAATTCTAAGTTGTGACTCTTGGTCTCTATTGGTTGTATTTGTCTCATTGTAAAAGGTGGATTCTAAGTTGTGACTCTTGGTCTTCCAATGGTTGTTTCTAGTGTGATTGCTCGTAAGGAGCTTGAATAAGATTGTAAGTGTCATGTTGTTGCTTGAATAAGCACAAGATTTGTAAACGATTTCAATAGTAAAAAAAAATATTATGCTGCTAAGGGTGGTAGCGCTCATGTTTTGGATTGATAATAAAATATTAAGATAAATATAAAGGCCTACCCCCCGACATGATATAAAATATATTTTGGCGTCATCGTATTGTGCCATCTCTAATTGTACGTACATGTTTATGCACATGTGCATGTATTTTAATTATATATCTATTTTATATCATCATATTGATATATGCACATATACATATACATTTATACACAAGTATGGATTTCATAATAACATGGTGTCAATATGCTCAGGAGACCCCACAATGATCAAAGGTAACAATTTAAATTTTATTTCAATTTATGCTTAGTGGTTTCTTTAATTATTCAGTGATATATAATTTAACCAACTAGTTCATGGTCGTCCAACATACACTCTTGCTTGTCTAGCCCTTTACCCTTAGTCATGGTGGTTCAAGACTCATACCTATTTGCCTAGTGACAGGTGGTGCTCCTGTGCTCAATTCCTTTTTGGCAATGCTTTCCCCACCATCGACGTGCTCCTACAAGGAAAGGAAATTTTTCGCAATTATATCATAACCCTCGACAAAATCAAAATTATCATAACAAGTTATTATTCATGACCTTCGTAACGGCTAACCACCATTTCACTCCCAAGATGAATAACCAACTTCCCAAGATTTCAAGATAACAATATAATAGCATCATAACACATGTTGTCTTTATATGAAAATTATAACGACTAACCATCGTATCATTTCACATAACTAATTTTACTTGTCAACTGATTCGTGTGAAACCTCAATGGCTATATGGACATTTTTAAAATGAGTAAAAATTTGGGATGTAACAGAGATGATATCATTATGGTGGATATCTCTTGATATCCTTAAATACGAGCGTAATATCAATTGAGGTGATATCTCTTTGCATTGCTTGAGGGCAAGGTGTTTCAAATTCTATAACAATCCTCCCTAGCCAAGAGGGAGTGTTAATGTTGTTACTTCAGTTGGATTGATTTAACCATGAAATACATTGTTATGATTGCTAGTTAAATCACTTTGATATAGTAATCATTATATATATATAATCAGATATAATTAACAATTGTCTAAAGATTACTAATGATAAATAATGTGAGTTAATGAATAGACATGTCCCATGGAGGGACATGTCTCTCTTGTCTCATCCACAATATAAATTCAGAGAGATCGCTCCCTTTGGAAAACACATACATTATGATATTGCAATTAGGATTTAACTGTGTGATTTTTGAGTCAAACTCATTGACCCACATTTCACGAGTAGTGGTTCACCGAACCCATCACTCATGAGAATGAATGGAACACTTAGCACTCATTGAATCTAGTGATGCTCACAGAGGTGAAGCTCCAAGACTTCCTGGGAGGTCACCCATCTCAGTACTACTCCAGTTTGAGCACGCTTAACTACTGAGTTTCCTCCATGGTTAAACCCACTCTTCTTCAACCCCGTTTGCAAAACCTTCACCAAGTGTTGTACCTTATGAACCATTCATTAGAAAGTCCCTTAAGCTCGTTAGTTGATAAGTCAGAGATATTTTTCACAGCAAGTCAAATTATGATATTACTATCAGGATTTAATTGTGTGATTTTTGAGTCAAACTCATTGATCCACATTTCATGAGTAGTGGTTCACGGAGCCCATCTCTAAAGAGAATGAATGGAACACTTAGCACTCATTGGATCTAGGTGATGCTCACAGAGGTGAAGCACTAGGACTTCCCGGGAGGTCACCCCCAGAGGTTATGTGTCCGATGACTGTTGCAATCAATAAATTAATAACAAAGGCATTGAATTGTTACAGCAGTCATCACATTTAGTAGATCGAACAATATTCAGAGATATTGATCAGACCAATTCAGAATTACATGGTCAAAGATATCAATAAACATCAAAAGCATATATCAATAACTAGTAATCAGTTCTGAACAATACAAGTTAGATTATTCTCTAGAAAAGATCCTAGTTTAACAGGGTTATTGTTGGCATTGTAGTCAATGTGGAACTGAGTATAAGGGCTTCATACTTTAGTGTGAAAACTCAATTCTGCACTATTCCTTGTCAAGGAATAACAGTTTGTCTTGGGCGAAATAAAAGGGGATTTCGAACAAATGATGGCACACGTTAAGGAACAAGAGGATGTTGACATATTAAATAAAAGATCAAAGAAAAGAGCATATCCTCTTTCCAAGAAAAGCTTGTAAAAGCCTCCTAATAGATTATCACAATTGGCTTGCCTACATTCTTTCTTGCCATTGTCACCATATTTCTAGAAGACAATTTAGAGATAGGCATTGGAAAAGTTCTTCAAGAATACATGGGAGGGAGGTCGGACCATAGTGACCAGATATGGCGATGGCCATTGCTAATGCACTTTTTGATTATTTTAGTCTTGGGTATGAAAAGTGTGAACCGCTATATTAGTGCTTCAGAGAGGATTCATTCTCAGCAATCAAGGATGGAAATAAGTGTGTCCATTGCTAATGTATGGAAACATTGCAAAAATAGATCATTGATCAATGCCATTGGAATGTCCTTTAAATGTTTGATGTTTTTGGAGGTAGTAGATTGTGAGGAGAAAGTGAAGGACGCAATTTTTACTGCCAATGTGCTTATAGAGTCCATTTAAATAGCAGACCTTGAACATGTTGTCCAAGGCATTATGAATAGCATAAAAAATTGTACTGTAGTTAGTTCCGTAGTGGAAGGCACATATGGTCACATTATGACACTGTGTATGATCCACTCACTCAATTTGATATTGTGAAAGTTTGATACATAAATTGAGTTGGTTGAAATCTACATGGAGGCTTCGGAGATTCAAATATTTGTGACCAATCCTCTTATGTCACTATATTTGCGCAATATTACTCTACGGTATCTGCAATGTGTCTTTACAAACAAATCTGCAATGCTTGCCACAAAATCATCTTACAAAGTTGAATCTTCAGAACTAGAAACCTTTTACTAAATTGTAATGGAAGCCATTGAAACATTGAACTATTAAGTAGGTGGATGGTAGAACTCAAAGGTAAACATGACCAAACTAGATACTTTTTTTGGGGGAAAAATGTGAAAACACATACAAGTGATGCATGATCAACCGTCTCAATGATATCAATGTCACACTCAAGAGTATACTAATTATTGAATTTGGTGTGAACTTACTTGTCACTACTCTGCAAGAGTCTAGATAGATGGAAAGAAGACTGGTAAACAATGAACTGAGAAGTTCATCATTCTGAATATAATCTTTTCAACAGATTATGAGATACAATGCAAGGTGAGAGCATATGGTGTTTAGGACCACTCAATTATCTAGTATGCAACAACTTGAAAGTAAACAGAAAGCTGGCTTACTCAGTGGAGTGTACTTTGCACTGAAATCATGCAATTCATACTTATTCAGTGCTGTGCAAATACAAAGCTTCTACTTATCCTCTGGTTAACAAATTCAGCACCCTACACTTACTGGGGTACATAGATACAATATTTTCCACTTATTCAGTGTGGCAAGCAAATCTTATCCTTCCTCTTGTTCAGTGGGGTAAGCAAATACAATACTTCCACTTGTTTAGTGTGGTGAACAAATACATCAGAGAACAAGAAAGGAACTGCTTGCAAAATTACCATTCAGGGTATTACAAAGTTAGCTCACATGCATTACAAGAACATATAGTAACTATAATGGCTGATATATTGATATGACTTATACGTGTTGAGAATAAATAAACTACTGCAACAACCCAAAAGGCACCAAATATCATGAATCAAACAACTCATCTATGATACCTCGTATGAATAATGAGGAAATTTGATGCAGGTAGGATAACATTCTGTAGCTCTTATTTTACTGTCAAATCAGACTGGAAAACATGCTTTTAATGCACAGAAATTGCTGAGTGGAAGCATTCTAAAACATCAAAACTGCATACTACTGGGAAAAGCTTCTGAATTCTCAAAAACACACTCCAAAATCATTACCCAAAATGATTGTAGACCTATTGCAGGTCTGAAAATGTTTATTTTGCAGCTGATGCACACACAAGTGCACATGACCAAATCATCAAAACTCATACCATAAAATCAAGTCAACCCCAAAGTGGATTGTTTTGTGCTTCCCAATCCTTGGCACCACCATTCAAGATTTCATTGTTATAGCTCAACTATGAAAGAAATCAGAACTAGAACAGCAATCAACTGCTCCATGAAGTGTTCGCCTGCATAAAAACAATCACCACACTATTGGGGTTGCTACACATAAATAAGAGGTTTGGCCTGAAACAGGATAATATCTAATAGGGAACTGTCGAAAGCTTCTACAAATTTTTTCAGAAGCAACACCAAAAATTGAACATTTTTTCAGAAGCAACACCAAAAATTGAACAGATTGAAATTTTCCATGATTGCATCAAATTAGATTTTCACCTTGTAGCTCACTTATGATTCCTATCCAAAACTACTTCATGATTGCAACAAATTAGAATTTTACCTTGTAGCTCATTGATGATTCCTATTTGAAACTATTTCTAGTTCATCTTTGACACCAGAAATCTAAAGAAGGTTTTTGTACTCACAAAATGTTGAGAAGAACACAAGTTCTGTCCGTATGCAAATGCAAATAATATTTCATGGCTAACCCTTCATTTGAGCTTTCATCCTCCTTTTATAACTCTTCTGAAGGAAAAATTGCACCAATAAAAAATAAAATAATAATACATTTTTCCTCTACAAATCTCTTTATTGGAAAATTTGTCCAAATATGATGCACATCAGAAACTTGTTTAATGACTAATTCTAGTAATTTGTTCTTTTTAATATTGTCAAGATTAGGCACCTTAATTGAATAATCTATTAACAACTCAATAATTCATTTAAGTTAAAGAGAATATCAAAATGACTCTCAACATATACAAAATATGCAATTCTAACGATATTGATGTGTTCCTGAAGTCTTAGAATGATAATAAACTAGGTGAGTTTTTAAAATAATAAACCTTTCCAAGAAGCTTGGAGAGCTCCCCAAAAGTTTAAAATGAATGAACACATCTCAAGACTCACCAAGATATACTGAGCTCACTGCCAACAATTCCTCCTATTGTTGGTCGGGAACGATGCTCATATAATTTGAGGGAACCCCTCGCTCCCTATTGCTCTAAGTCTTTGCAAGACTCAACTTCTGCTTTTCAAGAAGTTTACCATGAATTAGCCAGTATGACGGTTCACAGAGCGTGATTGGAAACATTGATGCAAAAACACAATCAATTATATCCAGAAACAGCAGCAAGTAACAAGTGATTCTTTTTTTTTCTGTTCTTCCGTTGTTTTGATCGAAGGGTAGGTGTTAAAGTAAATTTAACTTATATTTGACTGTTGCTATAAGTTTATCTGAAAAAATCATCCAGACTATACAGTTTGGAGGTTCATTGTCTAAGGTTTTCCCTTCTAACATGTTTCTTTTTGTATTTAATTGCTTTTTAAAATCCAAGGTTCTTTCCACCCTAGCACATGCATTTGTAACTTGATGCACCATCCAGTCACAGGGACTGATGTTGTTCACTTTGTATATGTGAAAAGCATTTTGTCCTTTCTCTTTCCGTGGCAAGAATGCTCTAATCTGCCACATGCTTCCACTGAACTAGTGCTAATAACAGATACATAAAGGGTGGGTCACCAGCCCCTTCAAGTGGGCTATCTTGTTGTGTATCACAATCCTAGACAGTACACATATTCATGTCTCTTGCTTCCTTTTGGATTGTTGGGTCCTTATTGAAAAGAATATATTCCTGTTCCCTAGCTCTTATTGGGACTTTCAGTGTATTAGAAGTTATTCGCTTTTCTTGACACCTGAAATATCACTGTTGGAAAACATTACTAAATGGATGAAGTAAATGTGATTTGTGTGATGATGATCAATCTGGAGCTCTAGACGGTGGGGTTATTGAAGACCAGTATGAGTGTTGTTTGACTCCCTTGACCGTCAAATGTTTCTATTAACTTCTCAGTTCTTTGTCATGTTTGCTCAACTTTCTTCTTTGAAGTTTTAAAGTTCTTTCCCAATAACTGTTGTTAGAGACTATGGTGCTTTCAAACTTCCTATTCTCTTTTAAGTTCTCTCTCATCTTTGTTCTCATATCTCTTCTTTTTAAATATTTTGCATCTTTGCTAACTTTGAGGGCTTGTTTGAGCTACTTTTTTCTCTTGCTTCAATTAACTATCCTCATTCAAAATACTTAACTCCTAGACTGATCAAATCCATTATTGCTGGCATCAACAATGGCTCTTAAAAAGAAGGTTTGTAATAGTCTTTTCCATCAACTTCTTCATCCACCTTAATATTCAAATAGAGTGGTCTTGATGGAGAAGGCATGTCTATTCTACAGAGGAGGTCATGTGTTTGACTCTGGAGAGATTCCGTGTTTTAAACATTGTTAAACAAGGCAAAGGGAAAACAATTCCCTTGTAGGCTGTAAATTGGTATCTCTCTTGGTTGTTACCTAATATATTAGTTTTATCTTTTCTTTTTACATATTTGTTCTCTATTTTATAGAATTGGCATTGAAAACCAAATATTATAAAATATATAAGTTGTCGATTCGGGTTCGGGGACGGATTCGGGTTTGTAGGTTTGGGCAATTTTTTACATTGAATTACTAAATTGCAAAAGGAAATTTCAAAACATAAACTAGTTCATTAGATTGACATATAATAAAGTTTGAAACATAATGATATATGGCAAATGTTTAATAGTTTATCAATGATCATAGACTCATAGTATCAAAAATGCCCTTGAAGGGTCAAATGGGTCATCAAAAAATGAGAGATCAATGGCGTCATCCCCAACTATATCTATATCCTCATCCTTGGAATCCAAACCGGTTCCTTTAGCCCCAGATGTTGTCACATCCTCCTCTTCCTCATCAACATCTAGCAAGGGAATTCTATCTAGATCTTGGACAATCATATCCAAGTCAGTAGTCTTGGGTAATACATCCCACAACTTCTCTGGACCCTTCTTGTATTTGGGATCCTTGTGTGACAAGAGGCGTCAGTTGTTGTGAATATATACCAAGTCCTCTGCTTTCTTGAAACCCAACCAGTTATGCTTCATTGAGTGGATATAGGAGTATGTATGCCAATTCCGCTCAGCAGTAGAAGCACTCACAACCTAGAAAGATAACCAACAATTTAAAAAAAAATTAGAAATTGTAAATTATGATACAATAGGAATTTAAGAGTGCTAATTCTATAAGCTAAGTAGCCATAAAAAAGGAGGGAAAAAAATGAAACTTAGATAGTTACTTGTGACAAAATCTTAATGGCAAGAGGTTGGAGGTACATGTAACCTTGCCCATGTAAGTACCATCATCCAATGGCATCCATTATACTTCGATCATTGATTGCATCAGGGTCTGCATTTTTTCGTGCGACAAAGTCTGCAAACTCTCTTCTAACATTCAGTGCCACCTCAAGATCGCTAAAGAGCTTGCTTAATGCCCTCTTATACCCACTAGCAACCTTAGAATCTCTATATGGTGCCACTCTACTTGGACTAGAAAGTATCTCACTGCTATAATACTTGGGAGAAAGTGCATATGCTAGGAGTTGTAAATGTGCACATGCTAGAAAGTGCATTTTCTCCACCTGTTTGTAGAAGGTTTCCTCAGGATCCTGATCTTTCCTCTGAATGACTTGGGATGTCAAATGATTTCATGTAAGTTATCTTGATGTAGTGTTAATTAAAAAAAAAAAATTCAAAATGTCTCAATAAACAAGGATAAAGTATTGTATAAAAATTTAAATATACCATTTTCACTCTCTCTAGCATGGAGTCCATGGCATCATATATGTCCCCCAAACAAGGCTCATCAGTGTCGAAAACTGAAGCATAGACATGATGGGCTTGGTGAATTTTCTAATACATATTCCACCCTTTTTTAAAAATCATCACTCAAGATCAAATCCTTTACATTTTTAGCTCTTTTTGTATCAGCTTGCTTCCATCCACCCCATTTGTTGCTAATAACCATTTGGCACAATACTTGTCTCACCCTCACAAGTCGTCTAAGGACGATTGTGTGTAAAGCAAGCCTTGTTTCAGCAACCAGTTGCAATGTTAATTCAAATTGTAAATTAATAACTCATTTCAAATATGTAAACACAAAAAACATTTTATTCAATTATGTAAAGTATGACACAAAATGATAAATGAAACTAAATAAAATTACCTTCAATAATTCCAAGCTGGAGAAATTTCTGAAAATTGTTTATGACATGGTGGTTTGTCACAAACATTTGGATCTCTTCACCCTCATTCACTTTTTTCACCCATTCAATTTGGGTGCCAATTGCTTTCATCACCAAGTTCAAGGAGTGGATGCTGCATGGTGTCCAAAAGATATGATCATAACGTGCTTCTACCAAAGCACTTGCAGCCCTACAAACTTTAGCATCGTCCGTCAACTCCCACAGACTCTATGGGTTCAATGAAAAGCCCGACAATAATATTTGCATCATGTACCGGCCCTTCACAATCAACTGCCCTCAAAAACATTGGCCCCTTGGGGGAAACAACAATCACATTTATTAATGGATGGTTTTTGCAATCTTTTCATCCATAAAAGACAATACTCAACCCCGTTTGGGATCCAAGAATCTCTAATTGGTTTGAGGAGGGTGTCTACATTTTCTCTCACAATGCAATATGGTGGTTCTTAACTTTTCATATCCACGACCTCGGTAACCACGAGGTGCTTCATTCATTGCTTGCACCACCTCTCTCCAATATGGCGATCTCACTAGATTGAATGGAACACCATTTGTAAAGAGGCAACGCCCAACCTTTATGTCAGCAATTTCTCTCAATTCATTTTGAAATGCCTTATCTAATGGGCCTCTCTTGCAGGATGGGGGTGTTTTTATTTCTTTTTCATCCGTAGAAGGGGTAGGTAGGAAGGGATGTTGTCTAGTGGCCTGTTTGAGAGGGTGGTGTTGGTGTTTTTTGCTTTGTTCTATCTTTTTCCCCCTTTGACACTAACTTATCGGCCTCTTGTTCTTTTAACATGCTTGCTATTTGAGAAGCCGACAGCCCCTTTCTACCTTCATTTGGGGACCCCTCACACGTGCTAATCCCTTGACCTATTGGGCCTATGAAATGATGTTTGACTTGGTAATATGAGCTTCTATACTAGGTTTGACAAAAATTGCATTTCCATATATACCCTCCTCCTCCAACACATTGCTCAATTCTGGTTGTATACTTCCACAAAGGAGAACTTTTATCAATTTTAAATCTTTGGGATCCCTCCTCCCCAACTGAATTTGACTACTCATTCTTGCAATCTATAACAAAAATAAAAAAGTTATTTCAAAACTTATACAAGAACTTGATAAAATTTTAGAAAAATCAAAAAACTAAAAACTGACTATCAAAGAAGCAAAGGGAAGGATCAATTGCATACCTGGAATACTCAGCATTGATTCTTGGAAGGATTTGAGACTCCACAAACAATTTCTTTCAACTTCTCTTCAAATTGGCAAAATGCCTGCACCAAAATGAGAAAGAAAATGGGAGATTGGAGGAATGAAATGTTTCTTATTGGGCTTCTTTTAGGATTAGAAACAAAAAAACAATAAAAAAACGAATTTTTTATGTTTTGTAAGTGACTTTTTTGGCCCCACAGGCTGCGGGTGCTTCCAGATTCATCCGGGTTCTCTCCGATTCGCCCGGGTCCGCTTTGGGTCCGGGCAAGGTCCCCTGAGCTCAAATCCTGACCTAGACCTGAGCTCCAGGGTCCGAATCCGGCTTTTTAGTAAAATATGAATTATATTAGGTGAAGTAGAAGCAATCTTTCTGGGGGCTTGCACAATGGGGATCTCAGTGACGAAACTAGTGTCTTGCATGGACCTGTCTTAACAAGGCAGATCTCATTGAAACTTACAACCTGTTCGAGTTCTTCACACATTTAATCTCATTAGGGTAGGCCAATTTTAATGATAAACTTGATAGAACTTACTGACTGTAATTAAAACTGGATTTCATGCACTTGATTAAATGTTTCATGATATCTGATTAGCATATTTGATGGACACTATTTTGATGATATTGTCTCACAGTGATTGACTCTGGCCTCTCTGATGGTTTGAGAACTGAAACTTCCATGAATAATTTTTAGAGGAAAAAGCATTGGGGTTGGATCATAAGATACTGATTAGATCTCAATATTTTTAGTTATATACAATTAAATGACTAGCATTTAGCAGGGTCCACTGTGAATTCCATCATGGATGTGAATAACATTACTCTCTTTATCATCTCTCCCTCTTCCCTGATATGGATTCTGGTTGCAGCAGACAAATCTTAGGTATTGGAAGTTATGGTGGTTAATATTGGTCTTAAGTAATTTTTTTGAATATGTGATAAATATATATTTATTTGGTCATAACTGTGGCATTTGCAATGCAGTATAAGGAGACGAGCATTGGATTTGTTATATGGAATGTGCGACGTTACCAATGCTAAAGATATAGTTGAAGAGTTGTTACAGGTAATCCCTATGTAACATCAATATACTGGTGATATTTCTGGGCTCTGTTTTTATAATGTTCAGATGTCTGCAAATCATTATCTAGGGAATAGGTTCTGTTAATTAATATGAGTTTTATTATGTTTTATAGAGGCCCTACATTTTTCTGTGGTATTGTGCAGTATCTTACAACGGCTGACTTTGGCATACGGGAGGAATTGGCTCTCAAAGCTGCTATACTTGCTGAAAAGTTTGCACCAGATCTTTCATGGTGGGTATTTTACTTAATTTTAATTGTGAGTGCATTTTATTGTAAGTGCTTAGTCTCGGCTTGTCCATGACATAATGCTTGGCATCCATCTGATGTCATAGGAAACTGCATAGGAGTTTTTTGTCCTTGATATCCCTTTATTTTTGTCTTCCTAGAGAAGAGGAAACTCACTTGTTATGGTGAATTTAATGGAGCCATTTAATCATGCTTGTATTGATTTAATGAAGAAATTTATGACTGATATAGTTTTAGTCGCTTCAATTATTCAAACTACCTTGGTTACTGCTACATGTAGTGCATTAAATTCAACGGTCATAATAATTAAATAATGGTATTGGTAGTCTTATTGAGGTCAGCAGCATTAATGTTGATGTCTGGGATTCCTCAGGGTCCCAATCTGTTCTGGCCCATATATGGGTCTGGATGCAGTCAGCTCCGGGTTTGGAGGTTCTGCAAAAACCCTTCAGGATTGCTCTGCCAGTCCCAGAGCGAATTTGAAGGAACCCAGAATGGATCTCACATCCCTTTTTGAAAACTTTTGCCATTTTATTTTCTTATTTCCCAGCGCTCTGCCATTTTTACCAAATTCTACTATTTTTCTCAGATTCTGTTGTGAGTGAGGGATTCCAGGTCTCTGCTGTTTTTCTCAGCTTTCTGTCATTTTTCTCAGATTCCGCCATGAGTGAGTGAGTGATTCTTTGCATTTGCAAGCAAGTTTTCTGTCTGCTTAATACTCACGGGCAGGTCATCCTATCCACTGTATAAAAGCTACACTGTTAAAAGGCCTATTAATATGTTAGAACTATATTATATATTTATTTTGTATCCTGGAGGGTCTTATCTGGGCTTTTTATTTGATTTTGTCGCATAGGAACTACTGGAATGGCTATTAAAAGAGCACCATGTTAAAATACATCTTGTTTTATTTTATAACATTTTTATGTTATTTAATATATTAAAATTAATATTTTGAACAAAAACTATAGATCTTTTTACTAAAGTAAATAATCTGTAATAAGTAAATTACTAATTATTATAAATCTATACATAACAATGCAAACAAATTTTACTAAAGTAAATAAATTTTAATAAATAAATTAAGTTCAGTATTATATTAATATATCTATTTACTAATAATTAAAAATCTAGGCATAGCAATGTAAATTCAATGCCTATTGAGAGCTAATTATATAAATCTCGTATGAATGTACTACTGTTATTAAATAATTATTTAATATTAACAGGAAAAGTATTTTTTATATTATCTATATAATATACAATAATATATCAATAGTTAATTTATATAATCATTTATCATTGCACAGACAAGTGAATTTAGGTACTAAGGGTTGATTACAACATGATGTATACATAGCAATTCTACAATGTAAGTGCAACAGTCTACCATTTGAAAATTCAAAATCCACCTTTTAGACACTTCTTTGGGGATTTGAAGTCTTCTTCGGGAGATTCCAACACTTCCATGATTTAAGCTAACCCTTTTGACAGTATATACTGTTTGCTGTCTCTAGGATTGAGGATTTTTTTGGTTCCTGCTCTCATTCATGTAGCTTCTTGTTGCAGAAACTCAAATGAACACATGTATTAAGTCACTATAATCTCATGAATTTTCTATCTGATACTTTAAAGGTTCTATATGATAAACATTTGGATAGATTTTCATTGTATTCCATTGCTTTGGTATACCATAAAGGGTAATGTAATTACATATACCGATGCCTTTTTTTGTCTATTTTCAGGTATGTAGATGTAATTCTTCAGCTCATTGATAAAGCTGGTGATTTCATAAGCGACGACATATGGTATAGAGTGGTTCAGTTTGTGACAAACAATGAAGACTTGCAGGTTTATCAGATATAGCATAATGACTGTTTAGATATTCAATTTTATGCCATGTCTACATGAAATGTTCTTTCGGATTTTGAAATGCTTACGAAAGTTCTCTATATAGCCATATGCTGCAGCAAAGGCTCGGGAATACCTTGACAAACCTGCTGTACATGAGACAATGGTGAAGGTGAGATATTTATAAAAAAACTGGTCTTTTTCGTAGCTGACAAGTAACATTTCATTGAAGAATTTTGTGGCTGCATTTCAGGATCAAAAATATTAATTATATGTCAGCAGACATGATTAATTTTTGAAATGCTAAAAGCAGTATTAATACCTTTTGGTTCTGCAGCATCTTTGAATTGCTAAATTGCTAATAATACATGGTACAAAAGAGTAATTAAAAAATTTCCTTATGAAATCTATACTTTGATAGGCTATTCCAGTACCGTGAACCAAAATTTCTTGTGTGCTCACAGGTTGGTGCTTATCTACTTGGAGAGTACAGTCACCTTTTGGCCAGAAGGCCTGGTTGCAGCCCAAAGGAAATATTCACTGTCATTCATGACAAACTTCCGACTGTATCGTAAGATTTCTGAGCATATTTACTTGATTAGATTAGTTTTCAAGCACCAGAAGCCTCTATTAATCTTGGCCTCTTAACATCTAGCATGGTGGCTGCAGAATTTCCACTGTTGCTCTTCTTTTGAACACCTATGCAAAGATACTGATGCACACTCAACCTCCAGATCAAGAATTACAAGAACATATCTGGGCAGTTTTTAGCAAGTAAAACTTTAGTTTTAAAAATTCAGCTTAATTTTGTTTTCAATTTTGAAGGAAGTTATAAAAATGTCATCTTTTCTGCGAGGAACACAAGCAGGCACTCTTCACTATTTAATGCATTTTATTATTGCTTTATGAGTTAATTAAAACAGTGCTGACATAAACAAGGTTGCAGGTATGAAAGCTATATTGATTTAGAAATCCAACAACGTGCGGTAGAATATTTTGCATTGAGTCAGAAAGGGCCAGTTCTTATGGACATACTGGCTGAAATGCCCAAATTTCCTGAACGTCAGGTAATGATGCTAGAAATGTGAGAGCATGTAAGGAACTATGAGTCTAGTAGGCTAAGTTCCCAAATACATTTGAAAGTGCTTATTATGACTCGAGTCATCTGTACTAGCTTATGAGTTTTACTGCATTTCTGCCAGTCCGCACTATTGAGGAGAGCAGAAGATACTGAGGTAGATACAGCTGAGCTGAGTGCTACAAAATTGCGAGTGCAACAGCAAATGTCAAGTGCTATAGTTGTATCAGATCATCGTCCTGCTAATGGATCTCTGCCTACCGGGCAAATAAAGATGCCTGTAAGACATGTATTGTTGTTAAAACATGATGTTTATTCTTTTCATTGTTGAGAAAATGTCGTCCATTAACATTTAGCTGTCCTCTCTTTTCTGTTGTAGTTTTGGACCATTCTTCCAGGTGCAATTGTGCATAATATCACATCTGTATATGCTGCAGGATGTTAGCAAGGTTGAACAAGGGCCACACCAGGCTAATGGAGCTATTTCCAAGCAAGATGCACAAAGTGCTCCACTAGCACCTGATCTATTAGGAGATCTTTTGAGTCCTCTTGCTATTGAAGGTCCTCCTGGTCCAGTTGCCTCAGCCCCTTCAAGCTCATTGTTATCTTTAGAAGGTCCTACTGAGGATTCAGATTCTTTAGCCCTGGCAATTCTTGGGGAACAGCCAAGTTCAATGCAGGTAAATATGTAGGAAATTTTGTGCATTGAGATGACACGGATGTAAATGATGAATATATCTACATTTTCTGCTTTGGGATCTGTTGTGTTGCTTTGTTTGTTTATGTTGGTACTTTATATAATTTCTAGGCTTTTACCTCCTTTTGTGAAGTTTTGTTGTTTTAAAGAAGTATTTTTATCTAGTCAAATTTTCAGCCTTTTTTTCCTATCTTGGTTTGCAATATGTTGCAAGTTTATTTTTGATCCTATATATTCCTATGTATATTTTGGTAGTTTTGATCTTTGATATTTGCCTGTAACTGTGCAACAGACTCAAGATATGGAAACTCAAGATCGTTTTTAATAATAGCAACAGACTCACATGATTTATCTGGGGAGATGTTTGGATTTACAATGGATTAACACAACCTTGATTCTAAATAAAAGTTATAATGCATAAACACAGTGCAAATTGTTAGGGGCAATAGGGAGATAAATAATAAATTTTAAAAATAAAATGGAG
Source organism: Cupressus sempervirens (assembly GCA_028749045.1). Classification (NCBI taxonomy): domain Eukaryota; kingdom Viridiplantae; phylum Streptophyta; class Pinopsida; order Cupressales; family Cupressaceae; genus Cupressus; species Cupressus sempervirens. The sequence continues at coordinate 549,535,999 of CM053793.1, forward strand.
ATAAATTACACTTCAAAATTTTATATTATCATCAAATCTGAACAAATATGCTGAGGGCTCTTATTTTTGAAATTGCTGAGGACTCTTATTAATCAAGCTAAAGTCTGGTGTTGAAAATAATGTGAAGAGGATCACTTCAAGACACACACAGTCGTAGAAATGTTATGTTGAACAATTAATGTAAAAGCTAGTGCCAGAAATTGCGTGAAGAGGAAAACTTAAACACACCATTTTTGTGAATGCTATATCGCTTAATGGATAAAACTTACATAGGCCCAGAAATAGTTAAAGAGATGATTATAGTGTTTTACTGTTGTTTATAACTATGAAGGATTTAGCATGTGTGGTCACTTCAAAAAAAGTCTCCCAAGCATACTGGAGAATGGAATGTGAAAATGGAGGGAATTTTTCTTGGGACACTTTGGTTCCTGTAAATTAATTCTTACAGTTGGCACAAGAAATTTCTGTACAAAAGTACAAAAATATATAATTTAATAGTTCATCATGTATCAACTCAATAGAAATGCCAAAGAGACAATAATTGAACATATAGTATGTATCATGAAAGAAGAATTATAAGGGGACATTTGATATCCATTTTCTCAACCTCGTTTACTTTGAGGAGACATGCCCTGATATCTGAGAAAAGATCTTTAGGGAAATTTTATTAAAAATGTAGAAACCTTTTGAGTCCTCCATATGGGTCATGGAGTTGGTATGCTGCTTATCTTTCTTTTTTAAACTTTCAAACATTAAGTTTGTTCTTATATCTTGAAATGTGAATAATGCAGCCAATTGGGAATGTTGCCGAGCGCTTTCAAGCATTGTGCCTTAAAGATAGTGGAGTTCTTTATGAAGATCCTTTTATTCAGGTATGTCTTCTAAGACTTGCTCCTCTGTTCATAGTCTAGATGCTCCAGTATGCATGTTGCACTGTGATTTATATGGGAGTTTGGACTGATCTAATATGGGAGATTGTGTTAAGCTTGTTCAGAAGGGCTATAGTTTTTCTCAGTGTTCTTTTCTGTTAATATTGGAACTTTATGTTAAGAAGTTTATGAAGCCCTCTTGAATCATCACTTTTGTTTTAGTAAATTCTTATCGACATATAACTTTTCTTGTTATTTTGAGTTGATCTGTCTTGAAATTCAGAAATATAGAACAATTGTTTGGAAACCTTAGTTGTTGTAATTGTATTTTTAATAACCTAACCTCAACCCGCCCTTAGAAAATGTTCTTGTTGAGTCATGAAACACAAAACCTGCGCCAGCTAGGAACAGGCTAGCAACAGAAGCCTCATCAGAATTCAATTTCCAACCTTTAAATTTCCATGATGTGCTACAGTCTTAGGAGCTATCAACCCAATACCACAAGTCCCCATAAGTTGGTTTAGAACAGTGATCCATTCTTAGGAACCATTGATCCCTCACTAGTAGAATAATGCTACTGTAACCCATGCACATTGATAATAATGTCAAAGGTCCACTATCCCCTAAGTTATTTTCGTATCAGATACAAGGACGATGCTAATTTTTTCCTACTAGAGTATAACATATGTTTCACCCATGTTACATGTAAATCAGTGATACATGGCCATTATGTTAGAGCTGGAGAGAAGAATGATACATTTTAGATATCTATATACATTATCTTCTGAATTACAAGGCAAGTAGATTGTAAAGAATTCTTGTATTAGAGAAAAAGATAATGCTAACTAGTGTTATGTGACTTAAACTTGGCTCAGACTTGTCAAGATGATTTTTGGCCCAACCTTGGACTCAGCTTTGAGAATTGGCCAAGAATAGGCAAAAAAAAAAATCACAAATCATTGAAATTGTTAAGGGAATAAAATGAACTTTAAAGACACAATAAACTAATAAATTATAACCTACTTTATTACATACACAAGTACAACTTTATAACAAATATAAAAGCTGAGTTTTTCCAAATGAAACAACAAAAGAAATATAAATATTATCAAATTGTTTAAGTATTCAAAACTCACGGATTATGATATGCATGGCATAAAAAACAAAAATTACATTATGGAATCATGAATATGGTAGAAAAGAGCTTGCCATGAACTGTCATAATTATGTATAACATAATTTACAATAGAAAATTTTTATGATAGAAAAAACTGAGTTTCATGTAAACCTTGGCTTTTATCTTTTGTTCAATTAGTAAATATTTGTTCCTATATTAACAAGGGACACATAGCGTCTAGTTCTCATCAATGGTAATATTGAGGTGTTCTAATTCAAGTCAGAAGAAGTAATATCAATATAAAGTTCCGTCTTAATGGTCAGAACAGAAGACACCTTTTGGCATGTGTGCGTTTATATGATATTTGGAAGCAGTCCTAGAAAGTTAAATGAAAGCCACAAAACAAGGTAGCCAGGTCATTATTTACTGATAGGAAATAGATTTTAATTTTTCTCTGAATTTAAATTCTGAAAGTCAGGCATACCGTATTGGCATTAAGCTTTATAAACAGCAATATGATTTCTCTAGTTTCTTTATAATTATGGTATCAAATGAATGTATCTGTTTTGCAAATAGTATATTTTGAACACGCATCAAAGTTTGCAGGTATTATAATCTTTCAAATGCTTAACAGGTCAGGAAATTTTAGAGTGAGTGCTCAGAGACTTGTAAAAGTGATTGCAATCTCCTGTATTTATCAAGATTTCCACTGTTCTTTTGTAAATAGTATATTTGAACATGCATCAAAGTTTGCAGATATCATAATCTTTCAAACTCTTTAATAGGTCAGGAAATTGTATGTGCGAGTACTGAGACTTGTAAAAGTGATTGCAATCTCCAACATTTTTCAAAATTTCCACTCATCTATTTTGTGGCCAGCATCTTAACTTCTGTGAAAACCATACTGCAATCAACAACAAATTTGTAAATCAATTTGGTATGTTTTTCTGATACTTTGTATTATTTTAATTTCCGAATTGCATGCTATCTCAGGAAATAGTATACTAAATAGAAAATAACAACAAAACGATATATTGCAAGATCTAATGAACAACACTGGAGTATAGTAAAATTATACAAGAAAAATGGTGGTCGTGAAAATGTTCTAATTATAGTAGAGCACCAAAATAGAAACACGGAAAAGAACATTTGTCCCAGGAGTTAATGACAGCCTGCTTGAGACTCAATGGAGTTTCATAAATATAAGTTGTAGATGTGGTTATTCTGTTTGGTACAGTTTGGGTAATTGCAATGTACTTAAATAATCTGTATGCCACAATGTTTGTGATCCACAAGGATCTGCAGAAGACTAAGAATGATCAGTTTGAAATATCCTAGCAGCGGTCAGCTGCAAAGAAATCTCAGGTTTGTCTACAAGATGAACAAAACTGCTGCAGGAGAGGTGAAACCTCTGGTGCTTTTGAAACTGTCAGGGGGGTTCTGAAACCAGTGCTTGATGACATCCAGTGGTTTGTCATGACTGGCCCAGACTGGAATTCAGATATATAACCAAACATACAAGCAGAAATATAAATATAAAAAATTTTGTGCAATGATTGAAACCTTGAATTGAGGGAAAAACAGAAGTAATGCTTACTTCAATATTTGCAATCAAACTCTCTTAAAAAATGATGTCTCTGCAATCAAACTCTCCATAGACCTGCTCTCGCTGGAGTGGACGCTGAAAATAAAGGAGGCTAACTGCAAGCAATGAACACTGTTTGGTTTTTCTAATTTTCATCTGCTGACCTCCTTTCAATGTGCCTAAATTTTTCCAAAAGACCAGATTTTTCCAGAGAGCATTATTTGCAACCGACAACCAATGCCTAAGGAGTCCTCAGCACCTTACTCCAATGCCTAACTCATGCTGCAAATCAAACACCATACCCTACTATCAAAAGTCATTCTGACAAAAGCAGCCTAAGTCATGTTGTTCATAATTCCCCCACTGCAAAAAATTTCACCCATATAGAAAGAGCAACTTTTATGCAAAATATTTCTGCATGTTCTCTGGGTTTTGTTGTACCCATTACAACTGTATACTGTGGATATCTGCATGTATTCATTAATTTTTTTAGATAGCTTTCCCTTCTGCACGCATTAAAGGTTACAATTTTTTTGTTTACTAGTCAAAATGCCTACACTAGTATTTCCCATACTGGTGGAAAAGCCTAATGTTGGGAAGAAAATAGTTCACTTTAGAAACTAAGTAAATTTAGGAAACTGTTGTACAATAACTGTTCACTGTATGATCCAATAGGGAGAGGATTAGAAGTTTTTAAATAAATTAAAACAAAAAAGTTAATATTGCAAACATTATAAATGTCCACACATTTGTAAAAATTCTACAGCTTGATTGGTTAACATAAGAAAATAAATTAGGATCGAACAATTGCAATAATTATCCTTTCTATCAGCAGGAACTAATAAAAGATTAATATTTCCCTCAATTTTCTATGTTCTCTCCAATTAATTGATGTGTTTTAATTATTTTAAATCTATGTTACATGGGGATGTGTTCGCTATTTTTGGCCCTCTAGGAAATGTCTTGGAAATGCATCCCCTGCTGTCCCCACATCCCCATTCCCGGAATGCTGTGGAGCATTTTAGAAACCAACAGAAATCAATGTTTGTCTTTAGACAGTTTAGTTACAATTCCATGTGGGCTTCGACATTAAATTATGGTTCTAAGCTGATAGTTGATTCCAGGTTTCATGCATGCATCATAGTGTTGGAGTTGCAGGCTTATTTTGTGTCTCAGACAAGATATTTTCTGATCTCACCATAAATGTCTTGTCATTAAAATTTATGTAAAACATAGAAAAGTGTATAATATGTTAATATACTTAGATATTATTTCATGTATAAGATATTAAAATATTTGTATAGTGCTGTTCTCTTATCACCACAGAACAGCACTATTTTTGACCCTTTAAGAAATGTTCCAGAAATGCATCCCCTGCCCTCCACCTTTTCCCGATCCCAAAACACCGCAGAACATGGTTTTATATTGAACATAGTTATCAATTGTTTCAAGAAATGTACAAAGAATATGACTTCCATGTCAATCAAATATTAAATTTTGCTGTTCTCCTATCACCATGCATATGTATTGTGTCTCAATGTATGTCCATACCTCTTGTTGCATCCAATTATTTTTTCTTTCTTCTAAATGTTGATGAGAAATGGTTACTGTTTACAGATAGGTATAAAGTCTGAATGGCGAGCTAATCAAGGACGTCTTGTTCTCTTTTTGGGCAATAAGAATACATCATCCCTTACTTATGTTCAGGCTGTACTGTTGCCACCAGCACATTTGCGCATGAAGCTTTCTCTCGTTCCTGATACAATTCCTCCCAGGGCTCAGGTTGCGACACATGTTGAAATTGTAGCAATTTTTTAATTTGTGCAATTCATAGGCTTTTTGTATAATTATGTTCTGAACACTATTTGAGCTTCTATAATTATAAGTTAGTTATTCCATTTTCTATTGTAGTGTTCAGGTTATCTTTATGAAGCTTCAGCTTTTATATTCTTGTTGCAGGTGCAATGCCCACTTGAAGTTGTCAATCTGCGTGCTAGTAGGGATGTGGCTGTTATAGACTTCTCCTATAAAAATGGGGCTGTACCAGTAAGAACAAAATATTTTTATGTAGAACCTTCAACATAGTATGTGTTCCGGTGGAAATGACCTCACGAATATGGCTTTTTCTTTATGTGCTTCAGGTGAATGTCAAGTTACGACTACCAGTTGTTTTTAACAAATTTCTACAACCTCTTGCCATGACCGCTGACACCTTTTTTCCACAGTGGAGAGCACTTGTTGGCCCACCAGCTAAGCTGCAAGAAGTTGTATGTATATTTAATCTACATGAAGGCAAACATCTGTAAATATGAGGATTTTGTAATGTCACAATTTCTTGATGATAGTTTCATTTTTTTCCGAAGTATTGAATGATGAATGGTTGCCTCTTTAATTCTGTCAATATTTATTACATATTTTACTTGTGGCACATTTTGCTCTTGGGAGTAGCTCCATAGGAAGTCAGTGAAATACTAAAGCTTCTGTTTATTCTAGTTATTAGGGATTCCTTACAAAGTTTGCTACTGGTTTACTGATGTTGGTATTTGATTTGGCTACTTTTTCAAGGCAAAATATGACATTGAGAAGTAATTGTGCTAAATGCAGGTCAGGGGGGTGAAGCCTTTATCTCTTCCTGAAATGGCAAATTTGTTCAATACTCTTCAAATAAGTGTCTCTCCAGGCCTTGTAAGTATTTTTGTAAATATTATTTTCTTGGTGTTTAGTTGCTAATTGTTATAGATTCGTTGTATTTATTCTTGAAATATTTCATGCAGGATCCAAACCCTAACAACTTGGTTGCAAGTACTACATTTTTTTCTGAGGCCACAAGAGCCATACTCTGCTTGGTACATCACTAACTTTTCTTAATGATCATATCATTTCTTTTTGAAATTAGCCAGAAAAATGTTAATGCTTATGCTGTGTTTGATGTATCAGATAAGAGTTGAAACAGATCCATCCGACAGAACCCAATTACGGATGACTGTTGCATCGAGTGATCCAAACACGACTTTTGAGTAAGTTTTTCTCTTGGAGATTTGTAGAGAGAATTTGAAACAAGGTTTTATTCAGGCATAATGCTCTGAACAAATTATCCTCTAATTTCTGTTTGTTTTCACTTGTAGATTTAAAGAATTTATCAAAGAACAACTTGTATACATTCCTACAGCTCCTCTGGCAGCTCCATCTGCACCAACACCTCCACCTCCACCTCCACCTCCTGTACACTCATCTTCAGGGATTACAGATCCTGCAGCTGTGCTTGCTGGTTTGATTTAAGGACTGCACCTGACTCACTTGTTACCTCTGGATGTACGATATATGTAAAAGCTCTGAGTGGCCTCATTTCAGTTGTGTGCTTTGTCTACTTACAAAGTCTTACATGTTCAATGGTTGCTTGAAAAGCAATTGGTGCAACGCAAGAGCTGGCGGAGACATTAAGAGAATAGTGAAATTTTATTTCTAACAGAATCAGGAGTGATATTTTGTGTCATTCAATGTACAGGCATGATTATGGGATAATGATTGGAGATTTTTCCTTTGCATCTTATCCTTGTCTGGAATTGATGACCATGTGAGTATTTCTTATTTGTAATTTTCAGCACTGGTTCCTGTGGGAGCCTTTTGTAATGGTGATGTTTGAAAGTAGGCCGTCACAAGTAAAAAGCGACGATCATTGTAATAGTTTTCCATTTTCGATTAGTTATTATTTATTCAATAAAGTTGGGACCAAATGAGTTATTTGGTAAGAGCTGAAAATGATTTCGGGATTCCAAGTTATGTATATCTACAATTTTGTGTCATCATAGAACTTGCCAGTATGTGGTGTTTATCCTGTCTTTTGATCTATCATTTACTTGTAGAAGTTGTCTTCACTTATTCCTATGATTCAAGACACATAAATGGCTAAAGTTCTACAGCACTTACAAAGCAATTTCCGTGCAAATTTGAGATAATTGTAACACAAAGTAATTCGTCAAGGAAGTAATTACACAGTTTCAGATGCCGAACTGAAGCAAAATTGTGAAAGCTTATTAGCATGGACATGGGAGTAAAGGGATGTTGAGATGTTCCTCACAACTGTAAACTTGTACATCTTGTCAAGGAACTATGCACATACAAATTTTGCTAAAAGCATATTTCGAGGGGATATTTACATAATAATAATACCATTTAACTTTACAGCTGGCCAGGTATGCACTTTTTAAATTATAATAATCGAAATCAATATCATAAACATTGAAAACAAAAAGATGAAAGTTATGCTCCTTTCAACAATCAAAGGTGATTATTATTCTCACAAGCTTTTGCTGCCCAAGCTCAGTTGATTGGAGCTTTTCTGACCTTTATTTCAAATTCTAGATGAGTCGTTTCAATTAAAAATCTTGATGAAATGTTCTAACAAGAAAAATATTTGTTCATATTAGTGAAAGTTGCGTAAATGGATATTTTTGTCTGTTTAGGTGTGAGCATTCATTTTTTTTCCCTTTGTAGCTGGAGGTGTTCATGCATCATACATGCCTGCATGTTAGAGAACCAGAAAAATTCTTTCCCAAGGGATTTATTATATTGGATGATGAAAATTTAAAATCAGTTAAATAAGCCATTATTTTAATTTAACCTGTCAAACCAACTAAAGTGTGAATTGTAACTTTTAAATCTCTCTACTATAATCACAAACAGACAGTGGAGAGCAAATGACGAGTTTGAAAGAGGTTGGAGATAGGTTTGCAGCGACACAAATATCTCGTCGTCAAGTATAAATGGAGTAGGGTCATGAAAAAAGCAATTAGAGCTCAAATTTAACAGAATAAGTTATGGGAATTTTGCCTTGATACTTATTGCCAAGAAGAATTGGGCAAATGCAGCTTTGATTATTAAAGATGCCTTTTCCAATTCTACTTCGGGCTTTCTGTTGAGTCCAAAATAATTGTAGATACTTAAAGAAGTTGTGGGAAGCATCCCTCTTAGGCAAGTTAGGCTATAAATACCCCTCTGAAGCCTTTGAAAGTTAGAGAAGAGGAAGCCCTAGGAACATAATAGTGGAACAATGCTCTAAATTCTTAGGCGTAAGCATCGAGCTTATTGTGTGGACCTATGGGTAGCTTGCAGACATGAGCCTTTCAGTATGTACACCTTTCTCGCTTTGTATTTTTTCATTTTTAGGTAGATTTTGTGCCCCAAACGAGGATATTCATTATGGTGTAAGCTCGTGCTCGACGATTACAGCTGGAATCGATGCAATTGCATGTGTTTCAATGCAAGCATGGGATTATATGATGCAGGTGGTTTAAAGAGACGTAGATGGTCAAGATTTTTCACTCGAACTGCTTGTTGAAAACATGGTGACTTAGGCCACACTTCAGTTACACTGCATATGACAAATTTGGTACCGCAACTAATAAATGAGGTAGATTTAAAAAATTTAGGAGCAAAATCATCTTATAAATTAGTCAATTGGGTAGGGAGGTACATAATGATTAATATTATGCATTGATAATGCAGGCCATCCCCTATGTTTGGCATTACATATTCATTTGTAGAGCAAAATATCTTGCACACATTTAGGATTATACTAGCACTTTCATCAAAAGGAGGTGTAAGGGATATGTCTATAGGTGCAAAAAAAAAATTGTATGCAAGTGTTAGTATATGCACATGTTATAAAATTGGTTTTGATATCAAATAAACACATGCTATAAATAAAATCAAAATTTCAAAAAAAAAAACAAAAAAACAAATTGAAATTGAAATTTAAGAGATGCACTTCTAGATTAGATTGTGTGTAATGTTCTTTGCATCGACGTTTCAAATCACACTGAGTGATCCAACATCAAGATGAGAAGAGCTAGAGGAGATAAAATGAGTGTTTGCAGACCCAACATAGGATAAATAGGGAAGAAGGGGGCACACCATTCAAGACAACCAAGGGGTCAACTTTTGAACCAGAAAAAAAGTAGAAATTAAATAAAACTAATAGCAAGGAATAAAATGAAGAAAACAATAATGGAAATAACAAAAAACCAAAAGAGGAAAATACAAGAAAAAAAGAAACAAGATAACTAAAATTTAGTTATTTGAAAAGTGTGAGATTAGAATACAAATGGACATATAAGTAAATTCGCTGAGATTATAAAAATAATTAAAACGTTAAAGATGACTTTGATACTAAGCTAGGCAATTTAAACATTTGTTACAAATGAAATCAACTATTCAAAAAAACTAACTGAAACTCATTTATTTAAAAAGGTAGATGATTGGAATATAAATGAGGGCACAAGTGAATTTATGCATATTATATAAACAATTTAAACATGTATTTTTACCATACTCCAAAGGTGGGTTAAAGTAGGAGCTGTAATGTGAGGGGTTTGAAAATATAGACTCTTAAATTTGTAGATAGTACGTACTCATTATCACATAAAAATTCAAAGATGGGCATGATAACTACAAGCTGATACTTGACCTTCTTCCACAACCTCTTGGCATGCCTTGGGGAAAACGACATATTCGCTATCATATCCCACATATGGAATTGCCATCAACATCTGAACTTCTGAAATTCATTCTATCCTTGCCATGTGGATTTTTGGCATAATTAGATTGAGCCTAGGTACCCATGTATAAATTTGCTCCAAATTTTTAGAGAACCAATTTCAAGTCGATGAATGTTTTTACACTACTTAAGACATTCCCAAAATTGTGTACATGGTCTGAAAAAGGGGGATCCAAAAAGGGATACACTACATCCCTAAATGAGTAGGGATGCACTATCCTTGCTAATTAGATGCATGATTCCCTAGGATTGTCTCGGGGTCCCATAACAGGTCTCAAATCTCAGAAATCATGTGTAGATTTTGAGAAAATCCCATTTTGTGCGAAAAAAGAGTTGAAGTGATTAGAGGAAGAGAAAGGGAGGACGTAAGTAAATAGATCCTCGCATTTTGTGTCATAGAATAAGAATGCCAAGGAGGACCTATTAGGTCCTACCTAGATCCTATTTAAGAGATGTAGAGGGGAGATACACAAATGCATCATAAATGCAAACTTAACATTAAGTTGCATTAAATAGGTGCTAAACAATCATAAATTGAATTGCTAACAATTTAAAAAGAGTAAAATAGATAACACATATTTCTTTTTATTACCTCATGGGATCATCCCGACCAAGTTAATAATAAAGCATGATTGACCTTGGGGAGAACCGTGGAAAAAAGGTGGTGCTTCTTACCTATAGTGTCTACATCCTTGGCTCAAACCATAAAATTGTAGCGGATGACCCTTTAATGAAACAATAGGGCTTCTTTCCTATAGTGCGTACAAACAAGGTTCAAACCTCACAAGTTAGTCTCTATAATGTTAATGATGGAGCTTGATTGGCCTTCAAAAGATCCTTGGATAAATGATTGGGCTTCTTGCATGTGCCCATACATCCTTGGTTAAAACTACAAAAATATAAAGACAAAACAATATTTTAATTGAAGCTAATAGATAGAGCTAGTGGTAAATAGCCAAAGTCAAGGAGTTTCAAGGTTTTTGGTAGCAAAAAGGTGAATGTTGACTCACATGATGATTATAAATGGTTTGCTTTGCATTTATATGGAAAGACTTTCTTTGTTTTGTACATCTTTTATTTGGTCAACCAAGCTTCCATTTAGTCCAGACACCAAGATCATGTTTTAAGGGACATGATTGTCTACTCTACACCCTCCACCTTCATTGATCATATGCTAGTATTAATGGATTCCAACTTGGATTGTGTCACTGGAGGGCTTTATTTTTTGTAATATTTTTCTTTTTGTTCTTGGTTTATGTGTGGGTGATTTGGTCTTTGGCCTTGGTTCTATTTTTTTTTGGACCGCTTTCCTTTGCTTCATTTGTGTTGTTATTTTGCATTAAGCAATCTTGAAAGATTTTCTTCTTCCTACAAAGATGATTCCTCTTAAGGACGGGGTTTCTAATTTTGGTGAATGGGTGTCTTGTTCCTTCCTCTATTTGGGGTATTTTGGTTGCAAGGCCTATGCTTGGTGTTTTTGTTACCATACATGGTGATGTTGGGGGTCACCTCCCAGAGTTCCTTTGGTACTATTGTTGACTTTATTTTTGTTGTTAGCTAGAAAGGGGACTCTCTTGGATATGTAGGGGATCTTTCAAAGAGGGTGGACCTAGTTGTGTATCTTATCCCGTTTCTTGTGGTCGAGGGCTTCTTTTGCAGACTCCTCTTTTGGTGGCTTTGCTATTCTAGTCCCATTTTCTTTTGAGGGAGCTCTCAATGTCCATGCTTGCTACAATTGTTATTTGGTTTTTGAAAAATCAAGGGCCCATTTTTTCTTCATTGTACTTTTAGTAAGGGGATCTTTTTGGTTTTGGGGTTATACTTTTCTCTAATAGAGCTTGATGCCATCTTTCCTCTCTTCTTTTGTGAGTTCTTCCTAGTTTTTTCTCAACTCTTCCTCAAAAGGCTCCTTTTGAGGTGAAATTTTCCCCTTTCGTGTTGGGGATTATTCTTGTGTTCATGATGTTGATTTGATTCATTTCATCTCATAGTTTCTATCTCATAATTTATACAAAGGTTGTGGCATCCCCTATGGAGAAGGAGATGTGCAAATTGGGAAAGGTTGAATGTTGTTCTATATGGTCTGCTCTCATTTTTAACTCCTTCAAGTTGGGGTTATTTTGTGTGTGTTGTCCTTGCCTAATTTTCTCTTCCTCACTTGTCCCTGTTAAGTTGTAATCCTTCTCTATTGATGCAGAGAGTAGTGTTATAGGTGATGATAAGTTCTTCTATTGAGAAGATCTTGTAAGTTATCTCTAGTTAGTTTTATGATTCATCTTAAAACCTAATAAAATTATGGGATTCTTTTTTAAACATATATTTCGGGTTAATGGAGCCTGGTATAATGCTTGTTGCTTGTCCCTTGAAAATCTATTTATTAAGGGTTTCAAGGCCTCTTCAAATCCTAATTGATTCTTAATAATAAACCAAATCTCTCTTTGTATCTCTCATTTGTAAAATATTTATTAGATTGTGATTGATTTTTTCCATTTGTTTTGTTTGTTTCTTTAATACTTAGTACTTCAATTTTCTTTTTTTTTTACAAATACGCACACTTACAAACTAAATGACAAAATATTGCTAATACATATAAATCCTAGATAACCTTTAATAGAGTATATTTTTCATTAATTGCTTAACAAACGAATATTCAAATAATCTATGTTTTATAGAAGTAAAATGTAATATATTTTATTGTTACTGATTTACAATCTTTTTATAAAAAAAAAATGAATTCAAAAACTTTGTATCTATATTTATTATCACGTTTAATATATGTATTTTTAATTATATTGATAAACTATTTATATTCAAAATAATTTCTTAAATAATTTATAATTTTTTTAACAATAATTTAAAAAAAAATAAAAATAAAAGTATTAAATGATAAAATCATCAAAAAAGATATTCCACCAAATGGACAATGAAAGCTCAAACCATGCTTGACAGTTTTCCATACTAAGATAGAGAAACAAAGTTTATCAAGCCTTTTATATTATATCGAAAGGTGTTGACCTTGGGTTTTAAAATAGTGACAATAATATTATAAATCTCATATCCACATTCTTCTATGAATCTCTTTCAATGATAGTTGCATTAAAGGAGCAGTGTCTTCCAAAGATTGAATAATACTAATGTAGAGACAAAAACTCTAGCAACAGAGCTATCAAGGCTCAGCCATGGACATGCAACATGCTAGGATGGGCATCTAGATAGCCATTGCCCACATGAATCACAATGTGGCATCATTTAAAGCTATTCTTTGCATGTGAGTTAGTACTTTGCTTCTAATTATAGATGCAGTGCAAAATAGAGTTCAAAATTATGAATATTGCGTTGTGTACTTGAGAAGGCAAATAGAGTATCATCTATTTAATCTGCGTGTCTCATTTTCAATGCATGTCTCTATTAAGCTATGACATTTGGCTTGAGGATGGGTTTATGGAGGGTCTTTTTCTCTATATTTTCTATTGGAGAAGCCTGTCTTTGTCTCCGCCTTTGAGATGATATGATATGATAGATTTTAATGACGTCCACGAGACTAAAGTAGTCTATGGGACCCATGCAATCACCCTCCCGAGTCAGGAGCAAAACTAGTTAGTTGTAAAGTTTTGGTTAACTTGTCTCTCCTTCTCTGAAATTTGATGATCAAATCCGCTGTTCTCTTCATTTGATCTTCCTCGAATAAATAGTTGAAGTCCTTGTTCTGCAATATTTTTGTATAACCGGATCTGATGTCATTGTAAGCCAGGCACTCCTTGACAAAGTGCTGCTCTGTCTCAACTATTCCCATATTATAGAATAAACACATTCTGTTTGCCCACTCTTCCTTTGGAACTTGCCATCTACCAGTTTCACATCGCAGTTGATGTGAACTAGTTCTAAGTTGTGCCATCAACATTTTTGCTTTCCAGTTAATAGGTGCTCTTATATAGGCCTTTTCATCATTACTAGAAGTGGGATTAAATTCTTTAATGTAATAAATTTTTTTCCACCCTATGTGTCTTGTCCATAGAATATTGTAGAATTTTTCATTAACAAACTTCTTTATTTCTTTAATGTTATCTAGGCAAGTTTGGATGTTGATATCCCATTTTCGCATCCATTTGTCATTTTTCTTCATCCATGTGCTTTTTGGCCTCACAAGTTTTTCCTCTATGACCAACTTGGGCCAATGATGTGTTTCTAGACCTTGGGTTTTCTTTAAATAGCTTAGCATCCAGACCAATGCGACGACTTCTAATGGAAAGGAACCCACCTCCACCAAAAGGATCTCATACAGAACTATGGTCTTGACTTTAATATTGCATGTGATGAAGTGTTTTTGAATTCTTTCTACTTGCTGCCATTTCTGTTCGGACATACTACTGCCCCACACTTCACATCTGTATAGAATAACCGGAGTGACCAACAAACCAAAAAGAGTTTTCATGGTCGTCCAATCCCATAATTCTGTGTTCCTACACTTGTTTTGTAAAGAGTATAATACCTTCCAGCCCCCTTGGATCCTTTTTGATCTACAAGTATCCCAATTGAGTTTGTTATGAAAATCGATGCCCAAGTATTTGTACTCTTCCACAATCTCAAGGGGGCTATTTTCAAACAGAAACTCGTCTTGTATGCCCCTATTCTTCTTCAACGAGAAGATCATAATTTTGGTTTTGCTAGTGTTAACTTGCATTCCTACTTCACGGCAAAATTTTTCTAGTGCTTTCAAGTGTTCTTTCAAACCTTTAGTTGTTCTAGCAAGAATTATGAGATCATCTACATATAAGAGCAATCTTATCACAAAGTGGGCTAGCTGCACCCCCTCACCATTGGTCTTGTTTATCCACTCTTCTAACTTGTCAATATAGAGCCCGAACAATATTGGAGATAGCGGACACCCTTGCTTAACCCCAATGTTGCTATCAAAATCTTCTGATAGCCCTTCTGTCATTCTGATTCTAGCTTTGACCTACTCATATAATCTGTAAACAGCTGACCTAAGTTCTTTAGGAACTTTTAACTCTTCCATTCTATCTCATAATTTATTACGTGGCATTGTATCGAATGCTTTTTTAAAGTCCACGAAACAACAAAAAGCCTCGGTCCTTGGAGTGTCCCACACTTTCTCTATCAAGTGTCTGAGAGTGATGCCGTGATCTATAGTAGAGTGTTTTGGTCGAAAGCTTGCTTTCCCTTTTGCACGTTTTCCTTCTGTTTCAGCCCAATTGCTAATTTTTTGTTCTACCAAGTTGCCAAATAACTTGCCAAATAGTGGATTTATCATGATAGTTCGATAATTAGAAGGATTGTTTATATCTCCACTTTTGTGGATTGGGATCACCACACTTGTTGTCCATTTTACAGGGAAACCTTCTCTATTGACACTATTGAAAATCTTAGTGATGTGTGGTGTGAGGGTTTCACCACCCCATTTTAAGAATTCAACTTGTAGCCCATCTATATCTTGCGCTTTACCAGTAGCTAACCTCCTTATGCCTTGAATAATATCCTTTTCGTTGAATAACTCCCCTGTAGTCTCTATTTTCGTGGTTCTATGTTCTCCTAGATCACACTCGTAAAGAGTCTTGGCATATTCCAACAATTTGGTTCCTATTATGTTGTTCTCTATCTGAGTTTTTCTCTACTGAAGCTCTTTCCAAAACTTTATGGGGCTATTTTTACCAAGATTAATCAACTCGATTCTTCTCTTGTTCACATACTCTTCTTTCTTCTTTTTAATCATAATCAACTGATCATACTCCTTTCTAATTTCTCTGTTCATGTTCTTTTTCCAATTCCTTTTTGCCATTTTGCACTCCTCATCAAACCACAGATTGGCCAGAAAAGTGTTCTTGGCTTCTCTTGTGGCCCTAGATCTTATACACTCCTCCAGTGCTTTAATGATAGTAAGAACAAGATAATCCTTGTCCATGAAATGTTGTTTATCAGACTCAGGATGGTTTCCCAAAACCCTAGACAACCACAAAAGAGAGTCTTGAAAAGTATCATGGTTTTCTTGTGTCATTAAAACTTTGCCGGTCGAAATCATCTTCCTCTTCTGTAAAGGTTTTGGGACAATATGTTGATCTTTAAAGTGAGTGGCCGCCCTTATCAAGATGGGGTTATGATCAAATTTTAGCTCCACGGAGCAATCCTCTATCTCAAAGTTAATTATCTTCGCGACATAGTCTTGTGAGCATATTACATAATCAACAACACTTTGTCCATTGTATCTTTTGCATGTGATTCCACCTGATTTAGGCCACTTTTCCATACCATTGCATATGACCACATTATATAGGCAGCATAAGCCTAGTAATTCAGCACCAAAATGATTAATCTTTCCCATGCTATTCTGTGAACATCTTTCCCATTTATGTGTCCCTTCTTCTTCGAGCCAAACTGGGTCTTTGCTTTCATTGTAACTCTCCTTAAGATTGAGAGTTTGGTTGTTTTTTGTTCTAGCATCGAAATCCCCTATTATCATTATTTCCCCTAAAGAGCTAAAGGCTGCTATGTCTTTTTTGAGTGCAGCGAACGAGTCTTCTCAATCCAATCTATATTTTTTATACATTTTTGAGCCTTTTGGGGCGAAGTAACAGACAACCACCCTTGTAGAAATCCGATTCTCTATTATTTTTATCCAAATATACTGCTTGTTTACATCTTCTTTCTCTAAGTGAACAAATCAGCTCCAAGTTTCTTTTATTAGAATGGTGATGCCTCCATGCCCCATCTATCTTCTCATTCCACAATGATACCTTCTTATACCCTTCAAAATCTGGAACCCTACATCCATCATGTTCATGAGTCTCGGTAAGCATAATGATGTCATTATCTTTAGCTATCGGCCCTAACCCAGGTCCTCTTCTCTAAGGATAACCTCTACAGTTCCAGCAAACTATAGTTAAATGTTCCTGGGTGGGCCCGAGTTCCTATTTATTGTGTGTGATTTTATTGCTGATTTGGGGTTTGTCATTTTGTAGCCACGCCCACTTGCCGTTATCTCTTGCTATTTTCACTTTTTCCCATTCCTTCCTCCTTTCTTCTTGCTGAGTTACAGTGAGGTCATCATCAAGATATATGTGTGTGCCTCTAAGAAACTTCCTTTTGCTGAAAATGTTGTTTTTATCCCCTGTATTCCTCATCGTCACTCTAACATGTCTGTCTTTGCCTCCTCTAATCCATTTTTCGATTCTTTGTGCTTGTATGGTTGTTCCATGCCAATCTAATTGGTCTTTAAAGAAGTCTTTAACTAAATTCGTTGTTTTCTCCTATTCTCCATAGTCTCATAGCCCTTTGATGAAAATATTTGTTGTTTTCTCATTTCTTTCTTTTTCCTCTCTAATTTGTCTCCGAACTAGTTTTCTATGTTGTCAATAGGAGTGTTTGCTGGCCCCTTTACTATGTTAGCCCATGATCTAACTTCTTCAATTTGTTCTTTGAGTTGATTTTCTTTTATTTCCATATTGGCCATGGCATCTTGTATATTTTTCATTTACGAGTTTTTGTCTCCTTCTGTAGCCTCTCCTTCTCCCATAGTACTTGCTGTTGTCCTCTTTTCCCCTACTTCTTTCTTTAACAATATTAATTCATACTCTCCTTTTTCTATATTAAATTGCAGTTTTTGAATTTATTCTCTAAGTGACTTGACCTCCGTTGCCAGCTTCCAGTTATCCTCAGTAACTCTTTTCATTGTGATACTTTCTATTTGGCTCCTCTCTTCAAGTGCCCACACCCTTTCCTTCATAGCTACCAAATCATTCACAAAGATGTCTGGATACCACGTCATAGGTGTCCTTGTGGGGCTGTAATTATTTGGCAGCCCATCCTCCACTGTGTTTGTCACCTGAGAATTATCTGTCTTCCCTTTACATTTAATATCTTTGATATTATCAAACCGCTTAATTGTTTCAGAGATTTCAGTCAGCCTCAGACTTTGTTCCCCCTCCCTTGCACTGTCTGGGGTTTGTGGAATCAGTTTCGGAAGTAAAGCTGCTAACTTCCCTCTTTTTGCATTTTAAAACTTTCATATCTTTCTCTGCCTAATTATTCTTTTATATTGTTTGGCATTCACATAGATGTAGTTTCCTCCTGTGGGTGGTCCGCTGGCTTGTGAGAAGCTTAGAGTGTTTGTGGGTAAATTACCATTTGTCCCTCCAAGATTGAATGAACTCGTGTGTCCAGTTGAGGGTCTTGGAAGAATGAGGAAGCTCCCTTGGTTCCACTTGATGCTGCTACTGTGCATTAAACTATCCTCGTATGTCAGGACCAAGCCACTGTTACTAGAGATGTCATTATGTTTCATAGCTTCTCCCAGACTTGTTTGCTGTTCTACTGTTACAGGTGCCCTGACTATCTAATTCTCTGCCACCCTGTTACTGTCAGATCCTATGTTTTGCAAGGTGGACCCATCTAGTTCTGGCTGTGCCTCTCTTATCTTTGGTTGATCAATCAATGATACTTGTACAAGTATCTTCTCTATAGATGTTTCTGTGATTTCCCCATTTGTTCCTTCCATGAGGACCATATCGTTCTCACTGGTGCCTTGTTATAGATTCTTTATGGTGTTTTACCATTGTACATTTACCAATGCCAGGGGAAGTAACAAAGGAAGCATGAACACGTGCAGGATCAAATGTAAGAAAAAGGGAAAAGGCATACTTGGGATCTGCCTATCTGCCTATTGGAGGCACAAAATGTTGTCTTCAAATGGAACCGAATTGGAGCCCACTGAAAGAGAGGAACACCATAGCAGACAAAATCACCATCTGGAAGCCCGCAAATATGGACCCACTAGTAATCGCAAAGCCTTTGAGAAGGGTGTCCCTACTCATCTCCTACAAACAACACTCTTCCTTGTGCTGCGAACGCTCTACAGGCTGAGAAGACTAAAAATCTTTGAAGCTTGTAATTAGACACAACCTAATTTCCATTAGTGTTGTCATACAAAGTCCAGTCTAGATTTACATGCAACCTATTGATAGAGGACTGCTCAAATGCCTAGCTATTGATAGTACTT
The DNA here is from genome assembly GCA_028749045.1 of Cupressus sempervirens. NCBI lineage: Eukaryota > Viridiplantae > Streptophyta > Pinopsida > Cupressales > Cupressaceae > Cupressus > Cupressus sempervirens. The sequence goes on from CM053793.1 coordinate 549,555,136, forward strand.
TGGGATGTCATCGCTTTGGAAATATTCAAGCTCGAGTACTTTGGTGACTCAAATGTGACCTCCACCATTTTTTGATAACATGTGTAGTTGGTTGGTGAGTGCGCTAAGTGCAAACTGCACTTGGTGGAATGCAGGCTGAGTCCATTGAGTGTGCGGCTAGGTGATGAGTGGGTAGGGGAGAGGACCTAGTACTTGAGCACATTTCAATGGTTGTGATAGGAGTTCTTAACTTAACATCCACACTTTTTGATTTGATATCCAACATTTTTGACAAGATTGTACCAATAGTTGTGATTTTAAAGTTGTTCTTGTTAATGATGACTACCCATAATTGAACGAAAAGTGTCCCTTTTCTCAAATAACAATCAATAGTGTGATGTCACATCAATTGCACAAGTATAGGGTCTCCAATGCACTATGATTGGTCTCACTTTTTTTGGGCTATTTTGGACACCTTGGCAAAAAACATGTTGATGTGACATGATATTTGATGATGTGGCTTTGAAACCTTAGTTATAAGCAGGGGACTTGCCAAGTAAGCTACTATAAAAAAATGAGAGTGATTTGAAATTTCCACATAGGGTTTTGAGAAGCTTGAAGTTAGGGTGCTCAATTATTGGGCCCTCTCCCCTATATAGGTAAAACTATGTGTACAAAAATTGTCATCAGAAAAAAATATTTTGTAGAAGCCTTTTACCGATCGACAATGGCTGAATGTAGGGGAAACCATTATAGACCATAAACAAAGCAAAGAAGAAACCTATATCATATGTTATTGAAATTAATCTAGTAGGTCTATATACCTTATATTAAATTATTGTATTGGATATCAAACTACCGTTATTGGCTAGCATTACCCGATACCTAGGAGGATCATGCAACATCTTCAACACCTGACACTTTGCCTTTACGTTTGTTAGAGATGATGGCTTCCAACAAGTTGTTAATAAAAGAGAGTGGATCTCAAAGTTTCCTTGAGCCTTCAAAAAAGTATCACAAGACAAGGGATACTAACCCCTAATAATCTGGAAGAGGTCAAGAATTCTTAGAGCGAGCCACTCCAAGCATGAATCCATGGTGTTGAAAGAGTATGAGCTGAGGGAGAATCAAACACATCATAAAAATCCAGAGCAATGATCCATCCTCAGTACATGAAAGACTTCTCTACTAGAGAATATTTATAGATCATGACTATAATCTCTCTATAATGATTTAACAGGGGGACATTTCTCTCATCCACTTATGGTGATCTCTTGCTCCTTGCCAGTCACCACAACATGAGCCTCAATCGCCACATACAAAATTATCTTGGAAAAATATGTCAGCTTTCTCGCCCATTGTGGTGTCTTCTTCAATATAGAACTCCATTGGCATCAAGTATATCCCCTGCGACGACTGGAACATATCCCCCGATCTCAATTTATCATCCTGCTGTAAGGGTTGTAAAGGCATAAATGAATGTTTATGACACGCCATAACGAGTGAGTGGACTTGATTCTCTGAGTGTTGAGTGTGTTGCCAACATAGTAGGGAAAGTAATTCTTAGGTAGTGCGCACTAATAGAATGGTTTGGCAAATTGCAATTTGAAACTATTTTCTATGTTACTTTACTATGTCTGGAAAACTATTTACTAGCGATATGAAACTATTTACCAGTAACAACTTTCTAGTGTGAGTCAAATTTCAGTTGGAGCAACCTCAATGGGGAAGCCTATCAACTAATTACATCATGCATATGATCCAAATTAGGGCAGATAGATGTCTCATCACCATATTAGTTTTGGTGGATACTTTATACTAGACATATATGGATGTGAATAACTAGTTGGGTGGGATATTTTCTAGAGCGTATTGTTGTAATCACTCAAAAATGGTCATTTGGACTATGAGGCCTCTTTTTTCGCATTTTTGTCTAATTTATCCATTGCTTATTTTTGATCAAATCATAACTATATTTATTTGATTATAACCTATGGTTTGACCACCTTATCTTAAGTCTTTTATTTAATTGAAAGAACTTTCTCCCTTTTAATTAAATAAAAATTTCCAAATCCCACTTATCCTAAGTGTGCACACAGAAAGAATTATTCCCATTTTTAAAATAAAAGAAAAGACTTTTTGTCTCACATAAGGTGCACACTTTCCAAGGTTGGTGGAATCTTCATTCTCCTCTACACATCTCTCACCTCTTTGAACTCCACAGTCCATCTTGATGAGGTAAGATGCTTGTGCACATGGATCACTCAAAATGCATTCTCCACTCTTGATTAAACCTCTCTCGTCTCTTAATCTCAACCATCCATTTTTCTTTAAAGAGAGGGATCTCTCCTCATTCTCCAACCTTAGGCTTTGTACTAACGTTATGTTGCAGGATTTCTAGGTGACTTTGGAGCTTTGGAGAGCTTGGAGCATTCTCGCATTCTATTTAGCTTTTATTTTACTTGCATCATAGATTCATGTCATTCTTAGCTTAGCTTTCTTTATGCTTTAGAATAGATCATATAGTTTAACCATGAGGCTTTGTCATACTTTCAGTCTTATTATTTTAGCTTGCATTTGTATCTCTCATTTATCTTGTATTGCATTGCATTCATCTTTGATTCTTAGATACTAGCATTCTTGCTCTTATCTTTGAATCTCTCTTTCTATGGTGCACCTTGCAAGGGTTGCATAGCTTGGTTCATTCAAGAGCCACCATACTATCATTTTACACATTTGCACACCATTAATAGATTGCTATAAGTTGCCTCTTCATTGGATTATTTAGGAATAAGGGTTTATAGAAGCGTGTCCATATTTTTGACATACATTTTTGGCATCCATTGTGGGGCTAGACAACCTTGTCTAGCTCTTTACCTTGCATTTGGTCACATTTTTAGCTTACTATTTAGGGTTTCTATTTTTACAGATAGAAATATCATGTGATACTTTTCTAGTATTGTACGATACTTTCTACTATATAGACAATTACCAGTTTTTCCATCGTACTAGTTTGTGTATAATATCACACTTCTATTCTGCATAATATCACACTATGATATAGAGTATCACACTAGGAAAAAATGTCGCTTGGGTATATGGAGAAGTGTCATACAATATTGTTGCAGACAAAAGTATCACCTAGTTTGTTTCACTTAGCTAATTTGATTTCCAGTTTACATTTTCATTTTTAAAATTTGCATATCAGATTCATGATTTTCCTAACAGCTCCTAACAAGTGGTTTTGCAAGGTATTTTTCAGATTTCACTAATCCTTTTGTGTCCTAACCCTTGTTGTTTTGTAGGTGCTCTTGCTTGCTCATTTGCTAAGGACATTGCTAAAAATTGCAAAAAGGGCTATTAATGTTGTTGTAGGGCTACCCGAGCTAAAAAGAAAAAAGAAAAAAGTTTTTGTGTCTTCTCTATTTCATTTCGAGTGCGACATTAAACTAGATGTTTCTTTTCATTAGACATATAAAACCCATTAGGAGTGGTTCATTGTTGGTAGGAGATCTAGTATTCTCTTCACCTTTTAGATGAATCAAAAATCTTGACCCTTTATTGAATTAAGAAAGTGGGTGGGATACCCCACTCTTTAGTGGTTTTAACTAACTTGCTTGAGGTGTTTGGGGGAAACATTAGAGTATGTTCTTCACCTTTTAGGTGAATTAGAAATCTTGACCTTCTTGGTGCGGATCCATTTTGTTAATCTCCTAGAAAGATTCATACCTTTAGAGGGCATGCTATTAGTGGAAAGATACCAATAGGAATGACCCGAAGTGGGAACAACCAAAAGCCACTTAACTTGACCCATTATAATTGTTAGTAAATAGATTAGTCCTTTGAAAAGAATTACAAAGTATGACTCAATACACTCAAATGGAAGAACAAAAAGGATACTAACAGTTGGACGAGTTATCATTGATTGATAACCCTCCTCTGAATTGAGAAGTACGACTCCCTCATGAAAATATATTCAATGATGTATATAAATCAATTATGTCTTTAACTAGAAGATACGAAGATTTTAACATCCATCCATAAACATGAAATGAATGTTCTTATAAGATTTATAGATTAATCATGACGAAAAATATTGATAGACAACCGTGAGATTTCTTATCAAATCTTTCACATAAAAGAGGATGTAAAAGGAATTTAAAGTACTTATTCTACTAATTATGGATTTATGAACCAACTAACTCACAATCACATGATCACTTGATATAATGGTGAAAAACTATATTCAAAATAGGAAGAAAAGACCGTATGATCTATTTCAACCATAAAAATGAACATATAGACCTTAAGATCTAATATGTGCATAATATTCTTCATTCCAAAAACACAACACAATAACAGTAAGAACATTCTGTATCTGCCAATACAATCAAGATTGCAGAAAATAAAATATAAAATAAAACCCTCGATCTTTCCCTTGTTACCATCATAAAAGTTTTCCCTTCACTTGGAAACCTCAGGACTTGCCAGAAAAAGATAAAAACCAAAACCTTGCCTCCTGACACCTATTTATTTTCCACTTCTAATGATAAGCTCATTTTTTGTTATAAAACCGATTCTTGGTTTTTACTCACTTCAACACTTCAGTTAATTTCCCTATCCCCGCATTACTTCTTCCACCAAATATTAAATCCCACAAATATATAATTCCATCTCTTTTCATGTCTTTTTTGGGGTATGGTAAATATGAAACATATGAGATTAGGTGTCAACCTCCCTTCATTTCATCGATTCTCCTGCACATCTAGATTCAAGGTGTCATCCTTTTAGATGATGTTGGCCGTCTTGGATACATGTGTTTATCTATAAGGAACTCAACATGTTCTCTTATGATATAAGTGATTGTGGGTCCACGCTCTGTCATAGGTCTCAAATTCCCAAAGCATCAAATTGCAAAATAATGTTTCTCAATTATGTGAAAATTTGGCTAAAGAACCGACTACACATGCTCCAAGTGTTCTTTTGTGTATGTACACCTCTCGCAAGTATTAATACATATTAGCTGGGTATATAATGCGTGACCTATTAATGTGCTCACTTTTATAACTCGAACGCCATTCATGGATTGTGTTGTCCAACCACCAAATACATTGAGCCACCCGAGAATTTGAGATCAAGCTTCCTAATTGATTTGGTGTTGGTAGAGATATTTATTTATGTCAAACACATGAAACGTGGACACTTTCAAGGAGTGTATCCAACTCGTCAAGACTCACGGCATCCTCCTACGTATGCTACCCAAAACTCTCAACAGAACTATTGCATACAAAAGATTTTGTCAAACACTTTGTGGTCAGTCTTTGTGATTCATGAAGGGCTCTGTCTCTGAAGTTGAATGTCATCTGGTGAATGCCTTCTGACATGGTTATTGTTATTGGAGAGTTAAGTTTCATTTATGCCTGAAAATGGACATCATCTTTGCTTTCCAATCCGAGCTTTTCCTTTTACATCCCAATCGTAGCACATGTAGCAACACATACAAAATTACTATGATCATTTTCCTTTGCAGTGAAATCATTTGACTGTCGAATAACTTGATGTTGGCACTACTTCAATACTGAATTCATTCTCCTTTTGACACTTATTTAAACTCAATCCATTGTCTCTGCATTTATCCTAATGCATGATTGGAATGATGTGGATCGACATCACTAATTTGTAGAGGAAGACAAATTTGTTATGTCCCAATCTATCTTGATGGTTGTTAGTATTTCACTAATAGTTGGCATGATTCATGACGCTCGACAGGAAGCACAAGACATGGATTTGGAGCCAATAAATACATGTTTGATTCAAAGCTTGACTTGTCTAAAGATTATTGTATATATGCTCAGACCTAGTCCTCAAATATATTTGCATGTTTCACTTATTAACATACGGCTTGATGGCATGGAGAGTGATATGCTCGGTCTCAAGAATTTCATCGAATACTTCACATGCATTGTTTGACCACCATGATACAATGTTTCTCAAACATATATCATGCCCTCCTTGTGAAAAATCAAACTATTGCAGTCACTGATTATTAATCTCCTATCGTAAAATGATTATTAAACTGTTGAAAACAAATTCCCAGCTAATATCGAAAAATAACACAACTGCAACTTCACTTAAAATACGGAAAGAAATGCGCAACACAATGAACACAATATTTTCGGACAAATTGTCCCTCGAAAAACTCCTAAGGGAAAACCAGTTCTATAGATGAGAAATTATATTAAACTTCAGTAAATCAAGAGATACAAAATTCCTTGCCTCTCACTGGCAGAACTCCGACAACCTCCTAATTTCTCTCGCTGATATTCCTCACTGCTATCCCTGCGCTAACACTGCGCCCTTGCTAACACTGCAAGACTGTTTGCTAACATTGCAAACTGCTTCACAAAGCTTCTTCACTATGCCCTTGCTAACACTGCAAGACTGTTTGCTAACATTGCAAACTGCTTCACAAAAGCTTCTTCCTGTGCCCTTGCTAACACTGCAAGACTGTTTGCTAACACTGCAAACAGCTTCACCAAGGCTTCTTTTCCGTGCCCTTGCTAACACTGCAAGATTGTTTGCTAACACTGCAAACTGCTTCACGAAAGCTTCTTCACCGTGCCCTTGCTAACACTACAAGACTGTTTGCTAACACTGCAAACTGCTTCACGAAAGCTTCTTCCTGTGCCCTTGCTAACACTGCAAGACTGTTTGCTAACACTGCAAACAGCTTCACCAAAGCTTCTTTTCATCCAAATGACCCAATGACCCCTTTCTATACTACTCCTGTTGGTAAACCAACGACCGAGATTAAATCTAACCAATGGCTGAGATTAAGACAACTCGACAGCCAATAATAGAATTGGTTGCAAAGTGTCCAAAAGGAATCACTAAAATTAGTAAATAATAAGCATTTACTAATTTTTGGCAAGTGGACAAACAGCTGTCCAAACCACCCATAAATACAACCGCTATTCATAGATAAGGACGAACAACTGTCCAAGCTACACATAAATAGTGCTGCTATTTCTGGGTTAGAAATAACAGTTGTCCAACTAACAATAATTAACACTCCCTCTTAGCGAGGAAGCTGTTCTGCATGACACCCATCTTATCTCTGAAGAAGATAAATTTGGCCTTTCCCAAAGCCTTCGTCAGAATGTCTGCTACCTACTCATCTATAGGTATGTATTGTAGTCGAACAACTCCCCTTTGTACACAATCTCTGATGAAGTGATATCTGATATCTATATGTTTAGATTTATCATGAAACACTGGATTTTTAGACAACTTGATGCAACTCTGATTGTCACAATGTATTACAGTAGTCTCAACCTTCTGACCAAACAAGGCTACTAACAACTTCTGAAGCCATATAGCTTCACATGTCGCCATGCTAGCTGCTATGTATTCTGCTTCTGCTGAACTTAGAGCCACAGAATTCTGCTTCTTGCTGAACCAAGATACAACTCTTGATCCCAAGCTGAAAAAACACCCTGAAGTGCTCCTTTTGTCTGTTGTACTTCCTGCCCAATCTGCGTCAGTATAGCCTATCAACTTGATACCTTCACCTCGAACATATCTGATCCCATACTCGACTATACCACACAAGTAACGTAGCACATGCTTAGCCGCTATCTAATGCATTCTCTTTGGTTCAACCATGAACTGACTAAGAGAGTTAACTGCAAATGCTATATCTGGCCTAGTGTTGACCAAATACATAAGCGAACCAATCACCTGTCTATATAAAGTGGGATCTACATCCTTCTTCTTAGATACATCGTCATGCTCTGTGCTCACCTCCGGAACACCTGTCACTGTCTCACGAAGCAATCTAAGTGCTCCATGATGAATATGGCCCATCCTCCTATGCCATAGCTCTCCAAGATCTTTAGGATTATTGTTGCTCATAAGTGCCTTATGAGTATCAAATTGCAATCTATAAAGGCGACCACTCCTAACTCCAATAGTTATGGGTGATTTCCAATCCTTGTGCTTAATCAACACATGTGTCCCTCTAAAGAGTACATTATACCCCCTATCTTGAAGAACAGATACAGAAATCAAATTCATACCTAAGCCTGGCACATATAACACATCATGAAGAGGAATTATCTTTCCATTCTCCCTCTGAAACTGAATAGTCCCTTTCCCAACAGGGTTGAGTTTGGACAAGTTTCCCATAGAAATCTGGATGTTGGTGTCCTCCTCCTTGTAACTGGAGAAGTACTCTCTAACTGTTGTCATATGAAATGATGCCCCACTATCTATATACCAAACACACTGTGAGATTGAGCTAACCATACAAGCTATGAGTGCAAACTCATCTTCCATTCTGCTGGAGAGTTCTTCTGCACTTGCTGAAGCTACCACCTGCTTCTTACCCTTTTTCCTCTCTGGGCAATCACTGACATAGTGGCCAAACTCGTGACATCCAAAGCACTTGACCTTAGAAAGGTCCTTCTTCTTCTTTTCACTTTGTGAATTTGATCCTTTGCTAGATCCCTTCTTTGCTTTCCCTTTACCCGCTAGGGCAACGTTCTCTTGTTCCACCTCATTTTTTTGACTCTTGTTGGCCCCATTGACAAGAATTAGTCTAAAATCCTCCTGAGTGAAATCAGTCCATAGTCGATCCCAACTCGGTAAAGTATCTCGTCCACTGACAACTTGAACAAAGACACTCCATTGTTTAGTAAACCCATTTAGGGCTATTCTCACTAGCTCATCATCACTAGGGCTATCTCCAACAGCTGCTAACTCATCCTTGACAAGTCTGAGCCTGGTGAGGTAACTTGTGACGTCTTCTCCCTGATTCATCCAGGTATTCTTTAGCTTCTCTTTGAGAATCAGCTTCCTGTTAGTGGTAGCATTCTGGTACAGATTTAGAATGGTGTCCCACATCTTCTTTGCTGTATCTAGCTTCGAGATATGTGGAACAATATGATCCTTGACACCATCAAGGATAATCCTCCTCGCTTTGGCATCGTCCTTCCTATATGCTACAAGCTGTGTTGCATCCGTTGGTACAAGTACACCACTGGTAGCATAATCCTTGATACCATTCTCTTCCAACAATAAGGAAATTCTGGCCTTCCAGACACCAAAATTTGAGGCACCATCCAATCTATCCTGATCTCTCAAACCAGCTGAAGCCATCTCAAGGGTTTAAAGCAATAATAAATCTAAAGAGATCAAAATTTATTTCCTAGGGAAAAACTCTTCTACCCTTAACAATGCTCTGATACCATGTGAAAAATCAAACTATTGCAGTCACTGATTATTAATCTCCTATCGTAAAATGATTATTAAACTGTTGAAAACAAATTTCCAGCTAATATCAAAAAATAACACAACTGCAACTTCACTTAAAATACGGAAAGAAATGCGCAACACAATGAACACAATATTTTCGGACAAATTGTCCCTCGAAAAACTCCTAAGGGAAAACCAGTTCTACATATGAGAAATTATATTAAACTTCAGTAAATCAAGAGATACAAAATTCCTTGCCTCTCACTGGCAGAACTTCGAAAACCTCCTAATTTCTCCCGCTGATATTCCTCACTGCTATCCCTGTGCTAACACTGCGCCCTTGCTAACACTGCAAGACTGTTTGCTAACACTGCAAACTGCTTCACAAAGCTTCTTCACTATGCCCTTGCTAACACTGCAAGACTGTTTGCTAACACTACAAACTGCTTCACAAAAGCTTCTTCCTGTGCCCTTGCTAACACTGCAAGACTGTTTGCTAACACTGTAAACAGCTTCACCAAAGCTTCTTTTCCGTGCCCTTGCTAACATTGCAAGACTGTTTGCTAATACTGCAAACTGCTTCACGAAAGCTTCTTCACCGTGCCCTTGCTAACACTACAAGACTGTTTGCTAACACTGCAAACTGCTTCACGAAAGCTTCTTCCTGTGCCCTTGCTAACACTGCAAGACTGTTTGCTAACACTGCAAACAGCTTCACCAAAGCTTCTTTTCATCCAAATGACCCAATGACCCCTTTCTATACTACTCCTGTTGGTAAACCAACGATCGAGACTAAATCTAACCAACAGCTGAGATTAAGACAACTCGATAGCCAATAATAGAATTGGTTGCAAAGTGTCCAAAAGGAATCACTAAAATTAGTAAATAATAAGCATTTACTAATTTTTGGCAAGTGGACAAACAGCTGTCCAAACCACCCATAAATACAACCGCTATTCATAGATAAGGACGAACAACTGTCCAAGCTACCCATAAATAGTGCTGCTATTTCTGGGTTAGAAATAACAGTTGTCCAACTAACAATAATTAACACTCCTCAATGACCCAATTAAAAGGTAGTGATTGGTCTCGATACAATGTCGTGAAATCCATGTTATCTTAACCTCATTGAATCTTCAAACGCAACTTCCACTTAAGATGTTATATACCACTGAAGGTTCTTCAAGCATGGGTTGAGGTGCCGAACATGATGAAACTCTTGCAATTGGATTGGGTCTTGGCCATAGAAGGTGAAATATAATGACCAACTTCAAATAGGATAAGATCAACCTCTTCATATCAAGACATATGGAACTGAATTTGTTCTGCTGATGTTCATTTTGAACTTTATGTCAAGCTTTATAAACAATCATGCTGTTATTAACATCATTTCACTTTCTAGCTTACATGACTTAGCCATAAAAATGAACACAAAAAAAATGACATTACTTGCATTGCAAAATTGTGATTTCACCCCAAAATGATTATAATAACAAAAAAAATTCTCAAATGCATGTTGAGTTAAACCATTAATGATAGGGCTTCTTTATCTAGACTTCATGCAATCCATATTCATAGATTTGAACATTAATCTTTCAGGTAATAAGTGAAATGAGACTCTAAATTTAGGCTTACTATTTTAGCATTCTTCAGTTTGAATGCATTCTTTGATACCTTGTCCCAAGTGAGATGCCTTTTTGATTATTCAAAAGCGGTGAGCTGAACATCACAATTTGTGACTTTGAAAGTGAACTCGAATTTTATAATTGAACCACTGATCTGAATTTGGAGATCAAACTAAGCTTTGAACCTGGTTTTGAACTTCTAACCTAAACCTTGAATCATGCATTTGAACATTTGGACTTGGGATTTGGACCACTTAATTTGCATCTTGGATCACTAAATTTGATCTGCAGTAATATGCCAAAAATTGAACCCTAAAGTTGAACCTTATATATCTGAACTGCATTTCAAGCTTTGAACATTGAAACATGAGACCAAACTCTAAACTTGAACTAAAACCAAATTTGAATTTTGACTCTTCAAATTTGTGGACCTTGAACTTGAAATTTGAACTTTGAGGTCTAAATTCAAGTTCAAAATGGTCCTGTAACATTGCTTCTTTGTAGATCAAACTTTATGAAGGCATCATTATTAACAAAATCCAATAAGAAACTTAAACAATTTCAAAATATTTTCCCGTCAAGCTAATTTTCCAAGTTTAAAAACTGGGGTGCTAAAAACATGCTTACAGCTGGCTTTGACTGGTGATTTGGGCCGCAAGGGATATGATGAATCTAGAAAGCCTTTAGTAGGAGATTGATGCTTGTCCATTAGGGAAACATAGTCATAATACAATGAAGATCAAAGGGACTACTTGCGGAGAGGAGAGGAGCACGGGAACACCCAACAACACCTATGATAGCATCAAGCACTTGTGAGAAGAAAGATTCTTTCCAGAAAAATAAATTGCATTGGTATGGCACAACCCAACACCACCTCCATTTGATAAACTCTTCAAATTGGTAGCTCAAATTGATCATGTGCCATATTTCATCATAGATTTCTGAGTTTTCCTTAGCCTTTTGTAGAGAACTTTAAAAACCCTTCCCAACAACCCACTGAGACAAAGCTTGTTCAAACATTTTCATAGAACAAATTACATCATTTTCAATAAAAACACTCTTGGGATCAATAGAAGTAAGAGGGTCTTCATGATTGGAAACCTCCTTAAAATTAAAAGTGAGCTTCTTCAAATATGGGATCAACCTCAATAGGGATAAATTCATCATCACTTGTAGTTACTAAGTCTAGAAATTTTTGATATAAAGCAAAGAAATGAGGGATTATACCTAGAGCGTTCACAGAGGCACTCCCTTTTTTATCAGTTGGGAAGGATTGGAGAACAACTTCATTACAAGGAAACATGTTTTTTGATATATTCAATAGCCTTTGGGATTATATTAATCCTTGTTTCATACTTTCTACCCCAAGAGAGAAAAACAATCTTCCTCACCCAAAGGTGATATTTGGAAAAGAGGGTTGTCTACATGCTCATGAAACCTTGTTGGTAGGTATAAAGGATTAGGCATAGTCCAAGTAACTTTTCCTTCTATTTCTATACATTCTTCCTCTATCTTGCTTGCTACTATATCTGAATCTGAAAACTCTTGGTCTAGGCTGATTGCATCATTACTATTTGAGCATTTACCCTTAGGATCTTCTTTCTTGATTTCTGATAAGAAACTTTCAATAATCTCTTCTTCATTCAAAAAATCACCACCTAAAAAAGTAGATGTTGGTCTAGGTTGTATCCTTTCAACACCCTCACTATTTCTAAGCATTACACCCCTTTTATATTTCTCTTCCTCTGCTAAATTGCAAGAATCTAAACAACTTGCATCTATGCTTGAATAAATTTCATTTTCAGCACAAGAAGATTCACATGAGGGAAAATGTTTTGCAATAGATTGATTTAGAGAACCATATTTATCATTATCCCAAGTAGAAGACGAGACTTCAAATTTTGGTTGCTCATACATCTAAGAGTGTTCATCCTTAAACTTACTAAAGAAAGAACAACTACCAACATCTTTATACTTGGGAAAAAGAATGAAATCTGAAAGGCTTTCTTCACTTATACTTTTCTTTCTTGATGAATTTTGACCTCCATAAGGTTGAATTGTCTCTTTTTAGCAGATAAGGGTGGCTTCTTTGTGGTTTCATCTTCACAAGTGGCATCTCCCAGGTTGTTTGGTGATCCTTGAGGTTGAGTTTTCTCAACATAATCATCAACATGATCTCCATTTTCTTCCAAAATCTCCTTTCCGAGTAGAGTTTCAGAACCATAAGGCTGCTTCCCAGGAGATATTTCTAACTTATTTTCATCACAAGTTATTTTCCCTTCACAAGTTTGAGATGCTTCTTGCTACATCTCTTGCTCACTCATAACAAGGTAGCTATAAGAGAGGGATACAAATGAAATAACTGGAGCTTCAACATCATCCACCTAGCTCCTTCTCAAGATGTTGCATTCTTTTCTTGCATCTTTCCAAATCTTTTAGCTTGTGAAACCTATAGCACATACTCCTCCATAGCAGGGTAGAAGTGTGATCATCTTCAAGGCTAATGCTTATTTTCATAGCCCACAAAATGCTTTCTTTACAACTCTTCCAAAAGTCTTGCAACACTTTGTCTCTCGTCTACATGATCTCCAAGATGGTAAGGTTGGGTCTTTTCTTCCTTGAGACCCTTCTTTTCAGCATGGTTATTTTAATAGAATCACCAATCTCCTACATACAAAGATAAATTAAAAATTGAGGAGCAAAATGTCAGGCACCAATCTTTGCTTTCAAGTCCCCACTAAAGTCACCAAAAATCTATTAGTAAAACGATTTTCCCTTTGAAAATAATTACAAAGCATGACTCAATATGCCCAAATGGAAGAACAAAAATGATGCTAACAGTTGGATGAGTTATCATTGATTGATACCTCTCCTTTGAAATGAGAGGTACACTCCCTTGTAAAAAGATATTCAATGAATTATATAAATTGATTATGTCTTTAACCAGAAGACATGAAGGTTTTAACATCTATCCATAAACATGAAATGAATGTGCTTATAAGATTTATAGAGTAATCATGAAGAGAAAGATTGACAGACAACTATAAGATTTCTTATCAAATCTTTTACATAACAAATGATGTACAAAAGGAATTTAAAGTACTTATTCTACAGATTATGGATTTGTGAACCAACTAACTCACAATCACATGATCACTTGGTGTAATGGTTCAAAAGTATACTCATAACTAGGAAGAAGAGACCATATGATTGATTGCATCTAGAAAAATGAACATATAGACCTTAAGATCTAATATGTACACATTCTTCTTCATTCTGAAAACACAAAAAAAATCTGTAAGACTATTCTATATCAGCCAATACAATCAAGATTGCAATAAATAAAACCCTCTGTCTTTCCCTTATTACAATTAGAATAGTATTCCCCTCACTTGGAAGCCCCAAGACTTTTTGGGAAAAGGAAAAAGCCTAGACCTTGCATCCTGAGACCTATTTATTTTCCACTTCTAATGATAAGCTCATTTTCAATTATAATTTAATTGATTCTTGGTTTTTACTCACTTCAATACTTTAGTTAATTTCCCTATCCCTGCATTACTTCTTCCACCAAATATTAAATCCCTCAAATATATAATTCCATCTCTTTTCATGTATTTTTGGGGGTATTGTAAATATGAAACATATGAGATTAGGTGTCAACCTCCCTTCGTTTCATCGATTCTCTTGCATATCTAGATTCTAGGTGTCATCCTTTTAGATGACATTGATAGTCTTAGATACATGTGTTTATCTATAAGGAACTCAACTTGTTCTGATTTGAAATGCTCCTATGATATTAGTGATTTCAGGCCCATGCATTGTCATTGGTATTGAATTCCCAAAGCATCAAATGGAAAAATAATGTCTCTCAATTATATGAAAATTTGGCTTAAGAACTGACTACACATGCTCCAAGTGTTCTTTTGTGTATGTGCACCTTTCTTAAGCATTAATACATATGAGCTTGGTATATGATGTGTGATCGGTTAGTGTGCTCACTTTTATAACTCAAAAGCCTTTCATGGATTGTGATGTTCAACTTCCAAATACATCAGGCCACCTGAGAATTTGAGATCAAGCTTCTTATTTGACTTGGTGTTAGTAGAGATATTTATTTTTGTCAAACACATGAAACATAAACACTTTCAAGAAGTGCATCCAACTCCTCAAGACTTATAACATCCTCCTACGTATGCTGCCCAAAACTTCTCAATAGAGCTATTGCATACAAGACATTTTGTCAAACACTTTGCAGTTGGTATTTGTGATTCATGAAGGGCCTTGCCTCTGAAGTTGAATGTCATTTGGTGAATGCCTTCTGACATGGTTATTGTCATTGGAGAGTTAAGTTTCACATATACCTAAAAATGGGCATCATCTCTTCTATCTAATCCAAGATTTTCCTCTTACATCTCGATCGTAGCACAAGTGGAAACACATACAACATTACCATGATCCTTTTCCTTTGTAGTGGAATCATTCTATCAATAACTTGATGTTGTCACTACTTCAATTCAAAGTTCATGCTCCTTTTGATACTTATTTAAACTCAATCCATTGTCTCTACATTTATCCTAATGCATGATTGTAGTGATGTGGATCAACATCACTGATTTGTAGAGGAAGACAACTTTGTTATGTTCCAATCTATCTTGATGGTTATTAGTATTTCAATAATAGTTGGCATGACTCATGACACTTGACAGGAGGCACAAGACATGGATTTGGAACCAATAAATACATGTCTAATTCAAAGCTTGACTTGTCTAAAAATCATTGCATAAATGCTTAGATCCTAACCTCAAATATATTTGTATGTTTCACCTATTAACATAGGACTCAATGGCATGGAGAGTAACATGCTCGATCTTAGGAATTTTGTCAAATACTTCACATGCATTCTTTGATCACCATGATATGATGTTTCTCAAACATATATCATGCCCTCCTCAATGACCCCATTAAAAGGTAGTGAATGGTCTCAATACAATGTTTTGAAATCCATGTTATCTTAACCTCATTGAATCTTCAAACACAACTTTCACTTAAGATGTTATATGTCACTGAAGGTTATTCAACATGCATTGAGGTGCCAAACATGATGAACCTCTTTCAATTGGATCAGATCTTGGTTGTAGAAGGTGAAATATAATGAACAACTTTAAATAGGATAAGATCAACCTCTCTATATCAAGACATTTGAAACTTAATTCTATTCTGTCGATGTTCATTCTAAACTTTATGTCAAGCTTTATAGAAAATAAGCTATTATTAACATCATTTCACTTTCTAGATTACATGACTTAGCCATAGAAATGAACACAATAAATATGACATTACTTACACTAGAACATTGTGATTTCACCCTAAAATGATTATAAAGCAAATAAATTCTCAAATGCATGTTGGATTAAACCTTCAATGACATGGCTTCTTTATCTAGACTTCATGCAATCCATATTCACAGATCTGAACATTAATCTTTTAGGTAATAAGTGAAATGAGACTCTAAATTTAGGCCTACTATATTAGTACCCTTCAGTTTGAATGCATTCTTTGATACGTAGTCCCAAGTGAGACACCTTTTTGATTATTCAAAAGTGGTGAGTTGAACATCACAATCTATGACTTTGAAAGTGAAATTGAATTTTGGAACTGAACCATTGATCTGAATATGAAGATCCAAACTAAGATTTGAACTTGGTTTTGAACTTTGAACTTGAACCCTGAATCATGCATTTCAACCTTTTGACTTGGGATCTGGAGGGCTGAGTTTTCATTTTGGATCTTTGAATTTTAATTGTAGTAATATGCCAAACTTTGAACCTTGAACTTGAACTTTATATATCTGAACTACATTTCAAGTTTTGAACATTGAAACATGAGACCAAACTATGAACTTGAACTAAAACCAACTTTGAATTTTGACTCTTTGAATTTGCGAACCTTGAACTTGAACTTTGAGTTTTGAGGTTCAAGTTCAAGTTTAGGAAGAGCCTGGAACATTGCTTTTTTGGAGATCGAACTTTATGAAGGCATCATTAGTAACCAAAAACAATAAGAAACTTAAACAATTTCATGATCTTTTCCTATCAAGCTAATTTTCCAAGTTTAAAAAATGGGGTGCTAAAAACATGCTTACAATAATAAAAAACCCTTGACAAAGGCCAAAGAATTGGGGGGAGTAACACTTGAATTGAATTAGTGAAAGTACTTATGGGATTGGGACCATGAGGAAATCACTAGATGGGTATGCTTAAGGCATCCTTGTGGCTACAAGGTTTGTTATTATGTCCTGCATTGGGAACAAGTGGAGTGTTGCAAACAAGACCCTTACTAGACACCTTAGAATTTATAGGCCACCCTTTTTAGTTCCTCGATATCTTGGTGCAAGGATTGATCCTAGTGGACTACCTAGGTCACCCCAAGATTTACACTCATCTCCTTCAAGATGTCACCTTTCCATATCCTATGTCTCACCCATCTCCAAGTATGATGAAGACACCACTTCCAATACTTCTAATGATCTTATTAGAGATCAAGAAAAAATCACTAAGCCTATGCTATCCTTAAAAACTTATCAAGATCAAAGTATCCCATCTTGTTCTACTTCTCCATATCCAATTCAACACTATGCTCAAGCTTCAAATGCTCCTATTGAAAAAGTTTCTTCTATAAAAGCTACTCATGAATCTATTGATGGTCTTGGTCATGTTGCTCACTCTAAAGATGCTGATATCCCAACTCACTATCTATTTACATCTTCTAAGTCTATCCTTGGTCCTTATCCATCAAAGATAAGTCCTTCAAATATTTTAGCTATCTTGGGACCTTATATTCCTCGATCTCCCATACCTTTTACTCCTAGCTCACCATCTACCTCTCCTATTATACCTCAAGATCAAAAAAGACACTCATCCTTGAGAAATATTCATTCATCCATCCATATGCACCAGTCATATCAACCTTTTTCATCTACAAGTCCCAAGTATTTTTGAAGCAATTTGGATGATCAAATTAAGAATAAACACTAGAATCCTTTGAAAAATGAAGATCACCATGTCCTATCTAATGGAAATGTGAATAAAAAGAAAGGAAAAACATTCAAGAGAACACAAAGGTTCATGAACCAAATAGTAAAATCAAAGAAAATATGGGTCCCTAAATCCTTCATTGAAGAAATTCATTCTAAAGCATCAAAAGAGAAAGAAAAATCAAAATATATATGGATTCCTAAGTCTCTTTTAAAATACTTAAATATTGAAAATAAATCAAAGTTGACATTAAAGCTTCCAAAGGCTTCCACTCCAATTTCTTCCAAACATTTTCCTCAAAATCTTCCAAAGGCTTCCACTGTATTTTTTTCCAAACATCTTCCTCAAAAGCTTCCACTCCATGTTCTTCCAAAATTCTCCTACCTTATACATCTAAACCTAAAACTATTTCATCCATAGTTTCTCCATCACTCCATCACCCTTCAAGGTGTGTGTCAATGTTGATCTCTCCCACTTTCTCACCTACTCTTATGCAATCTTTTCAAGCCTACACTTACGTACTATCCATATTCCTTCTCACCCTTCCTAGGTATGAACTCTTATCCTCCATATACCTTGTCTACCATCTCCTTTCCTTCAACCTATTAGCATTTTTGAACATACCTTTATGTGGCCCTAGCATATCATGACTTGTCCTTTCAATAGGAGCACTATCAAAATTACAAAGGCTTTCTTTTTTTTTTTTTCTAAAAATTCATTAAAAAATTTGGAAAAAAGAGGAAAAGTGCCTAGGTGAAATCCTGGTAAACAAGTGCCTTGGCAGAAAAAGTAAAGAGAAATGTAACCATCCTATGGTGAAAACTACTTCTTTAGGTTCCTTGAAGAAAGTACCGTGATGAAAACTTGGAAAATAAGTGTCATGTGTAATTGTTCCATCATTTATCTTCTTCCATCTTTCTACTTTGATCTTGACAAAGTTGAGCTATCCTTGGACATTGGTTATCTTATTTGTCACTTCCTTGTCATGACCTTGCTTATTTCATAGCCTCCATATAGCTCCGTCCTTATCATTCTACACTACCACTATCCTATCTAGGACCCCTTGGTCTTGATCACACAAAGAAAAACATGGTTCTCATAGGCCTCTTGACATGTCTACCCTTTTAGATTCCACACGTTCATGCTAGCTTGCTTATTGGCATTTAGTGCTTATCTTATATGTTATCTTTCTTATTGGTTTACAATGCTTATCCTATATTATATCTTTATTATTTTCTTCCACTTCTTATCCTATATATTATCTCTCTTATTGGGTTTAAATTCTTATCCTACATGCTATCTCTTTTCATGGATTTCCATTGCTTATTCCAAACACGCTTCATTTGATTATTTTACCCCTTTTCCCTAGCTTGGGTACTCTTGAGGAGTTTTTCCTTGAGAATCTCTTTCAATTGATTCATTTTCCTTTCCTATCCATCTTATCTATCATCTTGCTACTCCATCATTCCCTACATCTTGCCAGACACTAGGAAAAAATGACATGATCTTGTTTAAGAGATAGTCAATCTTAAAAAGTGGTGAAAACCAAGAAAAATGTGCTACTTAAGACACTTGCACCTATGTTTATCAATTTCTCTCTTTTTTCTCATGAATCCTTCATCTTATCTCTATGCCTAGCTTAGAATTGACTCTCATCTAGGTTTAAGGGGCTTGGACCATACAACTTATCAAGGTCTCCTTGTTGCATTGGTGTTTCTTTGGCAACTCACTAAATAGTATTTTTCAACACTTCCCCTTGACATCAAGTGTTTCTTAACACTTATCAGATACTTCGGCTACAATTTAGGATGTTGTGATACTTCTCATTGGTAGAATTGAGTCTTAAGGAGACACTCATGTGACTCTTACACACACTTAAACTAAAACTGCTTGAGGCTTGCTTGACTTATTTTTATTTGTATGTTGTCAATGATGATTTCTTTGTTGAGTGTTCCCCCCCCTAACAGTCTCTGGAGGATGTCATAAACTAGAGGACTGGGGGCATGGGCATGTTTTATTTTGATTTCTATCTATGGGTGTGCCCGGTCAATCTTAGGTGTCTTGAGCATATTGCTTGTCCCACTTGACACTTAGGATCCTCAACATACCATCCTTGTCTGTTTTCTTTGCAAGTACATTCTTATGGCCATCTTGACATTTTGTGTCTTGATGTGAGCACAATTTTGCTACATTAAAACTAGGGAATCTAACTACATTTTCATGTTGACCTCTATGTCTTTGATGCATAGGTTGGGTTCCTACACTCCTATATGATATAGATCATATTCATATCCCCATAGTTTATGCTAGTGATGATTGTATGATCTTACAATTTCCCTAATAAGGTTGGATGATAAAAACTAGGATCTATCTATATAACCCTTGCAATTGCACCTTTGCATACCAGCTTGCATTCTAGGGTCCATTTTTAGTTTAGCTTTGCATTTTGAATGTTGAGAGAATCTTCTTTATCTTTTGTAGATGTGTTGGCTAATTGCACTCATCTTTTCTTACCTCTTCTTGATCATGCCTTCTACTTCTCTTTAGTCTTATCAACTTAAAACTTCTTTAATTCCTATCATCACAAGGGGTTAATCTCTTCATAATATCTAATATATCCCTTTTTGGGCCCTTTATATACCCTTCGACCCTATTTGAGATAATTTGTGAACTTGTCATATTTGAGAAAAATTGCACCGTTACCTAATTTCAACATCTTAGATCCATTTTTCGGGATTAAAATTGAAATTTGGGCTCATCTTGCTGGTCAAAATTGAATTTTAAAATTCTTCCTTCTTTTATGCAGTTAACTAAGTTTCTAAGGTTTAATCTTTGAATCTTGATGGGACATTCTTAATTCCATAATTTCTTCATCATTTTGACTCTCTTTCATTCTTCTTCTTCATTCCATTGCATTTCATTTCATCTTTCTTCAAGTTTTGACCTAATTCTGATGCTTTACTTTTCTTGGTCACACTTCGTTAAACTAGGGCATATATTCATTTCTTGGTGGTGATTATTTGGTTGCACTCACTTATCTATTATCAAGGACCTTACTTTATCTTAATTTGATCTCATTTCTACACCTCCTCTATCTCATTTCAATTTTAATCTCGAGGAGGCAGGAATATTCTATCATTGCTTCAATTTTTGTTGTTGTTTCTATTGCTACTTATTTACTATTGATTCATCTACTTTCTTTGGCTACTCAACTCCACATATTAGTGCTCATCTTGGGTATTGATATTGTCTATCTCTCTCCTAATTCTTAGTTCCACTGCTAATTGTCTATGCATTCATGATCTGCTATCTTTCTGTGCTTTTTTCTTTAGAGTTAGATCTATCTGTCCACTGCTTGCTTGGCTTCTTCATTCTTTGATGTTATGTGTTTCTAGATCAATCACACATTAGTTAAATATGGGGAAATAAAATTACCCAAAAATGATCATCTAGACTATGAGCTTCCCTTTTGGCATTTTTGCATAATTTATCCATTACTTATTCTTGATCAAATCATGACTTTGCTATTTATTTGATTATATCCTATGGTTTAACCACCTTATCCTAAGTCTTTTATTTAATTGAAAGAACTTTCTCCCTTAATTAAATAAAAATCCCCAAATCCCACATATCCTAAGTGTGCACACATACAAAATTATCCCTATTTTTAAAATAAAAGAAAAGGCTTTTGGTCTCTATGTAGATTTCGCTATTGGACCTAAAAATAAGAGAAAAGCACACATGAGGTGCACACTTTCCAAGGTGGGTGGAATCTTCATTCTCCTCCACACATCTATTACCTTTTTGAACTCAACTATTGATCTTGATTAGGTGAGAGGCTTGGGAACATAGATAACTCTAGATGCATTGTCCACCCTTGATTAGACCTCTCTTGGCTCTTAATCTAAATCATCCATTTTTCTTTAAAGATAGGGCTCTCTCCTCATTCTCTAACCTTATGCTTTGTACTAATGTTATGCTATATTATTTCCATTATTGCATTCTATCTTAGCTTTTATTTCACTTGCATCATAACTTCATGGCATTCTTATCTTAGTTTTCTTAATGCTTTAGAATAGATCACATAGTTTAACTAGGAGGCTTTGTAATATTTTTATTCTTATTTTCTTAGCTTATATTTGCATCTCTCATTTAGCTTGCATCACATTGAATTCATCTTTGATTCTTGGATACTAGCATCCTTGCTCTTATCTTTGAATCTCTCATTCTATAGTGTTCCTTGTAAGGGTTGCATAGATTGTTTCATTTGAGAGCCACCATTCTATCATTGTGCACATTTTCACATAAAAGAGAGCTATAATCTGCCTCTCAAGTCTCCCTCTTCATGGGATTATTTGAGAATAAGGGTATATAAAAAGTCTGTCCAGATTTTTGACATACAATTATAGGTCATGGTATCATATTTGCATGGGGCCAAGAATTTTGGTTATGTTATAGTTTTAGCTTTATAATGTTTACAAAATATGATGCTTCATTAGCTATGGTGCAACACTATTGCAACTATGGATTTGAGAATACAATGTTGTAAGTTGACATGTGATGGACAAGACTTTGGGATAATATCTACGTTGTGTATTCTAGTATGGAGGTGCTCTTATAGAGTATCAATTGGGTTAGGTTTGTTTCACCAATTTTATGGGGTACAAGTAAGAATAAATTGTCTATCACTGCATTGGACTAGTAATTTCCTATTGAGTTCCTTACATAGGAGCTAGTTGTTGTTGTTTAAATTTTTAAAACTTCTTTCTTGCATATGTTAGCTATCATCAAAATTGGCATGGCATATGAAGTTTACTTTAATGGTAAATGTTGTTAAATTTTAATAGAAATTTTCTATTTATAATAACTATTTTTGAGTCACCACAAGGATTTAAAGAAAAAATTCCATTGTAGCTAACCCTCAAAACTCAAATCTTAGTGATATTTTCTATACTAAAACTTCAAAGAGGGCTCATTACTAATATATGCAATGTATTTGGTATTACACAATACTTTATTTATTTAATTAACATATATCATTAATATTTTCTATCCTACATGGAAACATAGATGTTTTCATTCATAGTTCTGATATGGAAACTATTGCTTGACATCAACGATGAATACAATGTCAACAAACTCCCCCTTTGGCATTGACGCCAACCCCTTTGGTAATTAGAATTTTACTCCCCTTTTCAAAATACTCTATAGTTACAAAATACTTCACGATCTTAACTACATTCATTATCTCTACAAAAAAACTTTCATACTTGTTACTTCTTAAACACTCACCTTGAAACTCTTTGTAACCTGGTACAACTCTTTATAACTAGTTTAATTCTTGTAGCTTCTTAATTTGAATCTTTTGAAAGCTCTAGCTTTGACAACTTCCTATCATGGACAATATACAACATATAGTCCAATGCTAAACAAATAATAAAATTTAACTATTGAACTACAAACAATATGCTATTGAACTAAAAAATACCAACTTGCAAAGCAAGTATTGCTAAAATTAAAATATGCAACTACTAATTTTACCCCTTCTAACATTAATAATTTGAAGATATTAACTACTTGATTTGAAGTAGAAACATAATCTTAAAGAATGTTATTTTCTAACACTTATTCTCTCAAGAAGTGACACCTTATGCCAACATGTTTAGTATTGGAGTACACAACCATATTTTGAGAGATTTTGATTGAACTTGTGTTGTCATTGTTGAGATAAGATGATTCAACTTATCATGCTTTATTGGTTTTTTATTTATGCATTTTTAGAAGGTGCTAAATGAAGACACAATCTTCCACAAGGATATACTTTGAGAAAAAAATAAAAAGTTTGTTTTCTGCATTTTTACTCGATTTTCTTATTTATGCAAAAATTGTGTACAAATGAAGTTTCTAAATAATTTTTAAATACATTGAATGTAAATAATTTAGAAAATGTTTCCTCTTGTATGAAAAATCTATAAATGCAACGAGTTTATGAAGAGATGTAAGTGAGAGATGAGAAGTTCTTTGCACAGGGTTATGCTTCCAGATTCTCTATAGGATGGAGCAAGATGTGAATCTTCATGTAAAGGATGAAAATCTATTATAAATTATGTCTTAATAATACAATAGCTTGATGTTATGGAGGGTGGGGTTTTATAGTTGGAATGTTATTCCCTTCGTATATTTGTGTTTTCTATCATGTCTCAATCTTCTAGTTTTATAGTTGTAGAATATTAAATTTGTACATTGTAATGCTACTAAAATTTATTAGGTTTTCAATTGCAATCACTTTCCTTAAAGGTTTCAATAATGGGAAATCAACTATATTTGTTTCATCTTTTATGACAGAGTAGTATGTACTTGTATTTTCTTATCAGAAGCTATTCAACAAATCATTGGATACAGAATGTGTATACTGATATTAGATGGCTTTTTTCATGCTCTCATTTCCCTTCAATTAGTATCATATCTCAGTTTTGTGAATTGCATAATGTGTGCATGTGATGATTCATAATGTTTTTGGTTTTGGGCATTTTTTCTATTTAGATTTCTTAGCTTTCTGAGCTTGAATGAATTCTTTTAAGAAGAAATTGGGTAATAAATTAATCCTTTGATGAGCGGATGTCTTGTAGTTGATTTAGCATTTCAGGAGATAACACACATTTTTTGAAGGATGATGATGACAAAGAAAATAGAGTTTGTCATTTTGAATTAACATTGATTTAGAGCTCTTGGTTGAAAGAAAAATAATTTGTGATGCATGGCTATTGGAAGATATATCCTTTGTTACCTATAATGAATAGAATCTATGGAGTTGATCATCAAATGATCTAGAAACTTCTAGATAACCCATCTCTTTCAAATTCATGTACTAGTGGTGGTTATGGATTTGGTCTACAAGTGGGCTTGAATTTCCTATACCTACATTTTCCTCTTGGATATTTCATTTGCATGGCTTGGATTCTTGTTTGTTAGATTTGAGATGTTTATAGGTTTACCTTAAAAGTCTACAATGATGCTCCAAGTTTGATCAATTTAATATTTTCATACTTTTTATTTTTTTAAGATGAGACATGGGTGTTCTTGAACACAATGATTTTTCACAGTCAAAGAAAAAATTGTGATTTATGTGAATCTATTGAAGAGCTATTTTCTAGACTCTAGTTCCTTAAAGGTGCTATTGTTTATGATAATTATAGTTCTACATGCACACATGCTTTGTGCATGGAGAGAGAAGGTGTGTTTCTTTCTCTACATGGAGATGTTGATACATAATCAATCACTTAACATTTTCATGGTGATGCTTTTTGGATTCTTCAACTATGGTTCTTGATGTGGACATAATTGGAAAATTGGATCTATCCTTGATTTGGTGTTTGAGTCATGTTGTTTGCATGTTTTTTCTCATTGAAACCATTTTGACATGTCACTAATATGATAGTGGGTTTGCATGTTGCAATTGCTAGATCTACAAGTAAAGTAGTCAGGTGAATAGGCCACCCATTTAATTATAGTGGCATAACCTAGATGTGGAATGTCTATATCCACTAGATTTGATTCATTGTTGGTGTAGACTTGTTCTTTGGCTTTGTTTGTGGTCACTTGTGCATTGGTGTGGTTTCTTTTGGATGTGCGGATGGATGATAAGTGAGTACTTGGAAAATCAATTATGGTTTCCTATAGCATGATAAATTTCCTTAGTTTGGAAATCTTGGTTTTAGTTGGTGTGATGTGTGCGCCTAGATGCTTTTTATATTTGGGGATGGTGTGTCATATATTTGGAGAGCTTGATGCCACGATTCAGTGGGAACTTTAGTAGTGACTATATATTCATTAGATGGTGATGGATGATCTTCTTTAGTGTTGCAGATGTTGGAAGATTCCTTAGATCTTGTTACTACAGAAGGGTCTTTCACATTTGTCAGTTTGCTAGTTAAAAGATGGTATCTTCATGTGATTGGAGATGTTGAGATTTTTAGGATTCAAAGGGTCCTTGGTAGAGGTGTGGTTTATGTTTTCACTTGATATGTTATCATGTTGGATATTTATGTCATAGTTTTCTCTTGATTACTAGTTTAGAGTTGTGACATGATACAATTATTTGATATATGATCACATGGAGCATGTTATCTCTTTGGAAGAAATAGTTTAGACCATGTTGTCATGTTTATGTTTATGATTCAATTATTAGAGCTTTGACATTGATCTTGGTTTAGTTTCTTGGTATTGAGTACTTTGATTATTTTCTTGATACTTCATGATAGTACTATGTTACAACATTGGATTTTGGCATGGAGTGATCGATTACAAGTGCTCATGGATACTTGGAGACTTAGGTGAGGATAGAGTTCTCTTGATATGGGGGACATTTTGTTGAGATGTATACTCTTGATGAGATTTCAACAAAAAGTCTGAGGAGCCTACACCTTGGTTGGACATGAGTTAAATAGATACCTATGAGGAGATTGTTCTTGGATAAGTCATGATGACTTGCATATCCTAGAGGAGAATTCTCAATCCCTACTCTTGGTCTATTTGGAATTTTATCATTTGAGAAGTATTGCTAATGTTTCTTTCAAGTGCTTTATGTTTTCTTTCATATTCATGGATCTTGAGCTGTAGTTAGATGGTTTTGGAGGTTTAATTATGAGAGATGGATAACATAGTTATATCCTTGAGGTTTATTTGTATTTATGATTATAGTAGGAGATGGTAGTGGGTTTATTTTCTATAATTGGAAATAGAGTTGTTGGATCTTCTTTGAGAGGCTTACATCCACGTAGATTCACTATATCATGCTATGTTTGATCTCTTGAGATTGAATGGCTTTGGATGTTGTGGTAGCTTTTCTCTTTGGGTTGTAAAGGAGATCATACTTGGTGCAACTACCATTTAGAAGTGTCTGTGGAAGGACATGCTACATGCTTATGATTTGTAGGTTCTCTCTTTGGTCTTGTTTATCTTTGTGGATGTTTGGATTCACATAAAAATATTTTTTGAGATTTGTTGGAGCTATGGTGGTCAGTTTTTTGCGTTCATATGTTATCAATTATACTTCATTATTTTTTGGTAATGCCATGGTGGTTATTTTATCCTTTTTCTTTGTTTTATGTGGAGAACATGAGAGAGTTGTGGAGGTTAGATGACAAAGATGTTTCTTGTAGAAATTTTACTATAAGATTTTGCATGTCTCTATGGATGGTCCTTGGTACTACATGGTTACACTTTTTCTATGTTATTATCAATAAACTCCACATGCCTTTGATTTTTAAGATTTGACATTACCCATGCAGTTGGAGTTCTTGAATATTTTTGATCTTCATCAAGTAGTTTGCACATACTTGAGGCTATAGTAAATGGGTTGGTTATGATTTTGGAATGAGCTTTCTGATGTTGGATACCTTTGAGCTATAGGTGATTGGATATGATTTTTTGTGGATTTTATTTTCAATCTCATGGATTTATTAGCTAGATAGGAATGATTAGTTTGGTGGTTGTTTTGGGTCATGTTTTATCTTATTTTCTAGAGAATTACTTCATAGTTGTGTTGGGCTAAGAAGTTGTTGTTTTTAACACTTATGTGTAGCTCATGTGTGCAATGGAGTGGTGTCAATATTTTGATTCCTTTTTTCTCACCAGGATCTTATGTTTGTGTTGTTTGGACAAGTGTCTAGTTGGAGCATGAGAGTGTGTGTTAAGATTTATGATGTTTTATGGATGGATATGATGCCATAGTTTCATTAGTTTGAATCTTGTAAGGTCTTCTTCAAGTGGGAGATTTTTGGGATAAGGTAAACCAACCTTATCATTATTTTTATTTATTTATGTATTTTTGGAAGATACTAAATGAAAACAAAATATTCTACAAGAATAGACTTGGAATAAAAGACATAAAGTTTATTTTTTGGGTTTTTTCTCTTGGCTTTTTTTTTATGCAAGAGTTGTGTACAAAGGAAGTTTCTAAATAAGTTATAAATATATTAAATGTAGACTCTTTAGACAATTTTACCTTTTCTATGGAAACTCTATAAATATGAGTTGCTAAAGATATGTAAGTAAGGGATGAGAAGTTCTTTATACATGGTTATGCTACAAAAGTTTCACTAGGATTGAGTAAGATGTAAATATCCATGTGAAGGCTGAAAATATATTCACTTTTTGTTGAATGATACATTACCTTTATGTTTTTTAGGGTGGGATTTTTTAGCTTGGAAAGGTTTTCCCCAAGTATATCTAAATTTTCTATATATCTCATTCTTCTAGTTTTATAGTTGTAGAATATCAAATCTATATGTCATAATGTAGCTAAAATTTATTAGATGTATAATTACAATAAATTTCCTTGAAGGCTTTAATTGTGGGAAATCAACTATGTTTTTTCCACTTTTATAACATAGTAGCATGTACTTGTATTTGATTGTTAGAAGCTATTCAAGAAATAATTATATTCAAAATTACATGCTGATCTCAGATGGCTTTCTGGGTGCTCTCATTTCCCTTTAGTCACAAATGATGGAAACTAGTTTAGGAACTTGTACCTTCACATTTGAAACTATTTGTACAACACAATTTTTTTTACAACTTGAAATAGTGGCTAAATACTTTTCTTATGTTATTAACAAGAATATTGATTTTTTTTCCTATACCAACAAACAAGTATACCTCCTAAGAAGAAAGTTTCTCCAATAGTACTCTTCTTGTCATCAAGAAACCATGCCTGCCTAGGTTATTAAAGATCCTCTTGAATTTTTTTACAAAAAAAATCTTGAGGAGAGGACTTAAATCTTGTAACTAAATATATTTTTTGCATGATATTAGTCTTATATGTTGTAATATATACTAATCCTCCTATCATTAACTTGTACCTAGTTCGATCAAAATGACATAAATCATCAACTTTTCTCAACTAAAAACTTGTTACAATAGGTGTTCACACTAGTTACCATTCATTCATGTGAAAGAATTTAAATATTTACCTTGAATAATTAATTTGTGATATAAATATATCTTTTCAAGTTGAGAGTACCATCCAAGAAAGAGAACTCTCCAAGAATAGACATTTCAGATTCTTATTGAGTAAGATTATAAAACATCATGCACACATAATCATTTTTGCAACAAAAAATTATGTCATCTACATAAACTTTGGCAATAATTACATCCTTACCTTGGATTTTGAAATACATTTTTTTGTCTACACCACCTCTTGCGAATTTTGTACCAATAAGCGCTTGTCTAATTTGGAGTACAAAACTCTGAAGCTTGTTTCAAACCATATAAAGCATTTTTAACCTATAAACATAATTAGGACTCTTCACACATATGAAGCCATCAAGGTGCTCGATACAAACATCTTAATCAAGGTAACCACTAAGAAAGGTTGTTTTAACATCCATTTATTAAATATTTGAGTTTTTGTATATTCA
Source organism: Cupressus sempervirens (assembly GCA_028749045.1). Classification (NCBI taxonomy): domain Eukaryota; kingdom Viridiplantae; phylum Streptophyta; class Pinopsida; order Cupressales; family Cupressaceae; genus Cupressus; species Cupressus sempervirens. The sequence continues at coordinate 549,584,452 of CM053793.1, forward strand.
AAAAGTTGAGAATATCCTAAAGGATTCCATCCTAGAAACATATATAGGATTCTTACAAATGTCTTTAATCTGAACTTGAGAAAAACACTTATAAACTAATCTAACTATGTTCCTCACAACCTTACCATCTTCATCTAACTTTTTTCTCTATTAATATTTTGACCTCTTAACACTAGAAACTAGTTCCCCTATTTCATTCTTTTAAATTTGACTTATTTCTTCCTTCATGTCCTTGATCCAACACTCATCTTTGTTAGCCTCAATATATATCTTAGGCTCTACTTCTCATTGTAAACATTAATTTGTCTACTCACTTATTTTTGATTTCTTGTTTATACTATTGGCTCTTTGTCCCCATTTATATTTTATTTGGGATGATGCTTCATAAGTGACTTGGAATAAGTTTGCACCACAATATCCAATGGTTTTATTTCTATTTATTTGTTTTTAGGAGTTCCTTCTTAAACCTCAAAATAAGATTCAAATTCTTCCTCAATATTCTCAATTCTATTTTTGCTAATTTGCAATCCTTTCATTAACTTTAATATCAATAGTTTCAATTATCTTTTTCAACCTTTTTTTGACAAATTTTTATGCCTTAATATGTGTAGAATAAACAAAGTAAATACCCTCATCAAATCTTGACTCAAAACTGCCCAAACTTCCATCATTTATCTTAATGAACTATTTACCTACAAAAAATCTAAAGTATCTTAAAGGTGTTGACTTCTCATATTGTAATTGATTAGGTTTGTACTTGGATTTGACCTTTAGTTGAGCTTTTTTTTAGTGTGTATACTATTGCATGAATAAATTATTTCCAATATATGTCAGGTAACTTGGTCTCATCAAGCATTATTTTGGCCATCTCTTTCACTATCATGTTATTCCTTTCTACCATCCCACTATATTGAAACAATAGTTTCTTTTGATTTCAAGTCCATTGAGATATACTCTTCACCCTTGTGTAATCTTAAAAAATTAATTTCAATATCTGATTTCTTTTCAAACATTTTCTCAAACACCTTGAAATTTTCAAATAATTTAGACTCTTGTCTTAGGAATGTGACCCAAGTCATTGTAGAAATAGGAATGATTACTGGGAGGTCAACGAATCTATAATCAACCCAATCAAACTTGCAAGTCCAAAAAAATTTACCAAAAATATTAACCTTTAAATCTTCTTTAACCTATTACAACACTATCATTAAAGCATATATTAAATAACCATTCAACACATAGAAACATACACACTTGATTATAACACCATATATATCTCATGGAAATCCAATTAGGGTGAAATCCACAACGTGAGAATGGTGCCCAAAAATATTTGTAGTCTTTTGGAATACACTCTTTTAGGAGCTTTTTGGGTGAAGGATTATAAAAGAACTATTTAATGCTACCTAATTAAGAGATTTCCATGGAGACCTGTTAAAGTTTTATACCCTATTAGGAGTAACCTTTTTAGAGGATTTCAAACAATCTTTTGAGAATGTTAGCTGGTTAGAGGATTTACAAAAGACCTGTTAGGGGCACTTGATTAAGGGATTTTACTATCACAATTTTTAGAGAGTAAAAACTAACAAATGATTTGTATATCACACTATTCCTTCTTAATTAGATCTGAAGGATTTGACCAATACAAATCCACAAAACCCATGATAGAGAAGAAAAGAATAAGAAGAGGCAAGGGTTTAGCTCTGAGATTTTATGGGTAGGTGATATTTTTTGCATAGGTTGGTTGAAGCCTCTGACCACTCTTGGCTATTTTCCTACACACATGATTAATGCTATCTACTCATATTGGTCACCATAGTGCAGATCTCTAGCCACCTCAATTTTGTAGTGTGAGTTTTTTGTGCATAATGAAACTATTTATTTTTTGGAGCCATATCTTGCATATACAACATTGTATAATTTTTCTATATGTGTAAGCATTGGAAAGCTAGTTCCATGCATTATACAACCATATTAGTTTAATTTATAGTTTTGTCTGTTTATTTTTGTTTTGAATTCTACTTTGGATAACTATTATGTAGCAAGCATGGGATTATAGGAATGATCATGCCCTTTGATTGAGGGTAACATTTTGTGGGAGATATGAGATAACATTGTTAGAGACTAAGCAATCTGTGTGTACCTTGGACTAGAATATGAGAGACTTGTGGAGACCTACATCTATCTCCATTCTTAGATGATCCTTTTTGTTGGAAATATAAGAGGAGTAGCTGAGAGGGGAAGGGTGAATTATTTACCACAAAAATAAATCCTAGATCCGTTAGATGTCAACACAATACAAACTCTAATGAAAATTGAACTCTACTAAAACTTGGTAGATGCATAGACAAAATGCTATAACTCGATAAATAATGAAATAACTTGGCAAATGCTTAACATGAAAATCTTAAGATATTAATAGTGATTAATAATACTTTAACTTAGTTGACAACACATAAGATAAATAGCATGAACACATTTGACACTGAGATTTGACATGGAAATCCAATTTGGGAAAAACCACCAATTGCAATTAGTTACTGATTTTCACTCTTCTAAAGAGAGCTTTGTTAGGAGCCAACCTTGTTAAAGGTTACAATGTTAGGTGCAACCTTGTTAGAGGATTTAATCACCCTATTAGGAGTGGCCTTGTTAGATTCCTTTAGACAACTCAATAGAAATGCCACCTTGTTAGAGGATTTACAAATAACTATTAAGCTAACTCTGTTAAGAGATTTAGATCTCTACTACAATGGTTAGAGAGTAACAATGAGATGACTTGATTGCTAATGCAACTGACTTGATGATTATAGATCTTAGTTCTAGCTTATATACTTGATCGAATGTATCTTTGCATCACAACAAGGATAATCTACTTATCCTTCTAATTCACTTCCTCTTGGCATCATCAAAATATTCAATTATGTTCCACTTATTCTTCTTTTTCTAATCCTCAAATTTACCTTATATTTATATCTTACACATTGTCAAGTCAGCTAGAATATAACTTAGAATAATTAATATTCATCTCCTCAGTCGGCTAGAACCAACAAACAATTCAATTGAAGTCAATATGCCAAAACAAGAAAATCCTTCGTTAGTTGACCCTGCTCAATAGATGCTAAATCATAAATGATTTTCTTGTGTTAATCAAGTAAACTTGGTCAACATTTCATATTCAAAAATTTCCTTTGGTAATCAAGTGAGCTTAGTTAACAATAGTTCCATCCAACATTTCCTTCATTAACCGAGTGAGCTCGGTTAACACTTAGCTTTTGCAAACTTTCCTCTGTTGCCTGAATGAACTCAGTAGACACTATCTTCTAAACTAGGCAAACTTTGGAATGTTCAATAGACATAGAAAACTATCTTCAATGCCTAAGTGAGCTTAGCATACATTGACTGGCAATGACATGAAATTTTGTGTAATATCAAAGACAATGCACAATTAATCAATTATTTCCAATAATCTCCCTCTTTAGCATTGATGGAAACACAACATGCCATAATACAATAAAATTTTAGAGCAAGAATAAAGTAAGGAACATATCCTTAGTTTCATTTTGATTCTCACCCATGAGAACTCCCTCTATAAGTGTGAATTCCTTTTGCCTTTAGTTTCTCCCTCTATCAAAATTTTTTTGTCTTCAACATCTTCTTCTGATAGAAAACTCTATCTTTGATATTAGGCCAAGTTCATTCTCCCTTTTTGATATCTCTCTCTTTTTTTTAATAAAATTTCTATGAGATATGACAACAAACTTCTCCTCCTTAGTCATCTCATGCCAAAGACAATATCTAGTATATATCAATGTACCTCATGTACTGATTCATTTGCAATATGCTCTTTGTCAATATTGCACCAATTGATTGATCTTCAACATGCTTTGGTTGATGCATTACTAAATTTCATTTAGTGAGCTTCAGATAGGGGAATGACCCCTAGCTTACCTCTAAGATACATAAATGCATCCTTAGGTAGTGGCTTGGTGAATATGTCTGCAATTTGTTCTTTAGTATTCACATATTTTAATTTTATTTCTTTATCTTGTACCAATTCTCTTTAAAAATGATATTTTATAGCAATGTGTTTTATTTTGATATGCATCACTGGATTCTTTGATATATTAATTGCACCAGTATTATGACAGTATATGACTATTGGATCCTTAATTTCTATCTTCATACCTACCAATAGTTGTTTGAACCAAACAATATTAGAATAATTAATTTCTCGTGCCATATATTTTGTCTTTATTGTGGGCTGAGAAATACAATTATGTTTCTTGCTTGTCCAAGACACTAGTCTTTTATCAAGAAAGAATGCTCCACCACTGGTTCTCTTTTTGTCATCAATACTTCCTTCCCAATCAACATCTGTGAATAATTTAAAATCCAAATTGCCTCCTATTTTATACCATAAACCATATTCTTCAGTACCTTTTAGGTATCTCATGATTCCTTTGATTGCTATCATGTGATTTTCTTTGGGATTTACTAAGAATCTTGCCACCATATCGATTGTTAATGAAATATTAGGCCTTGTATGCACTAGATACTACAATTTTCCAATAATTGATATGTATGTGGTCTGATCTACCTCTTTGGAATCATCATTTTTGGAAAGCTTATGTCTAGTAGACATAGGGGTTCCAACTAGTCTTGAGTCTTCCATTCCAAATTTCTTTAGTATCTCCTTGATATATTTAGATTGAGTACTGTAGATACCATCTTTCTTCTACTAGATCTATAATTTAACAAAGAATTTTATCTCTTCAAACATAGACATCTCAAATTCTTTACTCATTTATATTGAAAATTCCTTGCACAAGTCATCATTTCCTATGAATAAAGTGTCATCCATGAATATTTTTGCCAACACAATCTTCTTGTCTGGTCCTTCTTTGATATACAAACTATTGTTATCATTTGTTCTTTAAAAACCAATCTGTATCAAGTAGTTATGAAGTCTTTTATAAAAAGCTTTGAGAGCTTGCTTGAGACCATATAATAGTTTGTGTAATTTGCAGACCATATCTCTTTTGCTAGGATCTACAAAACCTTCAAGTTTTTCTATGTAGACTTCACCCCTTGCTTTGTTTATGGAAACTTCTCCATCTTCATTTAGCTTATTTCTGAATACCCACTTTGTACCAATTACATTTTTATCCTTGGGTCTAGGAACAAGAGTCCAAGTTTTGTTCTTCTTTATCTACTATATTTTTTTAGTCATTGCTTCAATCCAACTTTCATTATCCAAAGCATCTTTAATATTTCTAAGTTCAAATTCAGTAGGTAAACATGTACCTTTCAATTTGTTTCTTGTCATTGTTCCATCTGACTTGTTTCCAATGATCTGATCAGGTGCATGATGCCTTTAGACATATCTTGCTAACGTAGGTACTTTGGATTTGGATTTTGTTTCACTATTCTCTTCAAGATCTTTTGTATTAAGCTCTAATCCCATTGTCTATGACAAGGGTCCATTAGAATAAATTTTCTCTAGTAACAACTTGGTAGCTTCTAACTGTGACTCAGATCCTTTAGATTGTGACTCAAGTTGCACTGATTGCAACTCTATAATTTTTGGAGATTTTGGGGACTCAAGAGGTGAGGCTTCTTGTATTCCAGATATATGTGGTAGAGTATTAGGTTTTTAGTAAAAAAATATTCTCTAATCCTCAGGTTGTTTGTTGCTTTCTTCTTCACTCTTTTATGCAAACTCATCAATTCTCACATGTGCACTTTCTATGAATTTATAAGTAGAAAAATTCAAACATTTGTATACTTTACTTCTATAGGAGTATCTTAGGAATATGCCTTCATCACCTTTGACATAAAATTTACTTTTCCTAGATTCTTTCAAGATATAAAATTTTCTACCAAATACTTTTAAGTAACTTACATTGGGTTTGTAGCCATACCATAGTTTATAAGGAGTTTGATTTGAGTCTTTCTTCAGTTGTACTCTGTTCAATGTATGAACTACAGTACTGATTGCTTCCTTCTAGTATTTGATTACAACATTCTTTTCTATGATCAATGCTCTTGCACAATCCATGATGGATCTATTCCTTCTTTTAGCTATAGTATTCTGCTGAGGTGTACCAGGTTTTGATACTTGTCTCTTAATTCCTTTTTTGATGTAGAGTTCATTGAAATCATTGGAAATGAATTCACCACCTTTGTCTAATCTCAAAAATTTCAGCTTCTTTCTAGTTTCTTTTTCTACTCTTTCTAGATACCACTTAAATTTTTGAAAAGATTCATATTTTTCTTTTAGATACATTACAATCATCATTCTAGAATAGTCATCAACAAAAAGAATGAAAAAATAATCTCCACTATGACTCTCTATTCCAATAGGTCTACATAAGTTTGTATGTACAAGCTCTAAGACTTCTTTAGATTGATAGTTTTTGCTTTTGAAACTAGTTTTTCCCATCTTACTAATTTGACAATTTTTGCATAGACCCATATCGGGTTTCCTCAAGTTGGGAATACCTCTTACTCTTCTATATTTTCTTATCTTGACCAAGTTATCAAAGTTCACATGACATAATTTTTTGTGCCATAACCAACTTTCTTCTACTTGACCAATAAAACATGAACTTTCACTAAGATCTAGATAGAATAGATTACTTTTTGTTTGTTTGCTAGATCCAACCAGATTTCCTTTTCCATCTAGTAGTTTGGCCTTCCCATTCATAAATTCTACCTTGATTCCAATGTTATTCAACTATGCCACACTCAACAGATTATGCTTTATTACTTCAACCCAATAAGAATTGTCACATCTAAGTTCATTGATTAATGAGATACAACCTTTTCTCTTTATGTAACAAGGTTAATTGTTTCCAAATCTCACACTACCACCATCATAATGTTCCATGTGTTCAAATTTTGTTTTATCTCCAGTCATATGATTTAAGCAACCACTATCAATAATCCATGTATCACTTTTGCTAATATGAGAGATAAGTGCCATTTTATCTCCTTTATCATCAGATTCATCTTTTATAGCAATATATGCCATTCCATCTTCACTGTTATTAGAATCTTTAGCCATAAAACAAGATTTATTACCTTTGTTCTTGTAGTTTTTGAATTCATTCTTGCCTTTGTAATTATTGTTTCTCTTTTCATCCTTGTCTTCTTTGTTTGGGAACCTTGTAGCAATGTGACCAACTTCTTCGGAAGAAAAATAGATTAGAGGAATCTTACCTTGGTACTTTCCTCTACCTTTGGAATATTTCCTTGTAAGTAGGGCTTCAATAACTTCAAGATCATTATCTGAACTTTCTTCTTCTTCTTCACTTCTTGATTGATTGGTCTTTGATTTCTTACCCCTTTTCTTGCACTAGTACATTTAACCCCATTTTTAGACCAAATTTTTTGACCATCTATTAAAATGGGGTCAAATTGGTTGGAATAGACAAGGAAAAATGTGTTTCTTTTTAAATCAATGCCTGTGTTGGTCAAAATTTTGACCAACATGGGCTTCATATTGTTTTGAAAATGAAAAAGGTCGTGCCCTATTTTATTGTTATGTAATTATTTTTAAAGCGGGAATTCCCTTTGATCACAGTTTGGAAGCTCAAAATCTTTGATTTTTTGTAAAAATGGGGAAGAGAAAATTGTCAAAGAAAAAGTAGGAGAAGCTAGGTACAGTCTTCAGCTGTCCTTTCTGCAACCATGGCACTAGCATTGAGTGCAAAGTGTAAGTTTTCCATTCCCTAATTTTTTTCCAGCTTTTTTTTGTTTAGCCCTAATTTCTTTGTTAAGGCATTCTACGAGCTTAGGAACCTTGATGTTGTGGATTATTTTGAATGAATTTGAATATTTCATGCTATTGAGGTATGGAGTGATTATTTAGAGTGAGTATTTGTTTTGCAGATATCTATTCCTGAATCATCGATAACTTGCCCCAAAATCATGTGTGTTTGTTTCTTGTTCGCCTAGGCAAATGCTTTGCTATTTGCACCCATCTGCATAGAGGTCAATGTTTGAGGTTACAGGATAAACTTATTATCCCTCAAATAGATAGAACCACATGATTTGATATAGTAAGAGTATGGCTCCCAAAGTGCTGATTATTAAAACAAAGGATTTGAATGGGTGCTTTAGCCCATTGTAAGTAGGCATCTCACACAAAATTTTAACCATCATAGAAAGAATCCAGGTATAATAAAACTTCTACTTGAATTAAATCCTAATAAGTAGTCTGATGTATATATAAAACCCAATTATACCACACTATTCTCTTTTACTTCTTCCTTAAATATGCTATATGTAATATACAAACTACTTAATGAGTGTTATAAGTGTAGTTGTTCTTGTATCAAAAGATCAACCTGCCATTGCTTGATACAACTATTAGACTTATTGAACAATAGAGACGATTAAGCCATCTCACAAATTTCAAAAGAAAATGTTGACAGTTAATCCAACAATAAGATGCTGCTCTAACTAAGTGCAAAGAAAAGAAGGTTATTCATGATATTCAAAGAATGAGTTTGATGAGAAAAACAAGTGCAGATATACAAATCTAAAGAATATAGAGTAAATCATACAGGCTTCTAGCAATGCAAGAAATAATATAGCTCACAATTAATATTTTATATCTTCCATACATGCTAGGCTGGAATGCTTTTTCCTTTATGGAATTGTTTTTGGGCGTCTACATGCCTTAAAATTATGTTTACCTATTTCTGAGGATTCTATTAAGCTCAATAATGAGCCTTTCTTCCTGGAGAGAGAAGCAACCACGCTTGAAATCTGGTCTGAGATAGTTGATCCATCTTAGCCTGCAACTCTTTCCACAACATTGTAGACTTGCATATATGTATATATATATTTTCTTAAGTTATTTCCCCCAAAAATTCATATCAAACATGCACTATTAAGTTGATCAATGAGCTTCCAAACATGCATTGTTAAGTTAATCAAACACTTAGCAACTGTTTGAAAAATGGATTGTTCTATCATGAACATCTACTGCATTGAAAAAAAGTAACACCCAGATGAATAGTGAAGTAGCCACAAAAGACCAATCATTCAATTGATCTACCACGTAGCAAATCATGCCTTTAATGTTTGTAAAATGAATTACTCTATCATCAAGAATGATTTTTTTTTAAAACCTATTAATTGACCTACAATTACCTAAGGATCCTTAAGGAATTCAAAAATAAAATTGGACATGGTACAATCATCTTAACATGCTCTTATGCCTATAGCATGTTTCCTTTGACATGATAACTTGTGATGTATTTGGTGTGTGTGTATGAAAAATACATAAGAAACAATTGTCATGTTCTAGCATACTTAGACTTAAAACACATTAAAATGTCTTTATTTTAGCAAGGCATTCCATACTCCTCAAACTTCTCCAATTTACCCAACACTATCTATTCAATGACACCATCCTTGTTAGCAAAAATGTTATTACATGGTGGCCATTACTCAAGGTGGGAACCATATATTTTCAAAATTTATGAGAAAAGATCCAAAAATTTATGTTATGGAAAACATAAAACCCACTTGCTTGGGAACTGTGCTCCAACAGCCATGACCAAGGGTGGTAACATATTTAACCAATTTTTCATCTTCTTTAGGAGACCACAATCCCCTTCTCACCTTCTATTTGCTGTAGCAAGAATGGTGTCCCATTAATCCCTCTTTCAAAATCCACACTCCCTCAGGCCTTTTAGAGAAAACCAATAAGCTCGAAGCAACATACAACCTACAGAAAATACTCCAGTTACTCTTAAGCAGTATTATTAAAGTAGTACAAGTGCCAGATATTAATGAGGGTCATGTGCCCTAAGCACTCTGTACGCTTAATTATATCCAACTATTAATAATGATTTGCCCCTTTTTTGGAATAAATTCTAATGAGAAACATAAGTAGGCAGAATAACAAGCATTCCTACTGGCAACATATCATTTAATCATCTTCCTCATAGCCTAGAAATGTTCAGACTCTGTCTACAAGAAACCACTGTATTTATTTATGTCCTCAAATGAGAGACCTTGTAGATAATTTCTCACAAAACCATACTCACCTCATACAACAAGGACTATGAGAGAAACATACATAAGAAAGGCTTAAAATTTATATGCTAAAGTTAGGCCATTGACTTAGCAACAAGTTTCACCTAGCTTGGGATTTGTTATTGCCAAGCTTCTAAGATCTTAGTGGCTCACAAGTTTGCAATCAGTGGGATATATTCTTTGTAGACTTCTATGATCTTAGTGGCTACAAATTTACAACCTTTGGCATTTAAAATGCTTTTAAAACAAATTTGTTTAAAATCCTTTATTTCTTGTGGCATAGAAACACGAACTGCCAGTGACGTAAGAAAGGGTAGTGCTGACAATGTGTGAAAGAGACCTGAAAATGGGTATCACCCTTAGAACTGCTTATTGTCCCATCTGTTACATTTATATATTATATTAATTATTTACACAGTCATATAGTTTTTTGATGGAGGATTTAGATTACTTATGAATATGTTTTGTTATCTGATATGAAGCATTAGTTTATATAAATATCTTGTTATTTGAGAGTCAAGAACCTAGCAATACTGAGTTATATCAAAATTGTTCACATAATATTTCTATCTTATCTATCTTGTAAGGATCTTGTTGTTGCTCTTGGTTTGCTTCTAGGATTGGTTAGTTGGTTCTTAGGTCATTGTGCTCTTAGATTTGGCCCCATTGACTATTTGGTCTTGTAGATGTCATTAAAATCTTTAAAGATTTGAATCTTGATGATAAAAACTTAATACTATACATCTCGATTTTGTTTAACTTTCATAATTGAACTAACTACTCCTATGAATGAACACCTATATAAAACTATTTGAATGTTCATAAAGAATTGTAGTTCAAACTCTAGTGTACACCGCTAGTATTTGCGAGGGTGTTGCAATTATCTTGGCCAGGGAGCAATCCATTCTAACCATCTTGAATAATTTGAAGCTAATCTTAGAAAAATTAAGTGGACAGTTTAAGGAGTTTTAGGTTTAGGTACTTTGTATAAATAGTAGCAACATCTCCTGTTGACTTGGACCTGGTAACTAGGGTTTAAATTCTTGTCTAATGATAAGACCTATTGGGGTTTCTAATAGTAAATACCCTATGCCTTCTTGGGCTAAATCACCATATACTCTATTTTAATAAAAGTAAAAAGAAAATGTGCTGACAATTAAAACTCTTGTAAGATGAGTAAATCATTAACCACATGGATTGGGCAAAAAAATGATTACTTTTCCAAATGGAAGTGTTGTGATGTGCGAATACCCATTTTCACAAAACCTCAAACAAGAAAGTGATAGAAATCTGTGGGTGAAAGAGGGAAAAAATGGTAGTAATACCCATTTTTCTTCTGACAATATACAAAGGTAGTTAAGCCTTTGTCACAAATTTTGAAGGGAGTGCTTAGCATTTTCCAATAGTTGAATCGGGATGGAGATGGGCTTCATGGGATTAAGTGGCAGTATTCAGGCCAGATTGGCTTGTGTTTTCAGTTTTTCTACTTTCCTACAACATCCTCATCCTGAGTCCCTTTTTTAGCAAAAGAAGGGCTGTTACCTTTTTGTTTCCTACCCAATACCTTACTCAAGAGTTTGGAACTAGTTTAGAGGTTTTTTTGGCAGAGCCTTTTGGGTTGTACAACTTTTGGGCCCAGAATGGAGATGGACTTCATGGGATTAGGTGGTGCTAGCAGTAGCAGTGAGATGGAGAGGAAGTGGAATAAAAAAGGCCCAAAAAATGAAAGCGATAAAAGCATGAGCCTTAGTCTTATTTAGGAAGCTTATAGCAATAGCCATGGAAAGCTTACAACAACAACCATGGAAGTGGGCTTCAACTTTCCTTATCGGGCAAGGCTAAGATTTGTAACATTGAAGATGGCAATCAAGTATCTCTAAATTTGGGGACTAGTGGTTGTTCATTGAGTGGTCGTGTTGTCAAGGTTGAAAATGTCACTAGATCTCCTAGTAAGAGTTTTTTTTTTGCATATAACCCTAAGAATAAGCCCTCCTTGCTAAGGTTTTATAGTCTCCCCAAGGAAAATATTTAGTGCAGAAGTGAGAATCTTCCCTTGAATGGCAAGACTAAAGTTGTCACTATGGTAATGACAGGCAAGTAGCCTGGCGAACTTCCTAAAGGTAAAGGTATGTTAATGAGAAAATATTTCCACAATTTATGATAATTATCTATAAGAATTTCTAGGATTGATTGTGTTTGGATTTTTGCATTAAGTTTTTGAATCACACTCCATGCTCCATCATCAAAATTTGTCCTTCTCTCTTGCTTTGCTTCATCCTAATGATGATGGATCATTAGGATTTCTTCTTGCATTCTCTTACTTTGCTTCCATCTTCATCAAGATTTTTCCTTGCTTTCTTACTTTGCTTCATCCTGATGATGGATCACATAGTGTGATTCCAAATGTTAATACAAAAATCTAAACACCATCAATCCCAAAAATTATTGCAGATAAAGATATGTCATTCAATTAATTTTGGAAAAAGTGGATCATTTAATGTATTCCTTTTTTCCATTTTGTTTTCCTTGAATCTAACTTCACAATTAATGAAATTCTCCCAACAATACTAGCCAATTTTTTTTGGTTTAACTTGTATCTACAATTTCAGGTTCTTTCTCTCAATTATCTATATTGATCTGAATATAATGTTGAGGTTGCAGTACCTGTGCCAAACATGGCCATTGAGTGGTTAAATTGGACCAAGGCTTCTGCATTGCAACAACTCGTGGATATGAAAAATGAAGAGGAAGAAAGACCTACCAAGAGGAAATTTGACTGGTTGGTAACATCTAGTGTAAAGTCCATTCCACATGTAGATGCTTTTAAATCAAGCAAGAGAAGTACAATTGCTTCTCAGGTAGTTAGTTCTTCCCCAAATTTTAGTTCTTATGTTGTGGCAACTCTTATTCTTACTTGCCAATGATAATCTAATATCCTTCAAGTTGAATAAATTGATTTCACCTATAGATTGTTGTAGTGATATTCTTGCATCAAATCCATTTAGTTCTATCTCCTTTCTTTCTCTCCCTCTCTATACGTGTAAAAACTAATTATTCATTTTCTTTAAGTTAATCTTGCGATGAATAAACATAGTACAATTTCATTCTTGAAAGACTTTTGTACTGATTACTGCCTTAGCACGATATTTGAAGAATCATTTAGAGATGCTAATTCCCTTGCACAAAAATCTCTATGATTACTAAAAATTCTTGATTGGATCTAATACTTTCGACTCTTTAATGAACCTAGACCAGCTAGTTGTGTGATGCCTTCTTCCCTTTATCTTCAAAGGATAGCTCCGTATCATATTTTACTACCCCAACCTACAAGTTAGTTTTCAATGTTTACATAAGCTTCTAGTTTTCTTTGGCTAAAAACACCATCCTTCATTGAAGAAGTAGTTAGTCAAGATTAAGAAACAAGAAGATTTCCACAATCCATATGAAACTACCAAATTTTATGCTTCTAAATTCAATTGATACTTTCTCTCTCTTATCTAGATATTTGATGAGAGAATGTAATATGAAAAGTTGATGCAAAATAAAACACACAATCAAATCCTAAAACATAAAATTTGGTAGTCTAGATTCTTCAGTGCAGGATAGGAAACTCATTTCATTACTATATGAATATGTATAAACAACATCCATGATAGCATAAACTTTTATACATCCATGATAACATAAAATTTCATGTTCTAATAAAATATGATTCACGATACTTTGGTAAAGATCACTATAAAGATTCCAAGTGCCTTCTTACAACCATTAGGAGCATATTCCTACAGTGTTCCTTTGTAGGAGAAGGAATAACTCTACTCATTTCTTTCCATTAAAGTAAGGTATTGGGCATATCTTTTTTCTAGTGTCAGTAGGGATATTTTTCCAAATGAATGGAAGGTATTCAATATCTTTTACTCTCTTTTTGACATGACACTTTTTCTCCTCTTTTAATGGAGGCTATATCTTTTTTTGTGGAACCAATTCCTATTAACCAGGACAAGAATAATTCTCTTTTTACCTTATCTAGTCCTACAATTAACATCTTTGGTATTATTTACTCTGTAATAAAAGGAACTAGTTGGCAAGTGTTTAAAGTCATTTCAATAGCAGAAAATCTTCATGGCAACTGAGAGTGAACATCCTAACCAAGTGATTGATGGAGGGCCATACAATGCTACAATACATCTTGGAACAAAGTTTGAGATTTCCCAACTTAAAGAATCTCTCAATAGTATTACACATGGAAGTAGAAATACTCTTCTCCATTTGGCTATTTCTGTAGGAAATCTACCATTCATTCAAAAATTCCTCCTACTCAATACTCTTCTTGTTAAGGCTACAAATGCTCAAGGAAATACTGCATTGCACTTGGTTGCTCAAGGAGTTTTCTCCAAAGTTGTGGAGATTCTACTCCAAACACAAAAATGTGATGTAGAAAGCAACAACAAGTACAATGAGATTGCTCTCTTCAAAGCTTGTGAAAGTGGTGATTTACCCACAGTAAAGTACCTACTAAAAGCACATTCGCCAAGTCTATGCCAAAAAATAGTGGATGGGCAAACTTGTTTATATGTTGCAATAACTAAAGGGAACTTGGGTCAGTTATTATTTTCCTCTTTACATAGTCAACAATAAAATCGAATCTAATGTGAGATTATTTTGTTTTTTCTAAACTTCTATGTATGTATTTATTTTAGAGAAGGAATTAATACCACCATCTAATGATTTTGGGTGACTCCTTCACAGATTTGGTGAGTCTGCTGATTGATAGGTTGGAGTCAGAAGATGCAAAAGATTTAATAAAAATAAAGTTCCAACATGGTGATAGTGCCTTGCATGTAATAACTCAGATACACTACATGCATATAATGAGAAAGCTAATACAATTTGAGCCCCAATTGTGTTATTTTGTTAATGACAATGAAGAAACACCGCTTTGTATGGTAACAAAATTGGGGTAGCTAGAAGTAGCAAAAGATTTGATAAAGTGGAAGCCAGACACTGTCGAAATAACAGATAGTTGGGGAATGAATGTGTTACACTTAGTTGTTCAAGTTAGCCAAGTGCAAATTGTTGATTACTTGAATAAAAAGGTTGGTCTATCAGACTTGGTCAACAAGGGACTTGACAAGCTTCCAGAGGAAAAACCCCTGCAAAGTGGAGAAAGCACAGATTGGACTAGAAAAAGAGATAATTTTTTAAAGATATGTGAAGGAGATACACCCCTGCATATTGCAGCCAGGAACAAAAAGTTACCAGTGAGTTTCCTTTCATTTGAGTCTTGTGATTTTTCTTCTCATGCATCTTATGGTTTGTTTAAATAGACTAGTTAGGAGTTAATGTCTTGTTTCTTAATTTCATATTGTGAACTATGGAAAGAGATCAAAACATAAATTGTCTTTCCAATTTACCAGTCCTTACCATTTGAGTGTGCCTCTTCAACTTACAACTAGTGAATAGGTAAAGTTTTTTTTCCAAAGTATTTCTTGACTGTGCACACTTTGCATTGTTATGCTAAACACGAGCTTCATATTTGGTTTGTTGAATGCTTAATCTCAAGGCAATGGTTGGAAAGTTGGGCATGTCGAAGATTAGAGGATTGATCATACAAATTAAGGATGACTTGAACAATATTGATAACGCCACTGTGAGTATCTAACTAGGCATTTTCTTTTAATATTTTTTCTTTGATCATAACCATGTTTGAATATCTTTGGCAACCTGAGTAGAACCCATCTGGACAACAAGATGCCACTTCAAAAAGAGAGACTTATTCAGAGTTTGGTTGCAACAATAAAAGAGCTATGGCAGAACAATGATAAAAAATATATTTCCAAGGTATTTAGACGATGCCAAACCTATTGTCTATTATAAAATCACTTCTTATTGAGAATTAATAATGCAAACAAATAATTTCAAGAATAATTGTTTGGGTGCTCTTGTTCCCAAAATCACCAAGGCAGTATTCCAAATTAGGGTTTTCTTTTCTTTTCTGGTTTCTTTTTCTTCTATTTCTTGAAGATTCTGTGTGAAGTTCTCTATTTGTTTTTTCTGAAAGGGGCCTCTATTTTTTCTTGTGTATATGGAAAAGGCATAAATTGTTGGAGATGGCATTAGCTATGTACAAGACTTGCAGAAGCAAGTGAAGGAAATTAAAGCAAAGATCTGCAACAGAAATTGAACTCTTTTAAGGTATCTTTCATTCTCATCCCCTTAATGGGTATGTGAACAAAATAAAACTTCTTCAACTCGTGTCAATGTGTAAAGGCCTTCACACCACCAAATTCTCTCAAGGTTCAAGCTCAACATCTTCCTTTTACAGGAGCACAAATAAGATGCTATCTCAACATCCCTCACTTATTGTCAAGGAACAATGGGCATCTGTATTTTCAAATTCCTTTTAGGGTATATCTCAACTGTGTCTTTTTAGCAAGTACAAGAATAATCAAACTTCTTTGGCTTAGTGTGAGGAACTTATGGTCTCCAAGCCACTAAAGATCATAACCTTTCCCTCTAATGGTTGCATGAATAACCAAACTTCTTTGAATTAGGTCCAATAAATGAAGGGTGTCCATACCACTAATTTTCTTAGAGGTATAATCTTGACCAGTGCACAAATAATCAATTCTTTTTAGATGATCCCAACATCATCTCTGTAATAGGTTCTTGAATAATTATACTAACACATAATCCTAGCCCCATTTCTTTAGCATTTGATGGATAATCAAATGTCTAACCCATCTCGACCTTTCCCTTTTATAAGTAAACAAATAATCAAAACCCCTTACACCTAATATGAAGGACTGAGGGGTATTCATGCAATCAAATTTGTTTTAAACATTGTCTTGATCTAAACTTTTCTATGACATTGCCTTCATCTCTTTTATAGGGTCACAAATAACCCACCCTCTTCAATATTGTGTCAAGGATATAATAGCTTCCATGTTGGGCCATGTATAATTGCAAAATAAGAGTTTTTAAAATTGATATTTTGAATATATATTTGATGTATGGATGCACCACTAAGTTCTCCATTATACATGCTTTAGAAAAAATTCAAATGCACCTACTCTACCTCTGCCTACAATGTTGTACTCTAGATTCTAAATCCTCAAAAACCACATTGTTCTTTTTAAACAACCCAAAAAAAATCTCCAATCAACAATACTTTATACTTCCTCTAAACTATACCAAGTATGTGCACCTCAGATTTTACAGATCAGTAGCCACCGAATGAGGATAGAGTACAGGAAATGACACGGTGATAATTCTAGGGGAGACCTCAAATCAAAGAGTCAATTGCATAGATACCTCAAAGTGCTTTATGTTTTCCTTCCTTTTCTCTTCTTCCCTCTTAAATGTTGCTGCAAGTTCTACTCCTATTTCTTATGCAACACAAAAACAATCGCGTTCTCTAAACATTCTAGTCAATATTCTCTGATTGCTACTTGAAGTGAATTAGATTAGAAAAACTACTTTTTGGTCCCTAAATTATAAAAAATATGTGCTCTAGAATTATAGATTAATAGCCACAGAATTGGGATAAATCCATAAGGAATGACACTGTGAAGATTCTAAGACAGACCTCTGAATTAAAAAGTTAATTGCATAGAGATTGCAGAGTGTATTTAGGCTTGTCCAGAAGACACTTAGCAAGCTTCATTTGAATGTTGAACACCCTTCAGATTTATCAAACCACTTTCTTCAAACCCAAAGGTAGGTGATGAAGCCAATGTATCTTTTGCACTTGGCATCAGATAAATATCTGAACTTGTCACATCAATTTGTTCATGTTCTTCAAGTAGCTGTAGCTAATAGAAATTTGTGAGATAGAGGAACCTCCACTTTCCCTTGCATTTTAGATGCATCCTCTTCCTCTTCTGTATTCCTTAGAAAGCTTGCATAAGATGGACGAACATAGCTATAGCATAAATATATGCACCCAAATTAGTTTACTATTTAGTGGCATTTGATAAGAAAAACATACCTTTCAACACTATAAAAATGAATTTCTACTATTTCAACTATTCATACCCAATACTAGAATTTTTAGCTTATGCTAAATTAAACTTGCAATAGCTACCACTCTTCAAAAATATGTAACAACTATGACAATGCAACATGGCATTAACATTTTGAAGAAAATAGTCACTTTTGATTCACTCCTAGAACATGCACACAAGTTCAAAACCCTAGATGGAACCATAGTTTTAGTCAATAGAAGTATAGCTCTAGGGAGTTTTTTTCATGATAAACACTATGGATTGATCTAAATCAATTTGGCACTACTACCCACCCAAGTTATAACAACCAGAGTGATCAATTTTTTTATTTTTATTGTTGGCTATTTTAAATACAGTCAGCTATTTTATGTTGGGCTTTTATAACAATATTTTATCCAAATTTAACTCTTAACAACCATTCACAAATTAAATTTAAGAAGAGTGATTCACTACTTGATTTGAGACCTGATTATATGACATAAAGGCCTAGACATAGCCATTTTGCAAATGATAAATTGAAAAGCCTTCACTAATAAAGTTGTGGCAAACACCACCATTAATAAGCACAATCACTGGTTGTCTAATGACAATGCATGAAACTGGAATGGATATTATCATGGTGTTCCAAACAAAAATAGTATTTGCAAATGCCTATAGGCTCTATCTCAAACTCAAATGCAATACTCTGCTTTCTTATTTCTTGCAGCAGTTCTAGCTCATCAAATTCAATCTCCTTATATAACAATCACTAAATATAATGCATTTGGCTCTTGCTAAGACATTTATGGCCAAGCCCCCAAGACTCCCTTTATCAAAAGCACATTTTTTTTTTGTTCTAAGCTCAATTTTAGTTGACTTGCCAATCTTTTTTCCATAATGGGCTAAGGAGTAATTTCTTTGTGAAATAAATCCCCCTTCTTGAAAATTGTTATTCTTCAACGAGTGTCAAGGCCCTTTGAATAGCTCCCTAAAGTAATTATGTTGCACAGACAAACCTCTTTTTAGAAAATTCTAATTAACCTAATTGCAACTTTTTAAAATTCTACAACATATATAGACGAATGTTACTTGATTCTAGTAAACTCTTCAAAATACTCTTCCTCATACTTTTGATCAAATGTGCATGCAAACTTATCACTTAAACATCAAAAAGTATGCACAAGGTTGTGCCTATGGTGCCACCTGTCATAGGAAATGCCCTCCAAATGCAATTTGACCATTGTAGAGTTGAGTGCAAACCTCTGAGATCAAAAAGATGGCTCAAATATGCTTTTACATTATTTTATTTTACACAAAATTTGTAGAAGGTGCGTTGTTGTAGGCTTGTTTAATTTAGGACATAGAAGTTGTTTAGAATCTACAGATGTGAGGGGGACTTCTCCTACAGATTCAAAGATAGGTTTAGCTTACCTACTATTTCATTTTCATCTTTCTTTAAAAAAATAGAGAAATTAGAATAACTTGTTAAATGACCAACCGAAAAGGCTATGGCTGCAAACTCTATATGCTAGAGTCATGTAGGCAACAAGACATTATTTCTGTATCCTAGACACTACTAATAGTACAACTCTTAAGTACTATAATTACTGAAGTACTCTAATTTTATCTCTAAAAATTAGATGTTAATATTACCATGTATAATGATATCAGGCAATTTTAATCTTAAGCAATTTTAATGTGATCGGTATCCTTCTATAAGATGATTTTTGTTCTGATCACTGGCTTTGAGTGAATGTGTTGCACCATATAACACACTTTTGCTTGATGTTGCATATAAACTTCACCAATAAGTAAATGTGTTCAACATTTTTCAAGACCTTGGCACTTGAGCTGTAGTATCCAGTCTAAGTGTTTCAAGTGCTTGTACCATAAATTTTTGTCCATTCAATTACATGTCATGTGTTTCTATAGGGATCCAGACAAGTTTAAGCCTTCATTAGGAGAACATGTTCATTTCAAAGGATCAAATGCCTACAATATTCACATTTCAGGTATCAATTATGATTTCTTTCTACTCTCTTTTACATTGATTAATGATATAAATCATTTTTAGGATTGATATGGTTTACATTTTTGTTTTAGGAAGACTTTTGTATCAACATTTGAGATGATATTTCATAATCTATCTTCTACATTAACTAAGATCACATGTCAATTGAGCCTCTACAGTTTCTTTTCATCTAGAGACAATTCTAACACTTTGTGAACATTATGTTATGGCAGAACAAAACAAAAAGGACACTCTTGGCATCATCTACAAGGAGCCATGGGGACAATTCAAAGCAATATGCTTCTCCAAGTAAAAATAAAGAAGCCGGTAAAAGAGATGAAGCTTCCTTCCAATGGGCCAAAACACCTTCCACTCCATGTGAATCACACAACTTCTCAACATCAAGGTCTTCCACATATCAATCAAATGAAACTAATCTCTCTGACCTTGTTGATATGGAGTATGGTAAAGTGTATGATATGTAAGTGTATGATGGAATAGAGAAAATCTAGAGCACCACTATAACTTATAATATGATGGAATAGAGCAAATCTAGAGCACCACTATAACTTATAATATAGAGGGATGGTGATAGTAGTTAGTTGGAGGTTAGTTCTGACATTCCATCCATCCCTTTTTGGGCACATAATGATAATTTTATTTGGTGGTTGTTGTTGAGAAACATTATAGTTCTATTCACATTATATATCAAGTAAATAAATGGCTTGACATTACTTAAACTTTTCATGCTATCCATTTCTTTATATAATCAAAAGGCTTGAAATGTGGAAAAAAATTCACCATTAAATGGGGATAATCCCTATGGAAAATAACTAAACTTAGTTGAATCGTGCAATAATAAGTCATGTTATGTGTACCCCATATGTTCAAAACATGAAAATAAGTCTTTTTATCATATGTTTTATCTTTTAGTGGGCCCTGCCAGACATGGATTGCCTTCATACAATGTACATGATTTGTCTCAATCATATAACTAATTATATATTCTTTATATTAGTTACTGTTGATGTTTTTTAGGCATTCTATAAAATAGTTCACATGCCCTGCGTATGATATGACATTTTGCATACATCCTGCACTCTCTCATCTGACTGATGATGGATTACATAGAGTGATCTGAAACCATGATGCTAAAAAACACACAATCAAATCCAAAATGAACTTGCAATACAAATGGATTGTGGAAATTTGATATTGGTAAAATTGCATGCATGTCTACTAGGACAATCATAACTTAAACATATATTTGTCCTGGTAGACATGCATGCAAAATTAACAATATCAGATTTTCACAATCCATTTGTAGTGCAAGTTCATTTTGGATTTTATTGTGTGTATTTTTTAGAATCATGGTTTCAGATCACTCTACATAATCCATCATCAACTGAATGAGAGAGTGCAGGATGCATGCAAAATGTCATATCATACGCAAGCCATGTGAACTGTTTTATAGAATGCCTAAAAAAATTTTACACCTAGTTGTTGGTGGAAATTTCCACCTTCATTAGTCAAAATTTCCACCAACGCCTAATTTTTTTCTACCTTTGTTGGTGGAAATTTCTACCTTCATTGGTTGAAATTTCCACCAATGCTTGGGTTTTTTCTATATTTGTTGGTCGAAATTTCCACCGTCATTGGTCGAAACTTTCTACCTTCATTGGTCAAAATTTCCACCAATGCCTAAATTTTTTCCTACCTTTGTTGGTCAAAATTTCTACCTTCATTGGTTGAAATTTCCACCAATGCCTAAATTTTTCCTACCTTTGTTGGTCAAAATTTCTACCTTCATTGGTCAAAATTTTGATGAACCAGCAAGTTGGTCAAAATTTTGACTAGAAATTTTTTGACCAATGGGTTACTCAAATTTGGTCAAAATTTGGGTCGAAATTCGACCAATAAAGGTCAAAAAATGAACGCAAATGTACTAGTGTTGAGTGAAAGCTTGGCTTCAAATGTAGACTCAATACCTTTGGAACTAGGAACATAGTTATCATAATATCTAACTTAAAAGCTATCATTCTTCCAACTAGAGCATCCAAAGTTATTTTTCTATTTGGATCACATCTCATTTCTTGAATAGTAGACACTCTAATTGCATAGATTGGAAGAAAGGTTCTAAGTACCTTTCTTACACCTATTTTGTCATCAATGTCTCATCTAGATGCTTTGATTGTGCTCACACTTGCTTTAATTCTCTCAAAATATTTTGCAATGTTTTTGTCTTCTCTTATCTTCATATGATCAAATTGTCCTCTGAGACTTTTGGCTTTAGCTCTTCTTACATTATCATCTCCTCCATAGATGGATTTTAGTTTGATCCACATATCATAAGTTGTAATACAATTTTTGACTTCATCAAATTCAACATAATTATGTCAATCATCATAATGTTATGATTTTTCTTTTCAGTGATATCTTTAATTGATAATATTCTAGTAGGAGTCTTGTATTCATTATCAAGATACTTACAACATGAATCACTGATAGTTTCTAGATGTAACCTCATAAGTCCTTTCCATGTTGCAAAGTTGTCTCAGTTCAACTTGAGAATCTCTCTTCTGTAAGACATCTTGATCTTTATCTTAGGTCCTTAAAAATTTTTCTACAAGCACCAAACACTCTAATACCAATTTTTGGAAATATAAGAGGAACAACTAAGAGGGGAGGGGTGAATGTCATGTCCCCTTTTTAGTGACATGTTATTTTTCTTGAATTTGCCTATCATGGACTCTCATAGGAAGATGGTTTTGGTGAGAGAGTCATTTTGATGATTATTTGGGGATTGGATGGTCTTATTTGCTCTTGGAGAGATGGGGTTTATCATATTTTTATTTTTATGTGTTATGTGGGGCCAAAATATTATAATTTTGAGTTGAGTTGCACTTTTTATTTTATAAAGTTATTTTTTAATATAAAAGTGCATTATAAAGGGATTTCATAAGATTTTTTTATGGATACTTCTAGAAGTTTTAGAGGCTTCTTAGAAAAGTGCATAAATAGAGTGCTTGACCTCTCATTTGGACATCCCAAGTTTTGAGTTTACACTACTTTTCTCTTTGAGCATTTGTGGTGCCATCTTGGTCTGTAGATTGTCATTTGATTGTTAGGAATGAAGTCTCCTAAGAATTTGCATAACTGAGGAGGTGAAATATCCTTTGAAGGGTTGCACTTTGGAAGTGGTATTCAGTTGCTTCAAGTTGGGCTTATTTTGGCATTTCTAGCATGGTTTGATTTTTAGCCTGGACATACATTTTTTTTCATATCTCATTGTTGCCTGGGAGTTTAATTTTTATTTTCTGGGAGAATTTTCCTTGGAGCTTGGCAATTAGTTTTATACCATTTTTAGTACCTTTCAACCCAACATTTATTTTGCCAGGATCCATATCAATCCATACATGTACGACTATACCTATAGGTCATATGGTCAAAACTTTGGAGGGTAACTTGGAGTTGCATTTTCATCATTTTTGCCTTTAGCATTCAGTCTCCAACATTTTCTCAATCTAGGTTCTTTCATTTCAGTTTGTAGTTGCAAGAAATTCTTAGTTATATTTAGCTAGTAAGGGTTTGTTTGTAATGTGCCATGTTGTAATGCCTTGAGATTAAAATCGCATATCATATGTAAAAGAATTTGGTTATCATTGAATGAATATATTGGCACTATTTTATGTTAGTTATTTGAGTAGATTTATTGCATAACAATTTCCTTTATTCAACATTTTACTTTCAACAATATATTTAGTTTGCATGCCAAGTGTTTTACAAGATTACACAGTTCAGTATTAGTGGTTATTAGTGGCCTATTGGCAAGGGCCATTATAGTGGTGTCAGAGCTAAATCCTACCATCCTAAGTGTTTAGCAATCACATGCAGCCACTTGGGGTTGGCTCTCATAGATTTTACACTCTCAAGCAAACTTTGTTTTCCAGTGAACAAGATTTTGACAGGCATCCAGACACCATGGGTGACAGACAAGAACATAGCCAACCAAGAGACAATAGGAATAATGATTAGGAAATAAGGGAATTTTTTAGAGCAATGATTATAGGACAAGAGTAGATGACTCAGGATTTTTAGGCACTCACCACCATGGTTGAGCACATGAACCCACATGATAGACATAATCAGGAACAAGATAGGGGGACACCAGAGTAGGATAATGGGAGTGTAGCAAGTTCATACGGTGCTCCTAGACATAGGTCATGGACTGCAAATAGGCCTACACATCCTACATTGCTAAGAAAGGTGACCCAGGAGGTAGTAGAGGATTATATGCCAGAGGACTTTTAAGATGATCTTTGATCTATAGATGAAGAATGGCAAACACTTCCTCCACATGTTCATGAGTTGTTGAATTTTGATCGCTACCTTAGTTAGAGAAGAGAGAACATGAGGATTTGCAGGAAAAACTGGAGGCCTAGAGGAGGTCAGGATAGTGAGTTGCGGTGAGCTACTAGCAAGCTCACCTTACCATCTTTCAATGGCAGTGGACAGATGATAGCACAAGCTTGGATCCATTAGTTAGATACATTCTTAGATTTGAGGCCTATGTCAGAGATGAATGCTATCAAGTATGCTAATTTGCATTTAGAGGGCATAGCACATGATTGTTGGTCACATGGTATGGTTACATTGCAGCATAATCAAGTGACATCCTATCAGGATTTTGTGGATAGATTGGTAGAGAACTTTGATAAGAAAGACCCAAAGATATTCTTCCATGATCTTGCATAGCTAAGATAGATAGACAGTTTGGAGGTCTACATTAGTGAGTTTCAGAGATTATCAGTGATGGTACGGGATGTGTCCGAGAGGAGGTTGGTTATACTATTCACAGAGAGGTTGTCTAAACCTTTAAAGGGGTGGATCAAGGCATTTGATCCCCTTTCATTGTAGGAGGCTATGAAGAAGGCATGAAGAATGGAGCTCACAACACCCTCCAGTAGGTTCACTTCTACGAGCACTTCTTCATTTAAGGACAATAAGAAGTTTGATAAAAACAAGTGCAAAAAAGGTGACACCAAGGGTAAATCTACAACATCTTAAGATATGGAGACACTAAATGCCTTGTGCAAGAAGAAGCTATGTTTTTACTGCAAAGGTCCCTATGCTAGAGATCATGATTGTCCTATGAGGCCTAAGGGGAAGGCCGACAGGGTTATGTGGGCCTACGATTTAGATTTTAATAATTTTGGACATGAGGTTGATCATAGTGAGGCAAAGCCCAAGGCAGAAGCGGAAGCTCCAGAGACTAAGGAGGAGCCTGAGTTGCACTTCCAAGAGGCATGCTTGTCTAGCATTCAATGGGAAGGATCTTTTAGACTATGTGGTGTTCTAGTAGGGCAGAGAGTTATTACTTTGGTTGATACTGGTGCTATGCACAATTTCATTCATGCACATTTTGTTGAACGTCATGATATTATGACTAAGGAGTTTGAGAGACTACGAGTACAGGTTGCTGATGGTTATACTCTTAAGTGTAATAGGATGGTTAGAAATTTTTCTTTATGCTTGAACAACTATGAGTTCAAGGCATACTACCATGTTGTCAACCTGGGTGATCTGGATATTGTTCTTGGGATGGAGTGGTTGTGCTCATTGGAAGAGGTCACCTTCAGATTGAAGGACATGGAGATTAAGTTTGAAGTGGATGGGAAGCAACACATTTTGAGAGCCATTAGGAATGGAGACATCATGACTATTTCCTTTAGATGGCTAGAGAGGTTAGCTAGACATGATGACATTGAGTGGGCAGCCATATGTACTCTCATGCCTACACAAGAGAGACAACATAAGATAGAGGTATTGAGCACATCATTGAGTTGGAGGAGGGTGCTAAACACATGATGATTACACCATATAGGCATCCTAAGAGGCTCAAGGATGAGATCGAAAAAACCATCAAGGAGCTTCTTGCGATGGTTCACATTAGGCCTAGCAAGTCTCCCTTTGCTTCTTTGGTTGTGATGGTTAAGAAAAAGAATGGTACATTAAGGATGTGCATTGATTATAGGGTGCTGAACAAAAGGACAATCAAGAATAGGTACCCCATTCCATGAATTGATGAGTTGATTGATGAGCTTTACGATGCATGTTACTTCACAAAAATTAATTTGAGATTCAACTACCATAATATTAGAGTTAAAGAGTAGGATATTGAGAAGAATGCCTTCAAATGTCATTGTGGGCACTTTGAGTTTGTGGTCATGCCATTTGGGCTAACCAATGCACTGACTTTTGGGTAAAATCATAGATCTGTGTCACTGTTTGTGATACCAAAACCTGTTTTGGTCAAATTTCATTTCTCTATCAAAACTCAATTTTTTTCAAAATCTAAAAATACCTTCTTTTTTTGAGTGTTTTGATTAGTTATAATATGTTATAATATCAAAGTATTATAAGTCGATATTTCAACATTTTTGAAGATGCTCCCTCAAAAAAGGAAAAAAAATAGTAAATCATATCAAAAAAATTTTAAAATTATATTTATCTCTAGAGGAGAGAATCCTCTTTACGAATATGTAATTTTTTTTCAAGAAGGTATAGATTTGATAGGAAAGTTTTGACGGGAGGAAAAAACTGTTGGATTCTGATAAGGTTGAACTTGAGTACTTATAACAAAGAAAATAGACATCAAAAAAAAATATTTCTTTTTTTGTGCACTAGCTATACATGTCATCTATAAGATATTTCAAATTAGAACAAAAAAAGATGATTTGAATATACTTGTTTGACGGGAACTACGCCCTATATTTTTTACAGTTAAAAAAGGGACTTCAAAATAAAATAAAATGAATAAATTCTTACTCAAAAAAATTATAAAAATTATAGGCATAAAATTCATCCAATTCTACACATTTCATTAGTTTACAATCTTCATATTTTAAACACAAATACCATTTTTTTTGTCACTAATGTTGAATTGTCACATTCTGATATCACATTTCTTTATAAAAGGTGACACAAGTTTGTGCTTTTACCCTTTTTAGTCCACCATGAACAGGGTCTTCTATCACCAGTTGAGGAAGTATGTGTTAGTCTTCTTTGATGATATTCTGATTTATAGTCAGTCTTGGCAGGAGCACATGGAGCACTTGGAGACAATTTTGGGGATCCTGCAGTCAGAGTCCTTGTACGCCAAGGAGTCACAATGTGAGTTGGGCATGACAGAGCTATTGTATTTGGGTCACATCATTAGTGCAGAGGGAGTAAGGATGGATTATAATAAGATCTGTGCTATTGTGGATTGGCCTCCTCCAGAGAACCTGACACAGATGAGAGGGTTTCTTGGGTTGTGTGGTTTCTACCATAGATTTTTCAATGGGTATTCACATTATGCAGCTCCTATGATAGATTTTCTAAAGAAGGGAGCCTTTGTTTGGACACTTGAGGCACAAGTTTTCTTTGCGAGATTCAAGGAAATCATGACTACATGCCCTCTATTAGCATTGCTTGACTTCTCGATGCCATTTGAGCTTTAGTGTGATGCTTCTAGAGAGGGTATTGGTGCTATTCTAATGTAGGACAAGCACCCCATTACATTTGAGAGTAGGAAGCTCCATGGGCCAGAGAGATCATTTAGTATATATGACAAGGAGATGTTGGCTATTATGCATGCATTGGCTAAATTTAGGTAGTAGTTGGTGGGTGATAAGCTTTGCATTAAAACTAACCACAATAGTTTGAGACATTTCCTTGGATAGAGAAATCTCAATGACAGGAAGAAAAAGTGGGTTAGTAAACTACAGGCTATGATTTTGATGTCTCCTATGTGAAAGGGACTCAGAATGTGGTAGCAAATGCATTGTCACATAGACCACATCTCAGTGCTATGATTCAAATATCAGAGGATTGGAGGCACTTGATCATTGTTGAATATGCTAGAGATTCATGGGCATCTAGGATTGTTGATGGGATAGTTGTTGATACCAGGTAAACACAAGTGGATGATTTGATTATCTACAAGAATAGGATATTCTTAGTCCCAGGATCGAAGGTGAAATGTATTGTTAT
This sequence comes from Cupressus sempervirens, assembly GCA_028749045.1. Classification (NCBI taxonomy): domain Eukaryota; kingdom Viridiplantae; phylum Streptophyta; class Pinopsida; order Cupressales; family Cupressaceae; genus Cupressus; species Cupressus sempervirens. The sequence continues at coordinate 549,612,538 of CM053793.1, forward strand.
GAGAGCACTTCATGATTCACCTATAGCTAGACATCCTGGATACTTCAAAATGTACAGGTAGGTACAGGAGAGGTTCACATGGAAGGGACTCAAGGAAGATGTGTTGTAGTATGTTAGAGAGTACCCTATTTGTCAGTAGAACAAACAAGAGCACAACTTTCCAGTAGGGCTCCTACAACCACTTCCCATTCCTAATAAGAAGTGGGAGTGTACATCTATGGATTTCATTACGGGCTTGCCTAAGGCCCAAGGATGAGATTGCATCTATGTGGTGGTAGATAGGTTAACAAAGTATGTACACTTCCTTCCCATCACTACTACTTACACAATAGTGCATGTAGCTGAAGTCTTTTTCTGGGAGATTTTTATACTACATGGGATACCCTAGAGCATAGTGAGTGATAGAGACAATAGGTTCTTGAGTCATATTTGGTAGGAGGTGTTTCATTTATGTGGCATTAAGCTCACACCTAGCACCAGTTACCACCTGCAGACTGATGGGCAGACAAAGATAGTGAATAAGTGGGTGGAGGGATATTTGAAAGAATATATGGCTAGTCAATAGAAAGCATGGGTTAGATGGATTTATTTATGCGAGTATTGCTATAATACTACCTATCACATGTCTATTTAGATGACTCCTTTCAGAGCACTATATGGCTATAATGCACCGAGCTTTGTTGATTTTCTTATGAGTGATGTTAGAGTTCCTCGTGTTGGGAATTTGCTTCAGGAGAGCAAGGACATTATTGATGCTGTTAGAGACAATATTGCCAGAGTACAGAATCAACATAATTAGTATGCAGATCAAAAGAGGATAGAGAGGAGTTTTGAGGTTTGTGACATGGTTTACCTCATGCTACAGCCTTACCAACAATCTACTCTCAGGAAGAGGGTGTTAGAGAAGCTTAAGCCTAGATATTATGGCCCTTTTAGGATTATCAGGTGGATTGGTGAGATGGCTTATGAGCTTGAGATTCCAAAAGATAACAGGGTGCACAATGTTTTCCATGTGTCAGAGCTCAAGAAGGCGTTGGGTCAGCATGTTGTGCCTTCAACACTTCTTCCTCCATTGGATGATGAAGGGAAATCGGTTCTTGTTATTGAGTACATCATTGACAACAGAGAGAGATAGCTCCATAGAAGGACTATCTCAAAGTACTTGGTGAAATGGAGAGATTTACCCAAGGAGGATGCCACATGGGAGGGAGAAGATATTTTGCAACATCCAGCTTTGAGATTGCTTGAGGGCAAGCAATTTCAGGAGGGGCGGACAATCATGTCCCCTTTTTAGTGACATGTTATTTTGCTTGAATTTTCCTATCATGGACTCTCACAGGCAGATGGTTTTGGTGAGAGAGTCATTTTGATGATTATTTGGGGATTGGATGGTCTTATTTTCTCTTGGAGAGATGGGGTTTATCATATTTTTATTTTTATGTGTTATGCAGGGCCAAAATATTATAATTTTGAGTTGAGTTGCACTTTTTATTTTATAAGGTTACTTTTTATATAAAAGTGCATTATAAAGGGATTTCATAAGAATATTTTATGGATACTTCTAGAAGTCTTAGAGGCTTCTTAGAAAAGTGCATAAATAGAGTGCTTGGCATCTCATTTAGACATCCTGAGTTTTGAGTTTACACTACTTTTCTCTTTGAGCATTTGTGGTGCCATCTTGGTCTGCAGATTTTCATTTGATCATTAGGAGCAAAGTCTCCTAAGGATTTTCATAACTGAGGAGGTGAAATATCATTTGAAGGGTTGCACTTTGGAAGTGGTATTCAGCTACTTCATGTTGGGCTTATTTTGGCATTTCCAAGCAGAGTTCAATTTTTAGCCTAGACATACATTTTTGTTCATATCTCACTGTTGGTTGGGAGTTTGATTTTTATTTTCTGGGAGAATTTTCCTTGGAGCCTGGTGATTATTTTTATATCATTTTTGGCACCTTTTAGCCCAACATTTATTTTTGCTAGGAGTTGTACCAGTCTATACATGTACGGCTATACTTGCATGTCGTACGATCAAAAATTCAAAGTGCAACTTGGAGTTGCATTTTTATCATTTTGTCTTCAACATTTAGTCTCCAACATTTTCTCAATGTAGGTTCTTTCATTTTAGTTTGTAGTTGCAAGAAATTCTTAGTTGTATTCAACCAGTAAGCGTTTGTTTGTAATTTGCCATGTTGTAATGCCTTGAGATGAAAATCACATATCATATGTAAAAGCATTTGGTTATCATTGAATGCATATATTGGCACTATTTTACATTATTTATTTGAGTATATTTGTTGTACAACAATTTCCTTTATTCAACATTTTACTTTTAGTAGTATATTTAGTTTGCATGCCAAGTGTTTGACAAAATTACACAGTTCAATATGAGTGATTATTAGTGGCCTATTGGCAAGGGCCATTATAGTGAATCAGTTACAAAAAAAATAAATTGTAGATCCCTTAGATGTCAACACAAAAGAAACTTTGATAAAAACTGAACTTTTTTGAAACTCAACAAACACAGACAAAATGTTGTAACTCGGTAAACATTGAAATAACTAGGAAAATGGTTAACATGAAAATCTTAAGATATTATTTGTGATTAATATTACTTTAACTTAGTTGAAAATACATAAGAGAAATAACATGAACACATTTGACACCAAGATTTAACGTGGAAATCCAATTTGGGAAAAACCACCGATTGCAACTAGTTACTGATTTTCACTCTTCTGAAGTGAGCCCTATTAGGAGCCAACCCTATTAAAGGTTACAAAACACACTATTAGATGTGACCCTATTAGAGGATTTAATCACCCAATTAGGAGTGGCCTTGCTAGAGGTCTTTAGACAGTTCAATAGAAATTCCACCTTGTTAGAGAATTTACAAATAGTTGTTAAGCCAACTCTATTAAGAGATTTAAATCTCTACTACAATGGTTAGAGAGTAACAATGGGATGACCTAATTTTTGATGCAACTAATTTGTTGATTTCAAATCTCAATTCTAGCTTATATACTTGATCCTTTTTGATCAAATGTATCTTTGCATCATAATAAGGATAGTCTTCTTATCCTTCTAATTTGCTTCCTCTTGGCATCATCAAATCTTCAATTATGTTACACTCATGCTTCTTTTTCTAATCATCAACTTGACCTTACATTTATATCTTACACCTTGTCAAGTCGACTACAATATAACTTAGAATAATTAATAGTCATCTCCTCAATTGGCTAGAACCAATAAACAATTCAATTGAACTCAATATGCCAAAACAAGAGAATCCTTCATTAGCTGACCCTTCTTTGTAGATATTAACTCAGAAATAATTTTCCTATGTTAACCAAGTGAACTTGGTCAACATTGCATATTCATAAAGTTCCTTTGGTAACTGAGTGAGCTTGGTTAAGGTTCCATTCAACATTCCCTTCATTAACCTAGTGAGCTCAGTTAACACTCAACTTTCACAAACTTTCGTTTGTCATCCAAGTGAACTTGGTGGACACTATCTTCTAAACTAGGAAAACTCTAGAATGCTTGGTAGACATAGAAAACTATCTTTAATGCCCAAGTGAGCTCAACATACACTGATTGGCAATGGTATAAAATTTTGAGTAACATCAAAGACAATACACAATTAATCAATTATTTCCAACACCTTTTATGAATGATTTTAATAACCTACCATTTGATACTACACAAATGGAACTTATAAGTTGGTGGATCTTACTTTTGTGATGACATTGCAACATGTCATGATAGTTCTTCAACTTTAATTAGTCTTGATCTAGATTTAAAGGTTCACATTCTTTGTTTTAAATTAGTACTATAATGTCAAGAAATCTTGCATTCAAACATTGGCATATTCAATTTGAGGTGTTTTTATTCAAATATGTTGTTTGGAGACATCATCATGGGATATGTAGTCTAGTAGCATGACATACATTGAGATCACTTCTCCAACAATTGTTGATTCTAGTCATTCTTTGCAAGAAGTACTAATCAATCTTTCATATTTAATTTAGTGGGATGGATTCTTGATAGATAATGTAGGTTTTTTTTTGATCTCATCTTGCAGATTTGACCAATATACTTGAGGAAATTCTTCATCTCTTTGGTGATGACTCTATCATAGGCGCTACCCCATTTGTGATCTTGGTTTTCATTAGCTTCCACTTGCCCTTATCTTGTCAGTATCTTCATTAATTAGGCTTATACATGATTTGGTTGTGAAATTATTTTGTGTAATATTTGAGAAGAGTTTAGAGACATCATACATTATGATTTTCTTCCCATATTTTACTATTTGGCATGCAAAGAAACCTTGCATACATATTCAATTTTTCTTATTCCCAACAAGAGGAACATTGTTTAACATTCTTGATTTTCATCATTGTTTGTTGAACATCCAACATTGATTTATTTGATTATATATTGTGGGTTTGCATACCTTCTCTTGTTCTCTCCAATGGATGGGAACAATGACTATACATTGGTGATGTTCCTCCTTCCTTTTTCACTTGTACATTTTTTCTTCATCTTCTTTCCCTTTTGGAGTGGTTTTTTTCCCATGGGTTTTTCTCCTTTATGATGTATGTGAAAGATTCCTTTATACATAGGTACCTCACATGGTCTTGTAGCAATGAACTATCTTTGCATGTTCTTTCATTCCGCACTTGATATATAGGAAAGTGATCATAGGATGAAGTAATAGATGTTGTCAATGATGAAAATATAGAACTTTTAGATTAGTACATAGTTGGGTATTGACCCCATTATGGTTTTCACTTAGCTAGGGTTTCCTCAAAAATAAATCATTATGTTATGAGTTCTTTACTATTCTATCATTTATTTTTTGATATAATTTTAGTGGATATTTATGGTTCAGTTAAAAAATTCTTGATTGGTTTGAAAGTGCTACAACACTTATTCATGCCCCCTCACCCTCACCCCTTGGTGTTTCTTGATCCTAACTTGATCTTGCCAAAACCATCCATACCTTTACTCAAATTTTTTGTAGCAACATATTTCGAGTGGCAACATACATAAACAAATAATTTTTGTTCAAAATCAATGCCAATAGTTATATTGTATAATTCATTTGATTTATTTAGATGCCATCTTTACTGAAGAGATATTAATATTTAATTATTTAATTATTATCAATTATATACAAGATACTACTTATGCTTGTATATTTATATTTGATATAATTTTATAGCCCAAATATTTTCTTGTGAAGAAAGTCCACACCTAACTATATGAATCTAGAACAAAATAAGGCAATAATTTCTAGATTGTGGTCTCAGTTCAAATGAAGCAGTGATGAAAAATGTTATTGTCCTTGCAAAAAATGCAAGGGATTAAAGAATCAAAGAATTCCAATCACAACAACTCAGAGACATTGCAGGCAACATGATCACATTGAAGGGAGAAAGGAGTTTTTTCCTTGTGTGAATGTGAATTTCAAATTGGTGGAACATGGAGGTGTGAATATCAAAGTAGAAGGTAATTCTCCCATGGAAGAAGATGATCCTAAGACATATAAGACAATTGAAGATGTTGGTATTGGTACAACTGATAATGTGCCAGAGAACAAGATTGAAGAAAATGTTATTGGTGCAACTAATGAAGATGATGAAGATGATAGTCATGTATCTAATGATGATGATGAAGATAACCTTGATATACCTATAATTGAAAAGGAATATGAGCCCCTATACCAAGGCTCCTAAACAACACTTCTCTCCACTGTATTATTGTCGGTAAACTTCAAGGTTATGAATCGTATATCCAATGCAAGCATCTCACGTATGCTAAGGTATAGTGTCATTTTTTGTCATCTTCTAGATTAGCATACTATTAATGTTATTTATATTAGAAATGCTTTTCCATAGGTTCATAGGTGAGTGTTTTTTACCACCATCAAACATTCTACCTCATGCTTACCGAGAATTATTGATCATTATGAAAGATCTTAGAATGGAGTATTAAAAAATACATGCATGTCCCAATGATCATATTATATATCATAAACAACATGAGTTTTCAATAGAATGCCCTGACTTTCATATTAGTAGATATCAATTAGATCAAATAATCAAAAAGGTGCCTCACAAGGTTCTTCGATAGATCTCCATTATTCCACATCTACAACAATTATTTAGGTGTACTAGCTTGGCACAATTTATGGATTACCATGCATGCAATAGAAGTAAAGATGAAATTATGTGAATGCTTGAAAATGGTTTTGCATTTAAGGACATAGAAGATAAGTGGCTAGTATTTAAAGAAGAACCTCATAACTTGAAGCGTTTATTGGCAGCAAATAGTGTCAATCCATTTGGAGAGATGAGATCTATTTACTCGGTATGACCTTTTTTTTTTAATTAACAATAACATTCCTCCTTGGATGTCCATAAAGAGGGAGCACATAATGTTGGCAATGATTCTACCAGATATTTTTCTATTTAATAGTCATCTAAATTAATTTATAAACATAGTATCAAAATGGTCGTAATAATTATGTTTTGCTTATGTTCATTCAACTAGGTAAGTATCAAGTGAAAGATATGAATGTATATATTGAGCCCTTGATTGATGAGTTGTTGGAGTTATGGAATGGGGTCACTATGTATGATATCTCTAGACAAATTGGTGAAAAATAATTTCAATCCTGTACAATGTTTGTATGGACAATACATGATGCCCTTGGACTAACACATTTTTGTGGTACGTAAAATTGTTAACACATATTTTTGGTATGTAATAGTGCTAATGCATTTTTATTGTATGTTTAAGTTGTCTATGATAAATGTAAATATAAATCTTATAGTACACATGCCATCCAATTATACACAATCTTGTAGCTCTTCAGACAAAGGGAAAATTTGCATGTCCAATTTGTGGTCCAAAGATGAAATTTCATATTCAAAAAGTTTTGGAAAACAAGTGTTCGATGAGCATAGGAACTTTCTCCACAAAAATCATAAGTATCAAATTACTAAAAAATATATTTTCAATGGGAAAGAAGAGACAACATCAAAGCTACACAGAATGACACCTCACATGTGGAAGTTGGAATACAATAGAATGAATCATCAAGGTATTATCATTCTATTTGATGTAGGTTTTCATATGAAATTAAAATTTGGATACTATATTTTGTTTACTAATGATAAATTGATGTTCATAAAGGTCATCAAGGCATCGATGAGAAACTTCCAAAAGGACTTAAAAAATATCGTAGACAATTTAGTAGTTTTTCTTACTACGAGCACCTCCCAATCATGTATTTTTTTGATGCTACGAATATTTGAAAGAATGTAATACACACTATGAAAAATACTGGTTGGAAGGTGTAACCAAAAAAATTGGTCAAAATTTACAATGACATTGATGAATCCGATCATGCATTGAATTTTTTCCTTTAATCAAATAGCAATGGAAACCAGATTAATATGAGTACCATTCTTTGGTATTAATGCAAAACAAACTAATGCTATATATGAAGCCATTAAAAAACCTAAATTTCCCACAGGATTTTCTACAAACATATGCAGTCTCATATCAAAGAAAGGTGATTTTGGGTCAGGGTTGAAAACACATGATTGGCATACCTTCATCAAGGTAAGTCATGTTCTTCTCTATTTATAATAAATTTGTAAAATATCATGTACTTTTTATTTTATCATTTTATAATATATTGAAAATATCATTTTGTTATGATGGTGGTACGTTCTACTTCTATCTCTCTCACACAACTTCAACATGAGTGTCAAACATGTTATATATGATCCTGGAAAATACATGAGGTTAGAAGTGTTATTTGTTAGATTTATTGTTTATAATTGTTATTAGTCTTGTTAATATGTTTTTATGTGATGAATATCTTCTAGGTGTTTTTCATCTAAAGAAATTGATAAAAAAGACATAAGCATTGGAAGAGAAAAATTCCTCAGCTTTTGTGTGAGGTGCAAAAATGTCTACCTTCAACTTTTTCCAATGCATAAGAACACTACCTCATATATCTAGTTGAGGAGATTGAATTGTGTGGACTTGTACCAACTAGGTCAATGTGGATGGTTGAGAGGTACTCAAAATTTTTGATGGGCTTGGTTTGATAGAGAGCATATCATGAGGGTCCCATAGTTGAGGGATATATGGTCTACCAGATCATGGTGTACATTAGTTAATATCTTCCCAAGTTTGCACCAAAGATCCATGTAGATTGAATTTGGGATCCCAACTCCATTAACATATTTGAAGGGGAGTACTTGATGGGGAAAGGTAGATTGAGAAAAGTGAGAGGTAATTATAAGATGTTATTGTAGTTAATTAATTCTTATCTATCATCAACATAAGTTATTTCTAAATGGTCTATTTATTTTATATATTTTCTCGTGAGTGGGATGTACTTCATTTATATATTGCAAACAATCTCGATTGGATGATGACATGGATCGAATGATCTCAACAAAATGGTTGCTCATTAAAATGGAAAGGTGTTGCTTCATTGGTTAAAGAAGCTTATCGTAATGGAGATCCCAATGTTACGCCAATGGTAATTGATCTAGCGAATGGTGAAGAGGTGGAAAAGTATGTATAAGTTAATCTATCATGACCCATTTATTTAATATCAACTCATAGATGGATGCATAATTTTTACATGTTTGAAAAATAACAGGTCAAGCGCCACAAAGCTATGCACTACAATGGCCACAAATTTCACATAAAAAAAGAAGTGGATGAGACTAAGAGAACTTGAGATTCTAGGATAACTACAGTCTTTAGGGTCACCAATATTTCATCTAGAAACAACATACATTCTCAACAATCTAAAAATAGATACTATGGAATTTTGGACAATATAATTGAGTGTGAATTAAATTCCTTCAAACTAGTTCTATTTAGTGTTAAATGGTAAAGGCTACAAATGAATCAAAGTGATCTTGATAGAACTGTTATTGGACATTATAATAGATTTACAATGATTAATACAAGGTCATTTGAGCCAGTTGGAAATGAGCCCTATGTTCTTCCAAGCCAATGTGAGCACGTGTTTTACTTTGGCATTCCACATAAATCAGGTTGGTCATTTGTTGTTAGACACAATCCAAGAGGAATATTGGTAAAGTATAATGTGATTGAAGAAGAAGATACCAAAGAAGTGGAAGACAAAGTAGATGATGATGATGATGATGGCATAGATGAAGAAGGAGATGATGATGGCAAAGATGTTCATGATCTTGATGATGGCATTGATGATGATGATGATGGTGGTGATGGTGATGATGGCCATAGTGATGATCATAATGTTGATAATGATCATTTTGGCAATTTGGATGATGATGGTGATAATGATGATGTTGATGATGATGAGATGGATGAAGAAGATGACCAATGACATGATCAATGGAAATGTATTAGGTGCTGATTAGGTTGAAATATTTGTTACAATGCTCAATTCTTGGTGTTGATTACTTAAAATATGTTTTTTTATAGAGGTAACCAATTAAAAAGTATACAATGTTATGTCTTTTGTGATGTATGCATATTGTTCATGTTATTTTCTATGTAATTTATAGCATAAGTATCATGTAATTTGTAATTAACTTAAGACAAATAATTTACATGTGCAAGAAACTATACCCCTTTAATGAGGATTGTAAAAAGTGACATGGATCAAGAAGTATAAGTTTATTACATGCTTTCTTTCTCTTTACCTTCGACATTAAATTTAGAAAAATTCATCAATGTTAGCCTCAATTTATAGCAAAATATTTTTCTCCTTCAACTATGTCTCTCATTTGATGGGCTACAAGTACCGCCAAATAAGTACCTATCATATTTGTCTTCCTTGAGTGAGGAAAATGTGGGAATAGAAGAGGATAGTAAGACATGTAGTAGGTCTACAAAAGAGAGAAAAACTAGAGGTTAAGAGATTAGAAGAAAATTCAATAAACACATATAATTTTTCCTTGCTCAAGGGGGGTCATGTTCTTATGATGATGAGACAAAGGGCAATATCAAAGTTCCATTGAGGTACACACATCTTGAGGAAGAATGGGTACCCAAGGAATTTCCTCCAATTAACACTATTTTTTTGTGTTAATGAGAGGATATATCACATAGCTCCATCATCATTACATGGTTTGGTCCTATTTTCCATGGATGACATAAAGGTCAGTTATAAAAAAGTTGTTGAATTGATGGAGTATGTAGGACCTTGTTACAATTATAATAACTGGATGTAGATAGTTCAATACAAAAAAATATGTATAGGTATGCACTATCAACAAATAATCTACAATGGAAAGAAAATGATCAAAGTAAAAGTCTTGCCATGTACATTGATGGAAGACCAAAAGCAATAGGGAACATTGTAGGTTTTATAAATAGTACGCATCCTCAGTCAACTAATAAGTGACCCAATTGTATTTTTGAGGTGCATGAGGGAAATCATGTTTTTGTATGTGTAATAAAATAAATAAGTTCAGGGGAAGAGCTGCTAAATGATTATAATTTAAATCACATAGATGTAAATAAATTTACTATCATGGTTCTTGTAAGTACTATATATGTAATATTTAAACTAATTACTTCTAATTAGAACTCCAATATACAATATACCATTTCAATAATAAGTTTTTTTGGTAAGTTGACTATTCCTTTTATTATGTTGGTGTTTTTATATACATTCTTTGTCACAGGGTGACATGGCCGATCCATTAGATGACAGAGGCAGTGATGTTGCTCCCACCCCTTCTCCAATGTAGGTAAGTCTTCTAAATAAAAATTTATGCAATTGTAATTTTACAAAATGTCATATTATTATGTTACTTTTGTTAAGGTTTTGGACTTGTTCTGATTTTTTTACTGATATTTTTCTCACAATTTGATTCTTAAGAAAAGGGAAAAGATGTTATGCCCAAAATATTAGGGCAAAAACACACAATTTTTTTAAACAAAAATTAATCCACTATGTTATTACAAAATACACTGAATAGTTTATGGAAAATTGATAAAGGATTAAAATTGGGTTTTGGTTATTCTTCAATAAGATGTAGAGTTGACATTTCAACCATATTGTATGGATTCAAACCACTTAGGTCAAGGTGCATAGGAACACCAAGTTCGGGTTGACTGAACCCTAATTGTTGACTAAGTCAACCTAAATTTGACCATTCCAAAAGTCATATTATTAAGTTCATAGAGTTTCATAAGTTCTATTAGGTTATCAAGTTATTTCATATTCATTTGGTGTGCAAGTTCAATCTCCTAGGTGAACCAGTTTTACATCTTTGACAAGTTTATCAAATACCTTAATTATTAATTTCCATTATTAAAATAAACTATTATTAAATTGAAAACATTAAATATCACTTATAACATTATTTACGATATTAGTTTCATCCTTACATCAATTTCTAATCACTGTCAGGTTATCAACCTAAGGTTCTTTCAATGACCCTTTGATTCGATAACCCTCAGAATTTGAATTAAAAGAACTTTTAAGCAAATATATAAAAACATTAAAATACAATATTTAATTTCTTTTTGAATAATATATTATGGTTCTATATGATATTTCAATTTATAATATCAATCCAACCTTTAACATAGTTATCTAACATAACTTCTTACTTGTAACCATATTTTGATATTTTAGCCCTAATACTACCTAGTAGTATAATGTTCATAAATGTTCCACCAACTTAATTAAATTTACTATATCCAATCATAAAAATAAAAATCAAATTTCAAATTTCTATTAGAATATTCATATTTAATTTCTAAACCCCAAACATTAAACTCCTAACTATCTCCTAAAATATTACTAAGTCTACATACTTAACCAAGATGAACTCTACCCTTTCATAGCTTTAAATTACAATATTCATAATACTAACTAATAATAATTAAAATATTAAATATTACTTACTTTATATATTTAATATACTAATCTTTATTTTCACTACATTTAAACTAACCTAACTAACATCTAACTAACCCTTACCTACTAACCCCCTAACTATCCCTTCCACTAAACATAAGTGACTTCCCAAGTGGATGACCAACTAACCCATATACCCTCCATGCTAGCCAAGCAACAGTTTCCTAGTGCAATAATTTTTAGTTCATTTTCTAGAGTGAATTTGTAGGAATAGTTTTGATGTTAAATTTTTTATTTAAATTAGGAGAAATCTTAAATAGGTTATATCACACACAATAAAATGTAATCTTTATTTGAATCAAATTTCCTATAGGACATAACCATAATCAAATTGAGTAACTTCATATGAAATCAATATCTATAATACAATTAATCACTTTCCATTTATGACTGAATTTTCAAGGTACAAGGAGTGAATTGTGAAACACAACATTTTTACATTCATCCTATACCAATCAATTTCAAGAGAATTACAATGAAATCAGTTTAACATGTTATCATTTATACTATCAATTTTTTCACATCATGATCATATTTTTCCTTATTACAATAAAAACTATATTAGAAATATTGACAAATCAATAGGTCCAATAGAAATCCAAGTTTCTTTTTATAGCATATGGCAAGATTCAATGGAATCACTACAAGGAGAAGTCTCCATAGAAATAAGCTCGAGAACAGCACAAAAATTCTAAATCTAGTTTTCCTCTATTTCAAGATACCATCCAAGTAATTTGTAAATACATAAAGATAACCATGGAGAGATCACCTCCCAACCAAGGCCTCGATGTGAGGCTACTCCCCAAGCTTAAGAGAACCAAAATTGATTGGAAGGCATTGAGAACAATCACAATGAAACACTCAACACACAAATCCCATCCAAGGTTTGCACAATAGGTTCCATATTGAGCCAAGAATAAGGAGAAGGTGGATTTTTCTAGGTAGGAGATGTCAATCATGAACACAAATCATATGCCTCTTCTAAGGCTAATAAATCACAATGAACTTCCATTCTTTCTCTCCTTATTTCCCCAAACAAAAATCAGTTTGTATTGACAAGTAAGAGCCCATAATACCTTACTTTCTCCCTATCCTCAACATTAGGAGACACTCTATAATAACCCTAAGTCCAACTAAGGCCCTCCTCCCATACATGGCCACTTCTTCCCTATTCAAAGGTGACTAATGCCAACACACCCTTCATAAATTTCCCAACAAAACCAAAATGAAAACTTGAAAGGAAAGCAATTAGGAAATGCACAAATAACCCATCCCTCACATGTTACAACATAAATAGGAAATATACACATGCAAGAGATTTACATACAAGAGATTTACATAAGCAAGCAATGAACAATGTATGAAGAACATGGCCATGAAGAATCCTACCTTCACAAAGGTTATGACAATGGATTTTTGAGATGAGCTAAATCCTTCTTCCTCCTCGATTCCAAGCTTAAATTTCTCTAAATGTAGAGAATGGGTGAAAAACCTTCAACTCTCTCAAAATGGCCACTAAATATGCTTCTAAACTAACCCATTTAAAATGGAAATAACTTCAAACTTGACTTTAGCCTTCTAGGGTCTTCCCACTTGCTCCTACCATCAATACAACCTTTTAGGAGAAGTGTAAACTTGATAAACCTCATGGAGATGGTCAATTTTCACACAAAGATAAATTTGGGATATTTTAGGGATCATAAATGTTATTAAGGAGTTCTAGAAGGGTGGAAAAGGTCCCCAACCCATACACATACCACTTAAGCACTTAGATTATAGTAAATATGGCCTCTAGGATCATTTTAGGACCTATATAATTGGCTTGAAAATTTTGATCTTTTAAAATCCTAAGAATGTAACCTTTCCACTAAACCCTAATTAGGGTAATTAAATTAGATTACTAACTTAATCAATCTTTGGGTAACAAGTTATATTACCAATCCTAATTAACATGCTAATATACATACACGTATTACGAGTGTCAAGTGACATCATAAGATTCATTGGTATGTAACATTCAACACCTTAGAAAATATAGAATGATACACACATTCAGATTACAATATGAATAAAACACTTGACAATGAGGTTCAAATCACTTTATTAGATTGAAACTTAGTCTTACAGTTTGCACATAGGGTCAATTATCGATTCTTCGATAAATTCTATGGTTAATAATCCTGCACACTCAATTCAAATATCAATAGTTTGAGAAAAATCACATATATATGTTTAAATCTCATTTGGATAATCAAATTAATCAAAAAATTAAACTTTCATTTAAATAATATTTTTCTCATTTTTGCAAACATATTTGATCATTAATAATTGCATAATTTTACATATTCATAATTCTGAATCATTTACTGAATTACATATCATAATGCATATCTACACATAAACATCAACTAGCCTATTTAAGCATTTTTAAAGTAAAGCATCACACAAGATAAATTAAATATAAATAATATCTAGTCCATTAGATAATGTCTCAACATATTGACTCATAATGTTTCAAAATGAAACGTATCAGATATGCTATGATGGATCAGGGTGAGGCCTCATAAAAGAGCATATTACACAAGAGCAATTAGTTGCTGATATGATGACCACAATATTATGTGATGATGACATCACATATAGCAATGACCTTGTAACCATGTGTAAAAATACCCTCAAGACCATCAATCTACAAATCCTTGGGCTTGTGATGGATCCAAATCCAACAAAAAAGAAACAAACCACAAGAAATGAATTGTGTCATAGAGCACATTGTCTGGATTTAAGCAACTATGAGTCTTTTCCTAAGACAATAGTTCAATAAAGCTTTATGTTTTATACTAATTTATAGATCATGAATCATAATATGTATGTTTTGTTACAAGAATTTTTGAGACCACATCGAGTTGTTGCACTTGACAAGGGTATCGGTGTACCTCATACAAGTATATGATTTCAATTCTCAATCATCAAAAGGGACATTATTTTCTTCATGATTATTATTGATAGTTTTATATTAATATTGTCATGTTTTTGAAATCTATATTTTAAAAAGACAATACATTGTACCTATATATATGATTTTTTTAAGGTGCTAATGATGTGCATATGCCTACTTCCATGAAGCCAGCCACCACTTTGAGATTGCCAACAGTAGGATCGACAACAAGGAGCTTGCAAACATCTGCACATGCTACAACTAGAGCTAGTAAATTCTTGTTTTGCTAAAAAAATTTATGTGTTAAATATGATTTGATTTGTACTTTCTTGTTGATTCGAGTATAATATGACATTGATTAACTTTATGCAAGGATAAGTACACCTTCTCATGATGATAGAACTGATACTAGTACTGGTGATAATTTACTAGCCTTTCTTGGAGCAACCCATGTTACTTCTATTGGATTACTGAAGGCATCATTGTTGATGGTTGAGAAAGATATGATTCACATAAAATTTCCTAAGCTTCCAGATACTTTAAAATTGTAATTGTAGTTTACTTATTCATAACTCATTTTTAACTAATGATCCCATGATGTTTATGTAGGAAACAATCTTTTTTATTAAACTTTTTATGAATTAACATTGAAGATATTTGGGCCCACATTACATGAAAAGTATATAGCTTAATATAATTGGTTGCTATGTTTCTCCATTCATCCATTTGTTGTAATATATTCAAGGTACATAGCTTGAACTAATTTTTTCTAACAATTTTGTTTTTTGTTAAAAGGTGGAATGAGCAAGGCCCTGAATTAAAAGATCATCTCATAAAAACTATAGAGGAGCTCTTTGGTCAAAATATTTTGAACATAGTCCAAATTCTTTAAAAAGTTTGCAAAAATCTAAAGACTGTGAGAGACCAATACAAAAAGGCTCTAAAGGTCAACCCAAATTATGGGCATCCTCCTATGGTTCCACAACTAGAGTGGAATGAAATTATTGAAGATGCAAAAGAGATGAGACTCAGAGATAAAGGAATTAACCCACCATTTGACAAAAATATGTATGTGGTAGTATTAATATAATTATGCACAAATTAGTGATCTCTAGTTATTCATTAAAATGCTTGACTTTATTAAAATAACTACTATAGTTTCTTAACATAACTCAATAAATAGACATTCTAAACAAATTTAATAGACTATCTTGGAGTGTCTATGAAGCCTTGAATCTTCTAAATATGATCTTCTACAAGATCATATTAGTTAGTTATTACTAACTGTGATTGATATGTTATTCATATAAAGAGGCATATTGGATCAATCTATAAGACCATCATGTTTTGGTATCAAATGTATGTCTATGTATAAATTTTCATTTTAGCTTGATAAGAAGTGCTTGGTTAGATGTAAGATATATTATCAGATTGATTTGTATATTTATGTGAGTGTATCTAAACCATACATGCACATACATATACAATTTGTAGTCTTTGAAACAATGAACTTCCCTTGTTTTTCCTCTGTACTCGAATCCCTTGGATCTAATAGACTAGAAGCATATGTGACATTTATATGCTAAATAATAAAATGTTCACCATAGATAAACACAAGGACAAAATAAAAACCACTTCTTATAAAATCAAGGGAAAACAATGCTTCTACCCATTTCTTGATGGTAAAGGAGTCAACATCCTACAAAATTAAGGTAGCTTGGGCTTTGTAATCAGAACCAATTCCTGCTTGGAAACTGTCAATTATCTGAAACTGAGTGAGAATTATGATAGTTACTATGGTATAAACTATAAATCATAATTGTTGCTGCCTTCCCTGATCATCCATGTGTCCCCTAAATGAGGGTTACATAGTAGTGGCTGTAAATAAGTTAATGAATTCAACATGTGAGCATTCTGAAAAATCTTGGCAGCAGACTAAAAAATAAAATGGAAGAGAAGTCTAAAATATGAAACCTATACATCCTTGCATTTTCTAATAAGGGTTAACCATAAATTATGACCTAATCCATGTAGTTGCATTTGAAGATGCAACTACAAGGAATTATTTGCATAACGCTTGATGTTTTCAGCTTTAGTCATCTTTTTTGCTTGATTCATTCACATTTTGTATGCCATTGTTGCAAATCATAGTTCTAAATGTTTTTCCAAAATGAAAAACCTTTCATGCACATCATTTTCTAGAAGGCATAGTCCACAAGCTTTGCTAGCCACAAAAAAGTGAAATATTTAGTTGGATCGTGTTTCTAGATCCCAATGATTCTATGACCCCTCAAATTGATAATAAAGGAAATTAAAAGCTATATCCCAACAACCCAGATTCACTTGAGAAGAGCTAATCCAGTAAGCATAAAAGCCTTGGCACCAATAGTTATGTTGTATAATTGAAAGAGCCCTCTGAGTTATTGGATGTGGTTTACAAAAGAAATTATGTGATTAGCATTCTCTTCTCTAACCACCCATTTATGCACAACTACTTCTTCCATGCTCTATGGTCAAACTTAAGAGATTCATTGACCTAAATTACCAAAGGGTTTCTTTTCATCCTAGGTTTTTGAGCAGTTTTTGTTAGGATTAAACCACATATAGAAATAAAAATTTCATGCAATATAAAAAATATAAAAAAATAATAGATCGCACGAAAAAAGAATAGAAGACACCAAGATTTAATATGGTTCACCCAATCCCTAGGCTATGTCCACCAAAAAATAAGTCTAATATTATTATGATCTATTGATTACAACCTGATTACAATCTGTAATCCCTTATAGCTCAATACCACCACAAGAACCAATTTTTGCATCACAACAATGAAACAATCCCTAACCCTAAGCCCTTTTATAAAAGCATTTTTACTATTTTAGGGTTATAATTAATAATTGCATGTTGGCCCAAAATCCTGATCACTACCTTTGTAAACATATCTATTGGATTGTCATCTATATGTATCTTGTCCAACTTTAACTGTCCATCATCCAAAATTGACTGAATGAAATGGTAACACAATTGAATGTGTTTGGTCTGTGAATGCAGAGCATAATTCTTTGCAAGATGAATGACACTCTAACATAAACAAATAATTATCCTTTTGAGGGTGTCCCAATTCTTCCAAGAAGAAATAAAGCCATATCATCTCCTTCACTACCTCTATAGTAACAACATACTTTGCCTCTATAGTGGATAAAACATTAACCTTCTGTAACCTAGAAACCTAGCTCATGGCTGCCCCATCAGTAGTAAAGACATAGCCTATATTACTCTACCTATTTTCAATATCGCCTCTCAAATATAAGTCAATATAGCCCTGTAAATCAGTACTAGAGCCCCCAAAGTGTAAACACTTATTGGATGTTCCTCTCAAATATCTAAGAATCCATTTGATTGCATTCCAATGCTCAATTCTTGGATGACTCATATACCTACTAACAACTCCCACTGCATGTGCAATATCTAGCCTTGTACATACCATAGCATACATCAAACTTCCTATAGTTGAAGCATAGGGTACCTCTGACATCTCTCCTCCTCTTCTTGTGTCTTGGGACACATCTCCTTAGTCAACTTCAAATGACTAGGTAAATGTGTGCGGACAACTGTAGCATAATCGATAGAGAAATGTTGCAACACCTTGTCAACATAATTAGCCCAAGATAGTGTCAATTTCCTATTCTTCCTATCTCTGCAAATCTTCATACTAAGGATTTTTTTTGCTACTCGTAAATCCTTCATAGAAAATGCATGTGCTAACTAGCATTTCAACCCCTTAATTTGATCCATGTTAGATCCAACTGCAAACATATCATTAACATATAAACATAAAATAATGTAGCTATAATCATCCAACCTCTTAAAGTAAACACAATGATTTGAATGACACCTACTATATCCATGCTCATGCATAAAATTGTCAAATTTTAGATACCATTACTGAGGTGCTTGCTTCAAGCCATATAAACTTTTCTTTAATTTGCACACTAATTTCTCCTTACCTTTGGCCTCCAATCCCTATGGCTGATCCATATATATCTCTTCATCCAAATCACCATGAAGGAAGATTGTTTTAACATCAAGTTGCTCTAAATGCAAATCTTTAGTAGCCACAATACTTAAAACAATATGGATAGAAGTCATCTTAACAATAAGAGAAAATATCTCATCAAAATCAATGCCCTTTTCTATGCAAATCCTTTTACAACTAACTTAGCTTTAAGTATTTTATTTCCTCCATCCTCTTCTTTTAACCTATAAACCCACTTTTTTGTAAAGCCCTTTTACCTGTAGGCAACTTGCATAAATCACATGTCTTATTTTTTAGCAAAGAGTCCATTTCATCTTTCATTGTAGAATCCCATTGAATCTTAGTATCCACTTGCACAGCTTCATCATAACATTTAGGTTCACCAACATCTGTTAGTAAAATAGAATACAAAGAGGGAGAAAATCTTTTTGAAAATCTAATTTTCCTTATTGACCATCTAACATTCACTGGTGTATGTGGTATTTGTTGTTGTGGTTGTTTTACATCATGAGGAATGGCTAGAACATAATCTTTTGGAGTATCATCCAACACGACATAATCATCTTCTTTCTTCTCATGTTGCTATAACAAATCTTTGTACAACACTTTCTCATTAAATATGATATCCTTGCTTCTTACAATTTTATGATTTTTGAAATAGCAAAGCCTATAACCAAATTCACTAATGCCATATCCAACAAATACACATTTCTTTGACTTAGCTTTCAGTTTGGTTCTATTTTTAGAATCTATGTAAGCAAATGCTTCACAACCGAAGCTTTTGAGAAAAGAATAACTCACCTTCTTACCAATCCATGCTTCCTCTATAATACCATAACCCAAAGGAGTAGAGGGACCTCTATTAATCAAATATATAGTAGTATTGATAGCCTCCACCCACATGGCTAAGGGAAACCCAACATGCAACCTCATGCTCCTTGCACGCTCCATTATAGTCCTATTTATGTGTTCAACCACTCCATTTTCTTGTGGAATCCTTGGAACCATTTTCTATCTATGAATGCCATTAGTGGAGCAATAATCTTCAAATTTGTGACTACAAGACTCACCACCATTATTAGATCTGAGACATTTTAATTTCTTTCTAGTCTCATTTTCAACAAAGCATTTCTATTTCTTGAAAGTTTGAAATACATTAGATTTATGTCTAAGAAAATAAACCTATACTTTTCTAGTTGCATCATCAATAAAGGTAACATAATAATGAGAACCACCAAGGGAAGATATGTGAGCTAGTCCCCATATGTCAGTTCATTTTCCTTCCCAGTCTTCACAAAACTCACTCTCTTTTGTTCTCCATACACACAAATTTCACAAAAATCTAGATTAACACATTTCAAACCTGGTAAAATTTTCTTTGAATGAAGTACTTTCATACCTTTCTCACTCATGTGCTCAAGTCTATTGTGTCACAACACTATGTCAAAATCTATAGCAACTATTTGTTCTCCTTGCTCAATTGCAGCAATTATTTTTGAATATTCATTTTTCTTTGAAATAATTGAAGTAGAAAAAATAATATGACCTATACAAAAATATAAGGTGCTTACTTTCACACCTTTTGATATTACAAGGGAACTTTTTGAAACCTTCCAGTTTTATCATTAAAGGTAACTACACAACCCTCATCACCGAGTTGCCCTGCTAAAATTAAATTCCTTCTTAGCCTTAAAACATGTCTTACCTCATGTAGTAGCCAATGATTCCCATTCTACAACTTAATCTTAAGTTTTTCCTTTCCAAAAATCTGATAGGGTTCATTATCACCCAAATAAACAAGTCCAAAATCCCCTTGGACATAATCAATGAAATAACCTCTATGAGGTGTAGCATGAAATGAAGCACCAAAATCTAAAACCCATGAATTATCAATCCTTTGTAAAGATAGAAGTGAAGCACCCTCTTTAGATTTGTTACTTACCACATTTTTCTCCTTATCTCCATTTGGTTTATCTCCTTCATTTTTCTTTCAAGTCCAACAATATTTCTTTTTATGCCTTGGTTTCCCATAGTACCAGAAGTTGTCCAATCCTCTCGACTGAGACCTCCTCCCCTTTGAATTTTCTCATGATTTCCCACAATTATGGAATTACTTCCTCTGTTAGTCATTCTACCTTGACTTTTTGCATTCAAAGAATTTCCTAATGTAGATCCACTTGAGGTTTTCCTATGAGTTTCCTCACTCAAAATAACACTGATTACATCATCATATTTTAGGGTACTAGATCTAGGAACAAAATTAATCACAATCATTACCAAGCTATTCTAGCTTCCAAGCAAAGAACATAAAATCAAGAGAGCCCTGATTTCTTCATCAAAATTGATACCCAAAAAAGAAAACTAACAAGTAATAGTATTAAACTCATTTAAATGATCTACAATAGATCTGCCTTCTATCATTTTCATATTAAATAAATGCTTCATGAGAAATACCTTGTTTGAAGCAGAGGGCTTTTCATATAGTTTCACTAGGGTTTGCATCAACTCTTCTCTTGTCTTTTCTTTTGTAATATTAAATGCCACCAATGGTGCCAAGCATAATCAAATTCATCCAAGTGTCTTTCTATCCAAAAGATCCCAGTCATCATTTGACATAGATTACTAATTCTAGGTTTTGCCTTCCAATGACTTCCATAAATCCTTCTAATAAAGATAGTCTTCCATAGCTAAAAGTTCTACAACCCTCAACTTACCCTCATCTACCATCGCTCCCACTCAACCATGAGACTTTCCTATAGAGGATAACTAAAAAAACAATCTGGCTCTGATACCACTTGTTATGATTAAACCACAAATATAAATAATAATTACATGAAATATAAACAATATCAAAATATAATAGATCACACAGAAAAGAACACAAGAAACCAAGATTTAATGTGGTTCACCCAATCCCTGGGCTATATCCACCAAACAACAAGTTTGATATTATTATGATCCAGTGATTACAACTTGATTACAATTTGTAATCCCTTATAGCTCAATACTGCTGCAAGAACCAATTTTTACATCACAACAACGAAACAATCCCTAACTCTAAGCCCTTTTATACAAGTATTTGTACTATTTTAGGGTTATAATTGATAATTACATGTTGGTCCAAACTCTTGATAAAATAGGGCCTAAATTTTTTTAGCCCTGAAGAATTTATGAAGTATGTATAGTACTTTCTTGATCAGTCATCACAAACTAGCAAGAATTACCTAAGGATGTTCATGAGTATCTACGAGGTAAAATATAGATGATATCCCTATCAAAGGCTATTTAAGAAGCATGAGAAGTTCCCTGCATCAAATAAGATGATTGACATATGTTACACATTGATGCAGTGGATCTTACTTTAGGAGTTTCCTAAAGTAATCAAAGAGTTGGAGCTAAAAATTAGTCACAAGCTAGGTGACAAAGGGAGAAATTGAAAATGTTCATATTTGGATATTAAGATGACAAATCTTTGGCATTCTTGTCAAAGAGGGAGAAGACAAAGAAAGGGAGAAATCCAACAATCTAGAGAGGGAGATTATAGAAGATATAGGGAGAAAGAAATCAAAGAAACATGGAATATCTACTCAGAGGGAGATAGTGTTGAGGCAGATATAACAAGTGATCAAGAGGGAGTCATAAGAATGAGTTGATTGATTGTCTATTGATAAGAATAGAATTTTGTAACCTACTTAGAAGATGAAAGTTGCAAATAGAGGGAGAGATCTCAATACAAGAAATTATTTTCTTTTTGGTATTATTTTTGGTTGTAGTGATTAATTTTGGTTTTCCAGTAATGCCAAAGAGGAGTATTGATACAAGTATGAGAATGTGTTTCAATCAATGTTTTATCAGTGATTTCAAACCTACTACTTACTGGTAAGATAATTGCTTAGATTATTTGAGTATTATCATTTGTTTGATTGATGAAGAGGATTTGATCAAATGAGGTAACAATAGCGCCTAGAGGAAAGGTTGAGTTATGACATGGAAAAGGAGTACAAAGATTAGTTAAGATAGTGATATTATAGTGCATTAATTATCTACTTAAGATTGAAAATGATTGATACACTAATTAAATTTAGAAGAACAAGCAAAATGAATAGTGTCTCCCAAGCTTAACAATCTGCATAGTAGGTGTTGAGAAAAGTTAGTGTAAGTCAAGCAAAAAATTAATTGGAGCCAAGAAAAGTCAAATTTCAGTGTATACTGAGCGATACAATGTAAGCTGAGTAAAGTTTAGTTGATGTCAAGCATCATTAAACTTTAGTTCGTGCTGAGTGATTTGATAGTGGATGTCAAGCAATGTAGTATGTGTCGAGTATTAAAAGTACAGTAATGTTTAGTGACAACATTATGAGAAAGATTGTGAATTTGATGAATCTAAGCTAACAAGTTTGATTTCTTAGATTTTGTGAACCATGTGGAAAATAAGCTTGATGAGCTGGTGACATAGAATTCAAGATGAACCATTTTGAGGCAAATTCAAAGAGGATTGAAGAAGAAGTTTCTAGAAGGGAATAAAATGAAAATATGGGTAGATTCATTGAATCCCACCTAATCCTACCCAGCCCTAAAATGGATGATAGAGGATGACTGACAAAATATCTAAATTTTCTATTTATAGAGATGGCTAGTTAGAAGCAAAGGTTGTCATGTGTGAGAACCTAAGGAATACAAAGATTCTAAGGTATTGCCTCATTCAGTGACCAAAGAGAAGAGATTGTTATTAGCAAGAAAATTAAGAAGGATTAAGGGTATGGATGCTTCAATGGTGGACAAGCTATCAGAGCTTAAGTGTGTGAAAGCCAAGTAGAATGGAGGACTGAAATAGAGATTTGTAATCTACAAAGTGAGTTGTACATTATTATCAAATCAAGCCTTACTTTTACTTTCTAATAATTGTATTAGTCTAGGGTAAATCCTTTGGATTAAGGTTGACCTAACAGTCATTTGTAAATTCTTTAACTTGGGTGGCATTCCAAGTGAATAATCTAAAGTCCTCTAACAAGGCTCACTCCTAACAGAGTAATTGAAATCCTCTAACCAAGTCACATTTAATAGTGTGCATTGTAACCTTTAACAAGGTTGGCCTTTCATAGGGTATCACTTTAGAAGAGTGAGAATGACTAGCATGTTATTGGTGTTTTTTTTCCCAAATTGGGTTTCTACATACAATCATTGTGTCAAATGTGTTATTGAATCTATTATGTTTCATACTTACATTTCTACAAAGTTGATTTGACACTAACCTACAAATTTTAAGTGATTGCATGATTTAATGGATGCATGCATGATTAGTATGTTTTATGGATATGGGTTGACTAAGCTGTGAAAAGTTGTATTTGCACATCTAGACCTTAGATAACTAATTCACCCCCTCCCCCTACTTAGCTATTCTAAAGAATTCCAATAGTGAATACCTCAATGCTCTTTGAAAGGGACACAATGGATAAATTTCTTCCAATTTGTGCACCTTTGGGATGGCACACCTTTGTGTTTAGTGCACCTTGTGGATAGGTGCATCTTCGTAATAGCACAACTATAAACCTTAACAACTATAAATTTTTAGACTTGGGAATTTTGTAGTCTATGAAATTTCAAACTTAATAATTTTGAAGGTTTGGCAAAATCTAGACTTTAAAAATTTGTAGACAACCTTCCTTCTACACCACTTATGTTGATCGATTATTCTGTACAATGCCAATGACAAAAACTCTTACGAATTTATCTTTTGAAAAGATAATCAAGTTAGCCAACTCCAAGATTCCAAATGGTTATTTTTTCATCATGTTGGATAGCTCAATTGAAGATAAATGTGAATGTTCATAAGGAGGCCTTTCCTGGTACTTTAATCTACAAAACATTTAAAGAAATACAACCACAAACCAATTTATTTTTGTATTTTTTTATTTTTATGATGCATGCAAGTTTTAATAATATGACTATATGAATTACTACTATAACCACATGTTCAAAGTTAAATACAAAGTTAGGGTAACAAGAAATTTAAAGTAAATTGCTAAAAATGAAATTCCTAATGAACATAAGTCATAGCTACAAAGCATCTGCAAATTAAATTTTCAAAAGAGATCAAGTAAAAACCAATAAAATTAGGAGCATCATATCCTCAACACCACTGATGCAATTTCCAAAGGGAACAATAAAAACCATAGGATGTTTCACAACTCATCAAATCATATAGCTATGAAAAGTGCACTTACATGAGATAAATCGCTATGCAAGAACCCAAAGGTGATCCTTTCTCCAATTCATAACAAGGAAGGAATTTGTTAGAAAATGAAAAATACCATCACATAAGAATTTACATACAATAAAACCATTGGCACAATCACTATTCATGAACATAAAATTCATAAAGGAAATGCACATTCCAACAAGAATCACTACACATAGAATTAGAGCACAATTAGCATACTTTAGTGCATCAAGATACTAGCCTTGAATACATATTACATCTCTATATTTATAGGAAACCTCATCCTTAATGAAATTTTTAGATCTAGAGCTTTTTCCTTGTAAAATGCATGCTCAAATCAATAATTGTAAGCAAATTATATAGAAATAGACTCCTAACTAGGTGTTAAGTAGGCCTGCAATTTTTATTTTATTAATTATATGGTGCATGGACATTTAGATGACTCAAAAACTCCTGAAAAAGAATAAGATAAGAAGAGAGAAGTCTTTAGATGACCTAGGAGTCTTTGGTACTTCTTTAGATGTAAACTTCAGATCCACTATGTATCTGTGTCAGTTAAATTGTTGCTAAAACATATTTTTGGTGTATGAAACACTAAAAAATGGAATTGTTAGTTAATTGTCAATGCCACCACAACTGGTCCAAAATTGTTGGTGCACTTGTGCACCTTGAAAAATGGTCCACCTTCATACTAGCACACCTATGCACTTTTAGAGGTGATAAGACCAAAACTGGCAAAATTTGCCTAAGTGTGAAAATTTCAATTTCCAGCATTTGGAGTCTAATTCTTTGAGTGCTTCCTTATTTAAAAAATGCACCTAACATCATCTTTTGAGGATGCAGTTTCAAAAAAGGCTCAATACTATTGCATCACTACTTCAACTAAGCATTCTTAAGTTCTAGAGTCATTTTCAAAACTTTCCAAACTAGTCATGTTGTAATATCTATCGGCTTCCAAAAATTGATCTAGGACCCTCTTCTTTACGTCCTTAATATCTTATGTTGTGATTTCACAATGCTCACCCCATTTCATCTAGAAATGGGGACCCCCTAATTTATTTTTTAGCTTTATTAATCCCTAGTCCGAGGTTTGTGTCTTTTTTAGGGTTTTGCCTAATGTCTTTGGCTAATATGGGTCTTTGCATGAAAACCCAAGTTCCAAAAACTAGGATTCTAAAAGAGAAAGTAATTTTGTACATATAGAGATGCACATTAGCACACCTAGTGCACCTCACTAGGTGTTCTAGTGCACCAAATTACATGGGAAAGCACTGCAAAAATAAAGTGGGGTCCTCCTCCCTCACTGCAAAAATGGTCCTAAAGCTAGTGGTTTTCAAGTTTCAAGGTGTTCTACCAAGGTCATGCTTCCAAGATGAGTATTGAAAGATCTAGGAAAATGAACTTGGCCATACCAACTAGAAAAAATTCCTAGTGCTATACAAAAAACCTACAAAAAGGTCCCCAATAATATCTGCTCTTATCTGATCAACACTAGTCAACATAGCATCACACCTAGTATTGGTACAATCCTTAGAGTTGATCATGGCACTGGCAAAAAACTATCATCAAAGAAAGGGTCATCAAGAGTATAACTAGAGAGATCATGCTAGATCTCTGACTTAAAAACATAGAAAAGGTATTCCTTCTTCTAAGAGAAGATCTATATATTAGATTGACCTATCACCAGGTGGAAAGATGGTACAGAGAACATGGAGAGGAAGCATCTGAAATCATTCAATCCTCATACCTCATCAATAAGACTCCTCTTGGATGCAAAGTAGGCAAAGTGGACATGACAAGGAGTTATATGAAAGAGGATATCGAATATTCTATAATAATTTGGAGTAGAGTCATGGGGTTACCAGCATCAGGACACCTAAACATATGGATGGTACACTTCATTGAGACCATCAGAATAGAAAAGATGCCAATTAATTGGGCTTTGATTCTCAGTGAGAAATTGGATGAGAAACTAGTGGTAGTCAAGAACAACTATAATTTCTATATGACATCCTATTAGGTGTACCTATTAGCTGTGAGAGCAACAGACTATCTGAGATTGTTCAAAAAGGGTAGCATGCAAGATAAAAATGCATAACCCTATATAGTATACCCCCAATTGGTAAAGTAAAAGCTTCTAGAGCACAACAAGGAATACAAAATAGTAATGATGCCTTTATTTTTTCAATTATCCAATTCACTGAAGGGGATTATGCATAAAGGATGTCAGATGAGGCAATGAAAAAGATTATAGAAGTTGGCGCCTACTACATCTAATTTAAGACATTCATTTATTTGAGGGTAGCAAGAATGATTGTTAATCCCAAGAATCTCCCAATGTATCCATGTGATAGTATCATATTTTTGGAGATTGCATGGCAAATTTTGTCAATATATGAGAGAGTGAGGAAGCAACACAAGAATTCTTGGGTATGGCATATTACTATAGGACTATTTAGTGTGGTCTAGAAATAGGATATTCTAACTTTTGAGTCCAAGTGGGATCAATATCCCTTAGATGAATATAAATCTCCTCATCCTTATTTTGATAACATTGCAAGAGTGCAGTACTTAGCAAGCAAACAATTCCAGCATGAAGATGCAATTGAGGACCATTGGATGAATGTAGTGGATGACTACAAAATCTATATAAGGGATTATTGTAGAATGAATCTTTATTTGGCAGAAAATGCTTTGAAGATAAAGGTCCCTTTAAAGGTAGTACATCAAGATACCAAAGAGGTCCTAGATCCATTGTGTAATAGAGATAAGATATCTGATCACCCTATTATGAATGCAAAGATTGATCAAGAAGAAAATGCATATATTAATCATAGGGCTAGGCACATCATCAAATTGACCAAGGATTGGATCAAAAGACCATTCAAGTTGGATCCAATTCCTCAAGTAGTAATTTTCCAAGATACAACTCATCCAGGAAAAGGTAGAGGATTAAAAGTGACAATGCCTACTTTCATAGCTCAATCCCCATTAATGCCAAAAATAGTGCACCAACTTGATAGAGAAGTTGGGTATTATAGGGCTTCGAAGGGTAAAGGCAAGAGGAAAAGAACTTCACCTCAACAATTCAAGCCAAAAGAACCAACTCAAGCACCACAACAAAAAGGGGTAGAAAATCAACAAGGAGTTGAGAATGCACAAGTTATGCAGACCCGAGATAATCTTCAAGTACGACCGATAGAACTAGGGCAAGGAACTAAAGTAGAAGTACAAGAAGTGTCTCTACCTACTCAAGAGGTACAAGATTCCCCATCCACTCCTAACAAAAGAAAGATCAAAACTTTTTTCAAGAGGAGACAAAAGGTAATTAGAAGAAATTCCTTTTCCATCAATATGAAAGGTCATTCTAGAAGAGGATGATGAAGATGAAGAATATAACCTCCCTTTGAGTTAGAGGACTCATCTTTCTAGGGCCACATAGTTAGAATGGAAAAGAGGCTTCACTATTACCCCACCATCCATTCCCACTTAGCCTATTTAGTCTACAACTTCAGAGGATGAGCTACAACAATGGATTGATCAACAAGAAGATGAAGGGGCTAATCTCTTTTAGATGTTGGATTTAGATTTCATGTTACTTTGCACTAAATTGTTGGGAGATAAGATAAGGGATACTATGACTAATAGACCTCAACAACAGGATTGGAGTCAATTTCCACCTCATCCACAAGGACCTAAAGAAGCTCCACCATCACCAAATCAAGCAACATTTTGCATGGATAAAGGTTTAGCTACTCCTCTCCCTCTGAGCAATGAAGAAGAATAGGTCCAAGATAAATAGGAAGAAGAGCCACAAAAAATACCCACCAATGAAGCATCAGAGGAAAGAAAAATATGTGAGTAGCCTCAATAGACTTCCCAAGATGCAGAGGTGAGAATTTTGGACTCGATGGATATAAAGACTCTTGATGTGGATCTCTCACAAAAGGAGAAGATTCTAGAGAGGAGTGATAAGGGGAAGAGCATAGCAGAAAAAACTCTTTCTTCTTCAAAAGGTAAATCTCTAATGGAACATATTTTGAGATGGTTGAGGAAAGAGGTGATTAGAAGCAAAAGGCAGCGGTATGATACTAAGGAAGAGGGAATGAGAGAAATGATTAAAGCTCTCAGAAAGCCTAAGTTGCCTCTGAAAGATGCACAAATATTGGCCTTCATGATGAGTGATTAGAATTAGGACTTTTTTTCTCATGTTGTGCTTGGAAAACCCACAATGGACACTAGTAAGTTAATGCTAACAACTAGAATCAAAGAAGTGTTTAGGTAGTTAGAACAAGATGAGACTGGACTAATAATCCTTTGGAAGTAGAATGAGATCCTAAAAGGATATCTAAATGAAGTAATTGGTCCATTAGATCCTAAAAATCTTGAGGAGACTTTAAATGCAACACTTGAGAAAAGGGATAAGGAGAATGTGCAACTTGATCCATTTTTGGAGGCTTGTTAGAATGGTGAGAAAGTTTTGAAGAGAAAGGTGTGTAGATTATACAAGGAAATCTTAAACTACTAAACCATATGCATAATAATGTAGATAAGCTGGTGGCCATTTTGAACCAAGATTTGGGGTTAATGGATGAAGTGCATACCTGGGGTAAGGACTTGCAAGCACTAAAATCAATCAAGGGTCAAAGGTATTAGATGTTAATGGATGTATATATAGTAGAAGAGTTAGATGAAATTGATGATTGGATAGAGAAGATTATGGATGGAAATAAAGTAATGGAAACATTACATGCAGATATTCATAAGCTCAGGGATCAAACCCAAGAGAAAATTTTGGAGGAGAGAAACATTACAGTGATGCGTGTTTAAAATTTTTTGAATATGATTCAAGGGATAAATTGATGACTATAGGAGTTGTTGAAAATTTATAGAAGACTTTTGAGGAAGCTTCTAATGATGATGATATTAGACAAGCATTCAGGATTGAAGAAGCATTACTATTGGATGTGAAACTAGAAGATTTTGCATAGACTTGCATCAAGGTAGGCAATTATAGGTAGAAAGTGAAGGACAAATATGAAGCTTTAGATTTTTTGGATGTAAACCAAGTCACCAAGATCATTGAGTAATTCAAGAGAAAATATCCACAGATAGCTCTGGTATAAAGGGGAACAAAACCTAGAAGCTAGAATTTCAGTTTTGACATTTGCATTTTTTGGACTTGCTTCCAAGGTGTGCAAGTGCACCAGGTACACTGCTTCTGAGGTACACTTCTTCCAAGGTGTACCAAAAGTTTTTGAAGTTAGAGGTGCACTGACAGTTAACTTCCATTTCCAAATTTAGAGTTTTCCATGCATCATAAATGCATTTTGATGGTAGTACTTAATAAAGATGGAGCTTCTATTTTTGGCACTTCCAGATACTCCTACATTATTTAATGGCTTTCTTCTTCTTATTTTCTCATGATTTCTTTGTTTTAAGACATGTAAAGGCTCATGCATCCATTTAATAATATAAATAAGGATGGATTCGTACTAAGCACTAGTTAGAGAGTCAGTTTGTACATAAATAATTTTTTTTTATTAGTTTAGAAGCATATGTTTGCATAAAGATATCTCTCACTCTCAGCACAAATTGAGGAGGATATTTCTCATAAATTCAAGAATGTAATATGTATTCCAAGTCATTATTTTGATGGAATAATATATGATATCGGTGCTTTCATTTGGAGTGTAGTGATTCTTGCCTTTAATTGTGTTATATTTTATGAATGTGTGTTCATGGGATGTAATTGAGCCAATATTTTTATTGCATTATTTTTATTTTGTGATCTTTTAATTTTGGCGTTTTCTATGGTTTTAAAAAAATTCCTAACATACCTAGTTGGAGAAGATATCATCATATTGTTCCTATGTAGCTTTTTGTCTTGCATGAGCACACTTTTCGTGGATTTGCGATCTAATGAAAGTGAAACATCTTATGGTTATTGAATTCCCATTGATGATTGCATTAGTGGAATTAAGGAAGTTTTTCTCCTATTTTCATTGGTTACCTATCGATCTTTTCAAGGTCTTAACTCACAAATGTGTTCTTTTTGTAGCTTATGTCTGTTAGGAATTTACTTTTCAAGTTATTTGCTTAAATTTCTTGTTACCCTGTCTTATTTTTTTTTTTTACTAACCCTTGGTTAAATTAGGATTTCATATTGTTGCATTATTAGATTGCATTCATTAAAAAATTAAAAAAAATAAAAATATATATTTCTGTTTTGAGATAGCAAGTAGATTCAAAAATCTTATCTGAAATCAGTCAGAACCAACAAAGGCCTCCCTGTGAACAAATACATTTATCTTCAACTTAGCAAATTCTAGTAGGTTGCAAGATCACCTAGAACCTTGGAGTTGATCCCAAATCAGCTTTTCAAGAGAGGAATTTGAAATGATTCCTACCATTAAGCATCATGCAAAATGATAGCTCAACAGGAGTGGCACTAGAAGGAGGGCCCCAACCATTTGGAATAGAAGAAAATAACTTGCAATTTCAAATTTTTGCATTTTTTTACAAGTTTAGAAATTTTTTTGAGCTTCCAAGTTGCTGAGCTTTCGATCTGTGGTAGCTTCCAAGGTGCACCAAGTACACTAGCTTCCTAGGTGTGCCATATTTTTGAGAAAGAGTACTTTTGCAGAGGTGCACTTTTTCTAGAATTGATGCAAACTAGAAGATCCTAATCCATCATCTCCATTTTAGTGAGCTTTAAGATCTTCACCTAGTAAACATGTGTTCCTCAAACTTAGCCATTTTTGTAAGCCTCGAAATGACAAAGGATTACCTTGAATTCTACCACTTCCATTCAACATTTCATCTTCTTCCTCAGTTTTGTTTCCACAACAACTACCCATTATTCCACCAAATCCTTCAATGACCTTTTTTGCAAATGTTGTAGACTCACCAATAAACTTGATATGTGTACTCAATGATCTTTCTAAGAATCCTAAGAAGTTTTGCCTAAGGTTCATCTATGGAGAAATGAGAACTATTGAAGATTACATTAAGGTATTCAAGGAAATCTACAATCAAAAGTAGATTGCTAACAAGAATGTGGTTCTTCACTTATGCCCCTAGTCTTTGGGAGAAGTTGTATTTAATTGGTATGTTATTTTGCCGCATAGATGTATTGGAGATTGGGATACTTTCAAAAAATTGTTCTTGGAACAATTCAAAACCTTCATCAACCTAGCTATGATACATCAACAATTTATATCAATCAAAAGGGACCCAGTTGAGATAGTCTCAGGCTTCAACCATCATTTTCACATAACATACCATATACTAGAAGCACCATACACTATACCAATTGAAGCTATGATTTAGATTTATTTGAATGTCATGGACCATCTTACTACTATTTTCCTAAGAAGACTTCCTACAAAAAATATTGACACATTGGAAAAAGTCTTCTTGAAAGCAATTACCTTCTCTAAGCAAGCCAATCCTAATGGAGGAGGATTGATGCTTCTAGCTCAAGCTATTATAATAATACCGATGTATCTTGTCAAAGCACCTATGATTCCTAGCCAATTCATACCAATGAATCCAATTATATTGCAGCAGATGCCCACTCTACAAACTCTAGCTATAACATAACCTAGATATGAACCTCCAAAAGCTACTATCTTTGAGCAAAAGGCAACAACTTCCACGAAAGCAGACAATAGTTATGTCTCTAAGTTTGACCAAATGAAGAAGACCATGTCGCAAATAAACATTGAGCTGACTCACTTGAGATTGTCACAAGGACAAAACAACAAATTTTTAGAGAAACAATGATGGTCCTTACAATAACAATAATTATGGTCAAAACTACAATAGGAATTCTAGTGGAAAAATAAGGCTAGAAACAATAATGGAGGAAATAATTTCAATCCTCCTGATCATAACAATGGCTTCCAAAGACAAAATCAGCAATGGAACACTCACCTAAACAATGAAAGAATTCCTGTAGATGACAATAACAATAATTCTTAGTATGTGGACATCAATCAGTATGATAATGGTCGAAATGCACCAAACAATGATAGTTCTTATTATAATAGAAATCAAAAGATGAATCAGAGTGCACAAGCAAATGACAATGTCCCTCTTATATAATTTAAAAATATGCTACTAGAATCTTATGATTCTGCACATGACACATAGGTAGAACAACCAACCAATGAAGAATTCTCTTTTCCATTTATTTAGGAACTAGATATTCAATTGAAAGAGATGCTTGCTTTTCAAAATGATAATCAGAATACTTACAATCTGCAAAGTCAAAAAGAACCTATCATAGATGGGATTCCACCAACATTACAACCAACTCCTTCTGATCCAAGAGCAAGTAATAATTTGATACCAATTAGGCCCCCATATAGAGGACAACAAAATTAGAATAAGGGAAATGTGCTAACAATCTGAAAAAATCCCACCTGGTCTACTAAAAAGTATAGTGTGGTGGAAGATTTAAAATGAACAAAGGCTAACATGTCCATGTTTGACATGCTACAAAACTATCCTCATCAACAAGAGGCATTAATTAAAACTCTTGATCACACAAAGGAGCTCCATAATACAAATACCTTTCCTCAAAAGACAATATCTCAACAAGTCAATACTTCAAAGGCAATGCCAACTATGTTTAAAGACAAGGTTGAGGTGCTCCTATTTTTTCTTAGTATCATGATATATGGGAAGAATCTTCATAATTTCCTAATAGATTCAAGAGCCTCTTGTAATGTTATGCCATTATCAATAGCACAAAGGTTGGGAGTCACTCCTCAGCCCTCTAATCGAATAGTGATACAATTGGATAAAATAGAGGTGAAAGTCATTGGTGTGTTGAAAGATGTTCGTATATAGTTGACAATTGACCCCTGAATTTAAGACATCATTGATATACATGTGGTTGATATTCCTAACACATATGGACTACTACTAAGTAGAGAGTGGACAAAATGCCTAAGAGGATGGTTTTCTATGGATTTTACTTAATTATAGTTACCATGGAAAGGGTTGAATAATCAAATCAAGATAGATGTCGAGCCAAAGTTAAAAACAATGATTAGAAAATATAATGCACCAAATGAGGTCACATTCTTACAATCAAATTTTGGGTCTTACAAAGTGATGGATTTGATACAACTTCAACCAAAATATCAGATGATTAGAATGAAAAATATAGGAAGTCAATCCAAAAGTAGGAGGTTGTAACATAGTTCATAGACAACATGGTGGCTAACTTACAATGTTTAGGAGAAGAAGTTGACCCCAATATTCTGCTCCTCCCAGGATTTTGCAAATTGCATAAAGTTATTCATTTAGATTTTGAATGTTCATTTTTCCAAAAAGTAGTCACCAAGGTATTAACTCAGATAATGGAAATAAAGAGTGGTAACATTCCAAAAGATAAACCCATAGATAGTCAAAGTTCTACAAACATATCTTAATCAGTAGAAAGAGTTGAAGAGGAAATTGAAGATCTAAATGCATCATACAGTGATATCTCTTCAGATGGTGGAGGTTTGTCTTCTCCTCCACCAAGAATGATGAAAGTCCAAAGAAGGAGACAATTTGTGAAAGGTTAAGGATGTAATTTGGTAGTTGTTCATCCTAAACCCAAAGTAGATGAAATTATAGAATTAATTGGGGAAATTTAGGACAAACAAGGAAAACATACACCCTTGCTATCAAGGATTAACAATGGAAAATCATCAAGTCCACTCTACAAAAGATAATAGTGGATTCCCAAGAAATAATCCTTTCAAGCCCAAGTAAAAGAAAAGCTAAGGAAAAATAAGAATGAGGTAAAGAATCCTAAAGAAGATCCAATCTGGATAGTCTGCTTCAAAAATTCCAAATGTAAATTAGGAGTTGGCGTAGGTATTGAGTTAATCAACCGAAAAGGTAAGTCATTCTATGTAACATAGTGATTGTAGTTTAGATGTACTAATAATGTTGTAGAGTACAAACCATTGATTTGAGGACTTCTTTTTGCATTGGAGAAAGGGATCATAGCTCTCATAATCAAGGGAGATTCTTAGTTGCGCATAAGACAAGTGAACTTGATATATTCTTGCAAAGATGGGAGGTTGCTTGCTTACAGGAAAAGAGTATGGGATTTAATGGATGATTTTGGAGCTTTGAACATAAAGTCCATTCCAAGGAGGAAAAACATGGTATCAGATTCCCTTTCTATTTTAGCTAGTGCATTACAACTATCAAGAGAACATAATTGAAAAGATTTTTAGTAGAACCAGTGGCTACTCCATCTATCCCAAATAACATCACAAACTTCCAAGTCTTCTAGGATGATCAAAATATTCTTTAATTTATCGTGTGCAATGGCTACTTTAAAGGGCAAGAGATTGATTATACTCCAGATGAAAAACCTGAGAATGATGAACTCAAAAATGAAGATGGGATCCTAAACTTAAAACCAACACTATTCCTAAGGGAATGGTTGAGTTGGAGAGTATTTTTTATCATGATAAATTGGCGCTTAACAAAAGAACAATCATATAAAAGGGGATCGAGGAATGCGATTCATATAATTTGGGTACTAATGAAGATCCTAGAATGTTAAGGGTTAGAAAAGTATGCAACATACAGGAAAGGGAAGATATGCTCAAATTGCTTATAGAGTACAAGGATGTCATTTCTTGGAGCTATGAAGAGCTCAAAACATATGAGCTTGAGATCATTATGCATGACAATTCTTTAAAACCAGATACCAAACCCTTCCATCAAAGGCAAAGACTGGTTAACCCCATTATTGAACCCTTGATAATGAAGGAATTTAAGAAGTTTCTTGATGCCAAGAGAATCTTTCCCATTTTCCATTCTACATGGGTGGCTAATTTGGTTCTTGTGTGAAAAAAGACTAGAGAGATTTGCTTTTGTGTGGATTTTTGTAACCTAAACCTCACATCTCAAAAGGAAAACTACTCTTTTCCTTCACTAGATGAGGTTTTCCAAATTGTCAATGGTTCCAAGATGATGTCCTTCTTGGATGGGTATTCAAGATATAACCAAGTAATGGTTAACGAAGGGGATAGGCTAAAGATGGCCTTTATGACTATATGGGGAACTTTTGCCTATAGAAGAATGCCTTTTGGGTTGATTAACACAGGGGCTACATTTCAATGAGCCATGGATAAACCTTTTAAAGGATTAATAAACAAGTGTATATTCATCTACATGGATGATTTAACTATATTTTCAAAGGATTGAAGCACTCACATTGCTGATTTAAGATAGGTATTCAATAGATGTCATAAATACGACATATTGCTCAATCCCAAGAAATGTTCATTTGGGGTTACAAAAAGAAAACTCCTTGGCCATATCATCTCCAAAGTCAAAATCTCCATTGATCCTGATAGAATTGAATTCATTTTGAAGTTGTCACCTCCTCATAGTTGAAAAGAACTTAAGTCTTTCTTTGGGAAGATAAATTTTGTGCTAAAATTCATAAGCAGATTTGCAGAGATAGTTTATCCCCTTAACGATTTACTCAAAAAGGGAGAAAAACATAATGGGTTCTAGAGATTAAGAAATCATTTGAGGATGTCAAAGTGGGCATCTCCATAGTTGAGTCTGGATTATGAACTAGCTTTCAAAATGTATTATTTTGGTTCAGAACATTCATGTGTTGGGATTCTAATGTAGAAGAAAGAAAAGGAAGATGAAAGGCTCATTTCCTTTATTATTTTCCCTCTAAAAAATGCTAAGTTAAATTATTCAAACCTTGATAAATAGTCTTTTTCCTTAATTAAAGTAGTAAAGAAGTTCCACCATTATATAGTTAGGAGCAAGGTATATGTGATTGTGCTTGATCCTGTGGTTAAGACATTACTGATGCAAAATGAACTTGGTGAAAGGTGAGGGAAGTGGATGGAAATTCTTCAAGAGTTTAATTTAGAGATTTAATCCATGAAGCTAGTAAGAGGCCAAGGATTATCAAAAATGATAGTGGACAACCAGATCAAGGATGAAAATAAATTTAGATTTAATGGTGAAATAGATGTGGAAGATCAAAAGAAGATTGTAGTATCTCAATTTGATAGTGACTAGGGCATAATAATAGATGTCTGGTACTAGGATATTTTTTACTATCTTTTACAAAGTTAGTACCCCAAGTGGATGAATAGTTCACAACATAGGGGACTCAAAATGGTGTGTGAATCCTACATGTTGCATGATAGAAAATTATACAAAAGGAACTATGAAGGAATTTACCTAAAGTGCTTGGGACATGAAGAAGTAAAAGAAGTTTTGGAATAGTTTCATGATAAGTATGGTATAGGGCATGGATCAGCAGAAGCAATTGCTCATATGATTTTAAGATTGGGTTGTTTTTTGCCTACAATATTCAAAGATACTTTTGAATATGTATGCACTTTCCATATTTGTCAAACTAGTGTTAATAGAGAAAAGCATTCTACAATTCCATTACAACTAATATTTGAGGTACGCCCCTTCACAAAGTTGGGTTTGGATTTCATTGGTCTAGTGAACCCACCATTGTCAACTAGGTACACTTTTATTTCTGGAGCTATTGATTATTGTGCGCGTTGGACAAAAGAAGAGACTTTTAGAAATTGGATGTCTTGGGTGGTTATAGAATTCTTGGAAGAACACATTGTTACTAGATTTGGGATGCCATTCTCCCTAGTGTGCAATAATGGATCAGCTTTTGCATTAGTATTCCTTAATGGGCACTGGAAAATTAGGTTATTATCAAGTTCTCTTCAAATTATTATCCACAAGGAAATGGTGTGGCTAAATCTACAAATAAGAATTTGATGATGGTAATAAAATGTTTGTTGAAGGAAAATGCTAGAGATTAGTACACTCAACTCAAATATGTGTTATGGATAGACCAAATCAGGGTCAAGAATGCTTTGGGGACATCTCCATATTTGCTTGTTTACAGACAAGAGTTGGTATTCCCATTTAATCTCAAGATTCCTATTTTGAAATTCATGAGTGGGTATGTTGAAGATGCTAACAGAGTACAAATTAGGCTAATGAATCTGTTAAATATGGATGAGAAGAGGATAACTATTTTGGAGCATATTGAAAAACATCAAGTTATCATGAAGAGATGGTTTGACAAGAGGGCCCCAATAAAATCTTTCAGAATATCTAACCTTGTTTTACTCTAGGACAAGGCAAAAGAAAAGCCAGGTAGCCATACTAAGTTTCAACGCTTGTGGATCAATCCTTATCAGATTGTAGAAATTTTGGAAGAAAATACTTATAGGTTGAGTTCCTTGCAGGGGGAATTGGTTACATTGCTAGTTAATGGGAAATTTCTAAAGCATTACTTTGAAGCCTAAAAGTAGCTTTAAAAAAAATCTCATTTTCTGCAAGTATGTTTATTTCTATAAGTTTGTTTTCTTTTAGTTGTGTGTTTATTTTCAAAGTTGCATCAATCCAAGGGTTAGGTGCACTCAAGATTTTATTTTGATGTATTTCATCAAACCACTTTTTGGTTTTGACTTTTGGGAAGAGGTATTTCTTTGTCAAAACATTTTAATGATTTTGTTTCTTACACCAAAGAATGGATGTTACTTGTAGTAATAGAGGATTTTCAGTATTGAATTTAAGGTTATAGATCGACAACTTTTCAAGACTTTTCAAATTTAAAGATTGACTATCTTATGTGTTTTTGAATAAAGGTCGATGGTAGCAAAGGATAGTCCAAACCCTACTGGTTCAAATAGAAGGGTCTTCTTGAAGGAGTTGCTAAGATCATTCTTTGGCATGAGAGTTTCTAAGAAGTTCTTAAAAGAGGAATGCAAGGGATGTTCATTAAAGATTGAATTTAAGAAACAACACCAATGTCTTGGCCACACAGTCTAATTGTGGTCAGGTATAGAAAGAAAATAAAAAAGAAAAGGTGTTAGGAATGAAAGATTCTACAAATTTTGAGAAAGGTAATCTAACTATAGGGATATGCACTCTAAAAAAGCTATCCAATATCAAAACATTTTTTTCATTGAAGAATCAAATGGCGACATTGCGAGCTACATGAAGCAAGTATTTAGAAGATTGTGCAGGACTTCAAATGAAAAGTGGCAACCTATTAAGAGCCCTTAGAACTAATTCTCTCATCTAGTTAGATAAGGGATTGATAAACAACTTTAGTGAGGATTCCCAATAAATGGACTAGAAGGGGTGGAAGATTATTTCCAATTTGTCAAAAATTGTTGATAGATTGCATTTTGAGATGTTGAAGGAAATGACTAAACTGAACACACACTAAACTTGGAGAGTTGAGATTCTAAGGTTTTGTAAAGTGACTCAAAATATTCTTGGAGTATTCAAGATTTAGTTGGTGTTTGACACATATTAGAGGAATGTTTGCTGATGAAGAAAAAGCATGGCCCTATATAGTATACCTCTAGTTGGTAAAGAAAAATCTTCCAAAGCATAGCAAGGAATATAGAATAGTGAATGATGCCTTTATTTTTGCAATCATCTAGTTCTTTGAAGGGGATTATGCAAAAAGGATGTCATATGAGGCAGTGGAAAAGAGTATAGAAGTTGATGCCTACTACATCCAATTTAAGACATTCACTTATTTGAGGGTAGTAGGAATGACTGTTAATCCCAACAAGCTCCCAAGGGATATATGATAGTCTCATATTGCTAGAGATTACATGAAAACTTTTGTCTACATATGAAATACTGAGGAAGCAACACAAGAAAATTTGGGTATGGCCTATTACTATAGGACCATTTACTGTGGTCTTAAAATAGGATATTCTAACTTTTGAGTCTGAGTGGGATTAGTATCCCTTGGATGAATATAACTCTCCTCGTCCTTATTTTAATAACATTGGAAGAGTGTAATACTTAGTGGGCAAACAATTCTAGCATGAAGATGCAATTGAGGACCATTGGATGAACATAGTGGATGACTACAAAATTTGTATAAGGGATTATTGTAGGATGAATCTCTATTTGGTAGGTAGTTCTTTGAAGATAGAGGTCCCTTTAAAGGTAGTGAAACAAGGTATCAAAGAGGTCCTAGATCCATTGTATAATAGAGATAAGATATATGATCAGCCTATTATGAATGCGAAGATTGATTGAGATGAAAATGCAAATATTAATCATAGGGCTAGGCATGTCATCAAATTGACCAAGGATTGGATCAAAAGACCATTTGAGTTGGATCCAATTCCTCAATCAATAGTTTTTCAAGCTACAACCCACCCAAAAAAAGGTAGAAGAGTAAAAGTGACAGTGCCTATTTTCATAGCTCAATCCTTAGTAAGTCCATAAATAGTGCACCAACTTGACAGAGAAGTTGGGTATTATAGGGCTTGAAAGGGTAAAGGCAACAGAAAAGAACTTTGCCTCAACAAGATAAGCTAGAAGAAGAACCAACTCAAGCACCACCACAATAAGGGGTAGAGAATCAATAAGGAGTTGAGAATGTAAAAGTTAAGTAGATCTAGGATAATCTTCAATTTCCACTAATAGAACCAAGGAAAGGAACTAAAGCAGAAGTACAAGAAGTATCTTTTCCTACTCAAGAGGTACAAGCTTCCCCATCCACTCCTAAGAGAAGAAAGATCAAAACTCTAGTCAAGAGGAGACAAAAGGTGATTAGAAGAGTTATTCCTTTTCCATCAATACTAGAGGTCATTCTAGAAGAGGAAGAAGAGGATGATGAAGATGAAGAAGATAACCTCCCTTTGAGTCAGAGGACTCCTCTTGCTAGGGCCACATAGTTAGAATGGAGAAGAGGCTCCGCTATTACCTCACCATCCATTCCCACTCATCCTATTCAATCTATGCCTTTAGAGGATGAGCTTTAGTAATGGATTGATCAACATGAAGATGAAGGGGTTGATGTCTTTCAGATGTCAGATTTTGATTTCATATTAGTCGGCACTAAGTTGGTGGGAGATAAGATAAGGAATACTCTAACTAATCAACCTCAATAAGAGTATTGGATTCGATTTCCACCTTAGCCACAAGGACCTAAAGAAGCTCCACCATCACCAAATAAAGGAACATTTTGCATGGATAAAGGTTCATCTACTCCTCTCCCTCCAAGAATGAAGAAAAGAAGGTCCAAGCTAAATAGGAAGAAGAGCCTCAACAAATACCCATTGATGAAATGTGAGAGGAAGGAAAAATATGTGAGCAACCTTAACAAACTTCCCAAGACACAAAGGTGAGAACCGTGGACTCAATAGATGTAGAGACTCTCGATGTGGATCTCTCACAAAAGGAGAAGACTCCAGAGAGGAGTGATAAGGGGAAGAGCATAGAAAGACAAAATCCTTCTTCTTCAAAAGGTAAATCTCTAATGTAACATAATTTGAGATGGTTGAGGAAAGAGTTGATTAGAAGAAAAAGGTAGTGGTATGATATAGAGGAAGAGAGAATGAGTGAATTGATTAAAGCTCTCAAGAAGCCTAAGTCACCTCCAAAAGATGAATGAACACTGGCCTTTGTGATGAGTGATCAGAATCATGATTTTTTTGCTCATGTTTCTATCTCTCCTCCATGTGCATATACCAAGGACTTAACCTCAAAGGACTATCAAATCATGGAGGTTGTGCTTAGGAAACCCATGATAAACACTACCAAGTTAATGGTGACAACCAAAATCAAAGAAGTGTTTAGGCACTTAGAACAAGATAAGGCTATACTAATAACCCTTTAGAAGTAGAATAAGATCCTAAAGGGATATTTGAACAAAGTAGTTGATCCATTAGATCCTAAAAATCCTAAGGAGACTTTAAATGCAACACTTGAGAAAAGGGATAAGGAGAAAGTGCAACTTGATCCATTTTTGAAGGCTTATCAACAATGGTGAGAAAGTTTTGAAGAGAAAGGTATGTAGATTATACAGGGAAATCTTAAACTACTATACCATATGTATAATAATGTGGATAAGCTAATGGCCGTTTTGAAGCAAGATTTTGGGTTAATGAATGAAGTGTATACCTAGGGTAAGGACTTGCAAGCACTATAGTCAATCAAGGGTCAAAGGTATTAGATGTTAATGGATGTATATATAGTAGAAGAGTTAGATAAAATTGATGATTGGATAGAGAAGATTGTGGATGGCAATAAAGTAATGGAAAAATTACATGTGGATATTCATAAGCTCAAGGATCAGACCCAAGAGAAAATTTTGGAGGCAAAGAAACATTACAGTAATGCATGCTTAGACATTTTTAAAGATGATTCAAGTGATAAATTGATGATAGTAGAAGTAGTTGTTGAATAGTTATAATTTTTTTTTGAAGAAGCTTCTAATGATGATAATATTAGACAAGCATTTAGGACTGAATAAGCATTACTAGACTTGGATGTGAAACTAGGAGATTCTACAGAGACTCATATCGATGTAGGAAATTATAGGCAGAAAGTGAAGGAAAAATATGAAGCTTTAGAATTTTTGGATGCAACCCAAGTCACCAAAATTATTGAAAAATTCAAGAGCAAATACCTAGACATAGCTCTGGTATAAAGGAAAACAAAACCCAGAAGCTAGAATTTTAGTTTTCACACTTGGTAAAATTTTGCATTTTTTGGACCTACTTCCAAGGTGTGCAAGTGCATCAGGTGCACTACTTCTGTGGTGCACTTCTTCTGAGGTGTACTGAAAGTTTTTGAAGAAGTCAGAGGTGCATCGATAGTTAACTACCAGTTCCAAATTTGGAGCTTTCCATGCATTAGAAATGCATTCTGATGGTAGTTTAACTCCTACAAACACCTAGTGAAGGTGGAGCTTCTATTTTTGGCACTTCTAGATACTCCTACATCATCTAATGGATTTCTTCTTCTTATTTTCTCATAATTTCTTTGTTTTAAGACATGTAAAGGCCCATGCATCCATGTAATAATATAAATAAGGATAGAGTCCTACTAGGCACTAGTTAGAGAGTCAGTTTGTACATAAATAGATTTGTTTTATTAGTTTAGAAGCATATGTTTGCATAAAGATATCTCTCACTTTTAACACAAATTAAGGAGAAGATTTCTTATAAATTCAAGAATGTAATATGTATTCCAGTTCATTATTTTGATGGAATAATATATGATATTGGTGCTCTCATTTGGAGTGTAATAATTCTTGCCTAAGTGTTATATTTTATGAATGTGTGTTCATGGGATGTAATTGAGCCAATAGTTTTATTGCATTATTTTGATTGTGCAATTTTTAATTCTAGTGTTTGCTATAGTTTTACAAAAAAAAATAGACATACTTAGTTGGAGAAGAGATCGCCATATTGTTCTTGCATAGCTTTTTTGTCTTGCATGAGTCCACTTTCCATGGCCTTGTGATTTGATGAAAGTGAAATGTCTTATGGTTATTGAATTGCCATTGACGATTGCATCAGTGGAATTAAGAAAGCACTGCTCCTATTTTTATTGGTTACCTACCAATCTTTTCAATGGCTTAACTCACAAATGTGTTGCTTTTGTAGCTTATGCCCATTAGGAATTTACTTTTCAAGTTATTTTCTTAAACTTCTTATTACCCTATCTTCATTATGTGCTTTATTGATCCTTGGTTAAATTAGGAATTCATATAATTGCATTGTTAGAATGAATTCATTAAAAATAGAAAAAATACCAAAAAAAGAAAAAGAAAAATTGAGATAGCAAGCAAATTCAAAAATATTATCCAAAATTGGCCAGAAATAGTTAAGGCATCCATGTGAACAAATACATTTATCTTCAACTTAGTAGATTCCAGTAGGTCACAAGATCGCCCAAAACTTGGAGTTGATCCCAGATCAACTTTTCAAGAGTGGAATCCAAAAGAACTCCTATCGTTAAGCATCATGCAAAATGATAGCTCAACATCTTCATATAGCCCAATCATTACCCTTCTACTAGATTTTATCTTCTCTATCCATTCATCAATCTTATCTAACTCCTCTGCTAAATATATATATCTAGCAGTTGGTATCTCTAGCCCTTAATAGTATGAAATGCTTCCAAATCATAGGGTAGGTATCCACTTCATCCATTAACCCAAAATCCTATTCCACTATTGTAAGCAACATGTCAATGTTCTTCTATACATTGAGTAATGATTTCATGTTTGACTCAATTATTTGTACTCCTCTATCCTCAAAATTGTGATGTCATCTTTTGCATGCATCCAAAAATGAGTCACATTTTTTGATGGCCAG
The DNA here is from genome assembly GCA_028749045.1 of Cupressus sempervirens. Classification (NCBI taxonomy): domain Eukaryota; kingdom Viridiplantae; phylum Streptophyta; class Pinopsida; order Cupressales; family Cupressaceae; genus Cupressus; species Cupressus sempervirens. The sequence goes on from CM053793.1 coordinate 549,656,865, forward strand.
AGCTTGTTTTTCGAGGATGGCCAATAACATGATCTTTTTGTCAATGTCAAATGACTAACCACCTCCTTCACATACTCTTGTAATAGATTATTTTTCTTTCTTAATTCTAAAATTTATGCCTCGTCTTCATCCAAGTGCCAAAACACTTTTTGAAGGCATGTAGTGGTTAAAACTTTGGTCGTATCTTGAGTGACCTTTCCCAACACTACCTCTTTTACCTAATAGTCTTTGGAAAAAATGTCCTTAATAGTTGTATGAGGAGGGTAAATAGCTATATGTACTATCAAATCATTACTCTAGTTCCTTATAATGAAGTCCAGTTGTTTAGGATCACCTTGAATGGGCGTTAATGTTAACACTACCATTGTTAATTCCTCTAATCTTTCTACCTCTGCATCTTCCACATATCTCCTATGGTTAGTTAATACCTCTCATTTTAACCATGATGGATTAGTACCCATGGGAGACATGTATTGACCTAATGATGAGGTCATTTTAGAAGTTGGATGCTTTTCCTTATCATTCCTCTCCAAGGTCTTCTCCATTCTAGATGGCTCTACTACTAGAGTAGTCATTATGGTCCTTGAAGGAGAGGTTCCCAAATCTTGCACAAGTGGTGTCTATTCTCTCTCTCCAATAATTTGGCCCTCCTCTAAAAATTCCTATTTGTGAAGTTGCACGAATTCATTGCCTTCTACTATCCAACTTTTAGATTATGTGATCAATGGTAGCAATGGAGTGGCTTCCTATTATAATGGTGGTGGAGGAGGAGGTGATGGTGGATTTTTGATTGGCAGAGGCGGTATGCCCACTGGTCCTTACAAGAGTGAAGGAAATTGGTTCCAATCCTCACCCAGTGATTCTCTACATGGAGTATTTTTTTATTAATCGACCCTCCAAATGATTCCTAATATGCATAGAATTGAACTCTGAGAGATCAAAGACATCATAGTCACCTCCCTCCACAAACTCAGTCCATCCCTCATGTTCCTAGTCCATACAATCTTTAAGCTGAAATGGTCATCCCTTAATGAAGGAGGGTGTCTAGGTTGCACTCCTCCATACTTATCTTCTATAAACCTTTTTGACTAGGCTCTCTTATTTAGTAGGAGGTGTTCAATCTCTTCTCCTTTCTCTTCTTCTTCTCCTTTAGGTATGGTTTATGGGATTTGGGGAGAAAAAGTACTTATCTTCTTCATTTTTTCATTTTCACTCCTACCACCACCATTTCAGATCTAGGCTTCTTTAGCATGGATGGGTAAGCTTCTCCTTGAACTGGGGCTTCTTTAGGTTGATCTTGAGATTCCTTAGGATTGGCCTCTTCTAGTTGGGGTTCCTCTTCTTGCACAACCTTCTTCCTCTTCTTCCCCTTGAACCTATCACTATAGAAGTATGCCACTTCTCACTTGTGCTTGTACATGGTCTTTGGTTACACTAGGGATTTCTCATGGTAGGCTAAAATTATAATCTTAGTTCCTTTCTCCTTTATGGGCCTTGCAAATGCTTGCAATGTTGGAATATTTGGAACTGGCTCCAAGTAGAAGGGCTTCTTTACCCAATCCTTAATCAATTGAATGACATGTCTTTCCCATTTTTGTATATCACCATTCTCTTCTTGGCCAATCTTGACATTCATGATAGGCCTCTCAAATATTTTGTCCCTATTGTAGAAATGATCCAACACATCCAAGTTGTCCTTGTTCCATACCTTCAAAGGTATATTCAAGTTGAGGGCTCTTTCTACAAGTTTTAGACTCATCCTATAATAGTTCTTGATTCAAAAATCATAGTCATAGACACAATGCATCCAATGATCTTCAATAGTAGCATCAAGTATGAATGATTTCCCTAAAATATGCTAGACCATCCCAATGTTGTTAAAGTAGAGTTGAGGCACTGTATAATCATCTAGGGGATACTGATCCCATTTAATTTCATATGTGTCTAGATCTTTTTTTTTCTTTACCTCAAAATCTCTAATGGTAATAGACCACACCCATGTTTTCTTATCTTTCTTCCTCACTCTTTTGTAACCTGGGGCCAACTTCCTAGGAATTTCAAAGAGTATAAGCCTATCTGAGGGATAGTGTGGAAGCTTCTTGGGACACAAGAGATTTCTAGCCACCCAAATTTAAGTAAATGTGTTAAACTAAATGAAGTAGGGATCCACTTGTGCTACCTTGTTGACAGCTTCCATAGACAACCTATTTGCATAATCCCCTTCAAGGAACCAGATTATAGAGAAGATAAAACCATCATTCACTAGTATGTATGCTAGGCTCTTAAATAGAAGCTTCTTTTGTACCAACTAAAGGTATACTATGTATGGCCATGCATTTGTATCCCACATGCTCCCTCTCTTTACCAACCTTGGATAATTAGTTAGCCTTGTTGCCAAAAGATACACAATGTAGGATGTCATGTAGAACCAAGGATCTGACTTCACTAAGATGAGATTGTCATCCATATTGTTGCTAATGATTGAATCCTAATCAATTTAATGGACTACCCTCTTAATGGTCTCTATGAAGTAAACCATCCATGTTTCCAGGTGACCTACTATGGCTAGCCCCATGGCTCTTCTTAGAAGGACTATATAGTAGCCAATGGCATCCAAAATATATCCTTAGGTCATGTCTACCTTTTGGGATCTTCCACTAAGAGGGCATCAAGAAAGGAGGTACTTATCTTGTATCAATTCTTTAGCATCTTGTTCATGCTCCCTGTACTACTAATCTTCTATATCATAAGTTATCTTCTGCTATTGATCTAACCATAGAAGGTGGAATACCTTCTCGATATCATCATGGTGGATGTCCAAGACTATTTCTCTAGTGTTTTTCTTCACTACTTTCTCTTTGGGAATGTAATAATGGGCTAGTGTCATTATCAACTCTAAGGGCTAGACGAATTCAAGATGTGAAGCTAGGTTCACCAAGCCACTCTGAATCAATGAAAAAGTAATTTATGATCTCTCTCATGGTTTGTTGCATAGGACGAAGAACATATTCTAGTCAATGTTTCCCAACTCTGTATCGTGAACCTCTACATATTTTTCCACAAATCATAATTTCTTTGGTGCACCCTAAATCTTGAATGTCACTAGTTTTGGTGTTATATTTGCAGCCATGGAGGATAATGAAGATGCCTTTTTTTAACCTGCACAAATGATAGATGTTAGTGTGCCATCATTATAAGATTGAAAAGATGTTAAATGATGTGATTGGGTTGGAAAAAACTAACAAAATGAAGGAGAAACTAATGAGATACCCTAAAACTAGTTTTGGTGCACTAGCACACCTAGAACACCTAGCTACCTGCATATATGTACAAGGTGTGCATGTTTTTCTAGAACTAGATTTAGGGTCTCTTGTCTAGTAGAGGTTCAAATTTCCCATATGTGTAGTAGTGCACATGTGCATGTGTACACACTAGGGTGGTGCACAACAGAGACAACTTTTCCCAGTACCTTTTTGAGTTTAAGCACGATTGGCAAACATGTCACACCTTGTGCACATGCAAGGGTGTAAATTGTGTGTATGTGTGCACAAGGTTTACCTTACTGCTCAAAGCATGGGAAGCACATCTTTGAGGGTGTGGAATTGTAAATCTCAGAAGATCTCAAATGTAAATGATTGGAAGGAAGGGGTTTGCCCTCATATTTATAAGCACACAAGATCTCAAGGTGCACACCTAGCACACCCCCAAGGGTGCACAAGGTGCACTATCTATTGGTGCATCCTCAAGCTAATGGTATTTGTAAGAATTTGGATTAGGCCAAAATTCACCCAAGAACTAAAGAACTCAACACAAGCACACAGTAGACCAAAATAGATAGAGTATGATCAGAATGATGATATTCATTCAATATACCAGCTTGAAAGTACACTAGGAGTGCCTATATATAAAGGCCTCAGGAGAGCTTCTAGAATGCATAGAAGTCAACATCATGATAAGTCATACAACCAGGCACATGTCCACTAGATATGGGTTATCCTCCATTAAGCACAAAATTAAGTGTGATGATGTGAGGATAAGCCTACAATGGTGTAGCACACAAATTAGTGGTGTAGACAACATGTGCATAATTAGAGTTGTGAACATCAATGAGAGTACACAAACTCCTAAGTGTCTCACCTAAAATAAATAATAAAATAATGCAAAATAATTAAATAATGCATTAACCTAAGTAAACTTAAGTAAGTGTAATAAGTAAATACTTATTTACACCAACACTCCCCCTTAAGTGCAGCTCACATGAATGCCCTTAAGCTTACAAAATCTAGGATGAAATGCAATATGGATCCTAGCTACTAGGCCATGTTAGGTACCCATGTACATAATGATATGAAATCTCTCATAAGGTGGGGAAAGAGGGAAAACCTCATGGGAAAAACCCTCCCCCAAAAAGAGAGATAAATAAGGATGCATGGATGGATGGAGTAATCAAGACCCCCCCATTATGACGTACATCCAATATATACATAAGAGAATGATGAGAAGAGGAAGAGAGACAAGATGGGCTCCCCCCCCCCCCCAAAGAAGAATGTCAAACAATGACTACTCCAATGAAGAAGTTGATCCAAGACTACAAAATGGTGTTCTTCCCCTTAGGAAAAAACAATACCAAGGGTACAAATGAGATGCTTCCATTGTGTATGGAAAGAATCCCATGGATAAGTGATGTCTTTAAAACCTGCTCAACTAGCTAAAGAACCTATCTCAAAGAATTATACGTCTCTGCAACTGATGAAGAACCCTGTTGCAACTGTTGATCACAAGTATCCATAATCGCTTCAACCTGTGATGATTGATCATGTAGAGAATGAACAAGAGAGTCAGATGGAACCCTTTTAACAACTGAAAAAGGTACTTCTGCATCAAGAAGAAGAGGCAAATCATCAAAACTATCCCCCAAATCTGTCATTGAACCTGTATCTGGAAGATTGGATGTACCCTGTTGTTTTGGACCTATGTATGCATCTGGACTGAACTGATGAAGTGACCTCTTGCTGCAACTTTTTAGAGAACTCCACGTGTCTAAATCTATTGAAGCACTATCACTAGTGTCACTATCAATTTCCACACAATATGATGTGTGAAGAGGAGTAGAGGACAAGCTTGGTGAACTTTCCTCAAACTAGACATCCTTCTCCACTAAAATCTGATGTGTCTCAGGATCTAGAAGTCTATATGCCTTCACACTATCTTCAAAACCAATGAAGGTACAAGGCCAAGGTGACAATGCCTTGCATCCCATGGAAGATATATTTATCCATGTAGGACAATCGAAGACTTTGAAGTGTGTCACAATAGGTTTTTTTCTGCACCATGCCTCAAAAGGAGTTTTTCCATCTAAGGTTGGATGAGGAGAATGATTAAGAATGTGAGTAGCACTAAAGATTGCTTCGACTTCTAATGATGGATCTAGAAACTTGGCATGAATCATGTAACTTGCCATAAACTTAAGAGTTCAGATCCCCAATGCTGCAACATCTTATGTGGGTTGAATGCTAGTGGAGTTTGAAGATCAATTCCCTCGAGTCTAAAAAAGTCTATAAGTCTTTTTTTCACATACATTCTTCCATTGTCCATTCAGAGTACTTTGGTTGTTTTTTTTGGATTTTCATTCTACATGAGTCTTGAAGTATAGAAAATTTTCCAACACTTCATTCTTGTTATGCAAAAAGTAGACCCAAGTGAACCTTAAAAATTCATCAACAAAATTCATTATATAGCAACCCTGGTTGAAAGAAAAAGGACCTGCCAATACCATGTGAACCATTTGTAGAACACCTGTTGCTCTAGAAGACTTTCCTCTCTATAACTTCCCCTCTAGATGCATATCCACTAAATTTTTTGTACATTCACCCTTAGAAAAGTTGATTTGACGTAGACCTTTGACCATTCTGTTTGTGCAAAGTTGTTGAAGATAGTGGTAGTCAAGATGACCATACTGCTTATGCCATAGTTGCATGTTTGAATTTGATTGTAATAACAAGGCCTTTCAAGGAGACTTGGGCACAAAATGAGAGAAAAAGTACAACCTTTTGTTATGATTCACTTTTGCCACTGCAACCAAGGAGTCATCTTTAAGACTGTGCACTTTTACTGAGTCTAGAAGGAACTCAACTCTATGTCCATCTCCAAGGTGAGTGATTTGGTATATTGATAGGAGATTGGAACTTAGTTTTGGAACATAGAGAACCTCTTTAAACTCTCCATTTTCCATTTCCACATTTCCTTTTCCTTCAACTTTCATTTTACTATCATTTCCCATGAAGATGTGTGGTACCTTTGACTGCTTCATTGAAGAGAAATCCTCCTTTGAAGAACCCATGTGATATGAGGCACCTAAGTCAAATATCCATTCCTTTGAAATTTTGCATTTTCCATGAATGCTTGTGCTTTTCCCTTTGAATTTGAAGAAGATCCCTTCTCCTTATAAGAATTAGGCAATGGAACATTATGTTTCCTCATGAGGTTGGTCAATTCATCAATCTTTTTAAGATAACACTCATGTTCTTCATGACCCGATTTCTTGCAACAAGCACACTTCTTCTTCTCCTTATTATTTTCCCCCTTCTTGTTGGAATTTGAGGACTTACCTTGTTGATTAGATTATGGTGTTGTCTATTTTGCATCCTTAAATTTGTTCTTCCACTTCTTCTTACCCTTTCCTTTATTTGAAGTTTGTGATGCAGGAGCATCTAGAGGTATAAGGGCAATCCTTTGTCACCCAAAAAAAATGTACTTAGACTTAGTTTATTTTTCATATGTTTTCATTTATGGATACCCATTTGGGTCAAATAAAGGTTCCAACTCTCACAGCTCCACTATTAGTGTTATGGGTTAGAGTTTTAAATCACCTTGGGATACATGTAAATGCCAAAAAAAAGGAGTATTTATTTGAGCCATCAATTTGGTGAACTAGAAGGTGTAAATTGGTTGAATGATTTTCATTGTAACTTAGAGCATTCCAGAAAAAGAATCAAGTCAAAAGGCCCCACGGTTTGAAAGTTATAGTAGTTTTTCAGTTTATGGAGACATCCTAAGAATGCTTCAAAGTCAGGTTAGGGGCATTAAATGACCTTGAATAGGGCCAAAAATGGGGGATGGGTGAAGCTATTATACAAGTCTATAGAGCACTTTGAGATCTTTCCAAAAATGTAAACGGTTTATCAATCAGAGCTACGGTTCAAAAGTTATACCTCTCGAAAGTTTGATTACTGTTTCTGGATTCTTCTAGTTTTGCGTCGACTTCTAACGCGACTTCTGGAGCTTTCTACTTGATCGGTGGATGCCATCTAGTACTTTCTAGAATTTATTCCTAATCCTTAACCCTTTGGGGTCTATTTAATGACATTTATGGCATTGTAAAAGGCAGTTTGGAGTGGAGTTTGAGAGGAGGTACTGAAAAGAGAAATTATCTCCAGATTTATGCTATTGTAAGCCCATAGTGCATGTTTTGAAGTCTATTTTCTCTATACTGAATGTAATAGCATATTTACATAGTTAATAAAATTTTCCCCTTTCTTTTTGTGTCCATTTTGTTATTTGGCTTGACCCCATCAAGTAGTATTAGAGCGGGTTTTCCTGAGTGTGTAGACAGAGCACCGACTGTGAGGCAGTTTGCACCAGGAGTATGTGGTTGTGGGTTTGAATTAAGAAGATGCCCCCACAAAGAGAGCATGGTGGAAGGGTAAGAGCTATTAATCTTGAAGAGCTTAGAGCCCTCCAAAGATAGGTACAAGCATTGCAAGAGGAGCTTCGTAGAGGAACAAGTGTTACTGCAGGTGACAAAAGTGAGGACGACAATGAAGAAGAAGAGATTGGACTAGAAGGGGAAGTTGATGGGGAAGTTCTGAATTAGGTAGAGGAGAGGCTTTTTAAGGACATTACTAAGTTTGGGAAAAGACTTACAATTGATGTGGGTGTATTTTCAAGAAATTTGAAACCAGATGAGTTGATCGATTGGATCAATGAACTGGAAGAGTACTTTGAGTATGAGGATATGAGGGATCTAGATAGGGTTAAGTTTGCAAAGGCCAAACTTAAAGGCCATGCCAAAATTTGGTGGCAAGAGGTTCAATTGGAAATAAATAGAAGAGGAAAGGAGAAAATCACAAGGTGGGATCGCATGGTGGACAAACTAAAGAAGCAGTTCATTCCTGTTGACAACGAGCTTGATTTGTTTAAGAAGATGCATGGGTTAAAGCAAGCAGGTAAATCAGTCAAGAAATATACAAAGGAGTTTTATCAACTTCTGATTAGAGTGAGGCATGTAGAAGCAAATAAGGAGAAGGTTGCTTATTATATCAGTGGGTTGTGACCTAGCATCCAAGAGGAATTAAGTCTGGTAAGAATGACCAGTGTTGAAGAGGCATACTAGTTTGCCCTACGAGTTGAAGAGAAACTAAATAAAAGGTTTGAAGGGAGACAAAAAGGGCACAGTCAAGGAGGAAGGGGTAGTGGTAGGTCATCTAGAGGCCAAAATGAAACCCAAAAGAAAAATGAAGATGTGGGTACTAGCAAGAACCAGAAGAACGAGGGTTTCAACCGCTCCTGTGATCAAGACTTTGGAAATCAAAGAGGAAGAGATAGAGGATGTGGACAAGGAAGAGGAGGCTTCCATGGTACCTATTTCCATTGCAATGAAGAAGGTCATCGTGCCTTTGAATGCCCTCAATGAAAAGGAAGGACAGATAGGAGAGCTAAGGGTCAAGCTAGGGTTGCTCATGTGGATGAGGATGCACAATCATCATAGTTAGAGGATGTAGAAAGAGGAGAGACTTTAGTAAATGAAAGGATCCTACTAAGTGGTGAGATTGAACAAGGACAAAGGAGTTTATTCCATACCAAGTGCAAATGTAAGGATAAATGTTGTGATGTGATCATTGATGGTGGTAGCACTAATAACTTAGTATTAGAGGAAATAGTCTCTAAGTTGAAGCTCAAGAGGGAGAAACACCCCCAACCCTATCAGATCGCTTGGGTGAAGGATGATCATAAGGTCCTAGTAAGTGAACAATGTTTAGTGAAGTTCAAAATTGGGAGTTACCATGATGAAGTTCTCTGTGATGTTATTCCAATGGATGTTTGCCATCTATTGTTGGGTAGACCATGGTAGTTTGATAGGCATGTAGTACATGATGGTCATGGAAACACATACTCTCTAACAAAGGTTGGAGTTCGCCACAAACTGAAGCCCATGAAAAAGGAAGGCGAAAAGGTATGTAGCGGTGCTAGGATTTTTCTTGTTGATGGAAGGAAGTTTTTAGATGGCATGAAATATCAGCATATGTGCTATGCTTTGATTCCTAGGAAAGATAAAGAAGGTAGTAGTGAAATACCACTTGAAGTTTCAGATTTACTAGGTGAGTTTGGAGATATTATCTCTGATAATGTTCTAGAAGGATTGCCACCAGTAACGCAAATCAATCATCAGATAGATTTAATCCCAGGAGCTAGTTTTCCTAACAAGGCTGCTCACAGGATGACTCCTACTAAAACTAAGGAGCTAAATAGACAAGTTCAGGAGCTATTGAGGAAGGGCTTGATTTGGGAGAGCCTGAGTCCATGTGCACTACCTGCAGTACTGGCACCAAAGAAGGATGGAGAATGGAGGATGTGTACAAACTCTCAAGCTATAAATAGGATAACCATCAAGTATCAGTTTCCTTTGCCAAGAATGGATGATCTTATGGACTGCTTGAGTGGAGCTCAGTACTTCACAAAGATAGATCTCAAGAGTAGCTATCACCAAATATGGATACGAGAAGGAGATGAGTGGAAAACTACCTTCAAGACCAAGTAGGGTCTTTATGAGTGGTTAGTCATGCCCTTTGGATTGACAAACACCCCAAGCACCTTCATGCGGCTTATAATGAGGTACTTAAGAAGTTTTTGGGAAAATTTGTTATTGTTTATTTGGATGATATTTTAATTTTCAGCAAGACTTTGGAAGAACATTTATTGCACATTCGTAGTGTCCTTGAAAGGTTGAGGGAAGAGAAACTGTTAATTAATCTAAAGAAGTGTACCTTTCCTAAAAAGGAATTAGTCTACTTGGGGTTTGTTATGTCACCTGAAGGTCTTAAAATGGATCCAAAGAAGGAAAAAGCCATCTTGGAATGGTCTGCTACTGAGGTAAGATCATTTCATGGTCTAGTTAGTTTTTACAGGAAGTTCATTAAGAATTTTAGTGGCATATGTGCACCCTTGACTGACACAATAAGAGGGGATAGAAAAGAGTTCAAATGGACTACGGCAGCTGCGAGAAGTTTTGAAATGCTGAAGAAGAAGGTGACAGAACAACCTGTGTTGGCACTTCCAAATTTTAGAAAGGTGTTCCCAGTGGATTGTGATGCTAGTTGTAGTGCTATTGGAGTTATGTTGAGCCAAGAAGGTAAGTCTATTGCATATTTTAGTGAAAAATTGAATAATGGGAAAAAGAAGTATTTTGTTTATGATCAAGAGTTCTATGCAATAGTTCAGGTCTTAAGGAAATGGAGGCATTATTTATTGCCAAAGGAATTTGTTTTATATACTAATCACTAGGCATTACAGTACCTAAATAGCCAAGGTAAATTGAATTAGAGGCATATGAAGTGGGTAGAGTTCTTGCAGAGCTATACATTTGTGTTGAAGCATAGAAGTGGAAAATCTAACAGGGTTGCAGATGCACTAAGTAGGAGACAGTTGTTTCTTACAGTAATGCAGGTTGAAGTAGTTGGGTTTGATGAACTCAAGAATATGTACCCTAAGGATCTTGATTTTGATGAGGCATGGAAAGCTTGTAAAGAACCTATTGCTATAGACAAAACTAAGTGGTTAGACTATCTGATTCAGGATGGTATGTTGTTCAAGGGTAGTCAATTGTGCATTCCAAGGAGTTCCATGAAGGAAAATCTAATTAAGGAGAAATAAAGTGGAGGTATGGTAGGACATTTTGGTCGAGATAAGACCATTTCCATTCTCAAAGAACATTATTTTTGGCCTCAAATGTCATAGGATGTGAAGAAGTTTGTACATAATTGCCATATTTGTCAAGTGGCCAAGGGATTTAGTCACAATACTGGACTATATCAGCCATTGCATGTTCCATCAAAGCCATGGGAGGACATAAGTATGGATTTCATTCTTGGATTTCCAAGGACACAAAGGGGTAATGACTCAGTATTTGTGGTGGTTGATAGGTTCTCCAAAATGGCACATTTCATTCCATGCCACAAAACTCATGATGTTGTCCATATTCTAGACTTGTTTTTCAGAGAGGTGGTAAGACTACATGGTCTCCCAAGGAGTATAGTTTCTGACAGAGATACTAAATTTGTGGGGTATTTATGAAGAACATTGTGGAAGAAGTTGAGAAAAGACTTGAAGTTCAGTTCTACACATCACCTGCAGACTGAAGTGGTAAATAGAAGTCTAGGCAATTTACTAAGATGTTTAGCTGGGGATAAGCCCAAGGGGTGGGATTTGATTCTATGACAAGAAATTTTTTCTTATAATAACTCTATAAACAAGAGTACCGGTAGATCACCATTCCAAATTGTATATGGAAGTAGCCCAAGGACTACACCAAAATTGAGGAAGATAGAGCAAGGGGAGAGGACAAGTGCCGAAGCTGAAGAATTTGCTGAACATATCAAGCATCTACATGAGGAGGTCCAGGAACACATTACCAAAATGAACCAACATTATAAAGCTAAGGCTAATTAAAGGAGAAAACATAAGGAGTTCCAAGTAAGGGATCTAGTCATGGTACACTTAAGAAAAGAAAGATTTCCAGTTGGTACTTACAACAAGCTAAAAATGAAGAAATTTGGCCCCTATAAAATTTTGAAGAAACATGACTCAGGAAATGCATATGAAGTGGAGTTGCCAAATGGAATTCACATTTCTCCAATTTTCAACATTGCAGACTTAACAGAGTGTCATGATGATGGTGCAGATGAGGAGCTAATGTTAGAGCCATGTCCAATTCCTACTTCTAAGAAGGAGGAGATAGAGGAGATTCTAGATAGTCGTGTGGGTAGGAGTACCAAAAATAGGCAGTATGAAGAGTATCTGGTCAAGTCGAAAGGATGGCTGATAGAGGACTCAACTTGGGTATCAGCAGCTGAGGTTTCCCATTTGGGATTTCCTCTACCATTCATAAAGTAACAGGGTCACTTTTCAATCTACTCTGGGTGTCTGATGCAAGAGCATCCAGAGGTATAAGGGCAATCTTGTGTCACCCAAAAAAAATGTACTTAGACTTAGTTTTTATTTCATGTGTTTTCATTTCTAGATACCCATTTGGGTCAAATAAAGGTTCCAACTCTCACAGTTCCCCTATTAGTGTTTTGGGTTAGATTTTATAATCACCTTGGGATACGTGTAAATGCCACAAAAATAGGAGTATGTAATTGAGCCATCATTTTTGGTGAACTAGAAGGTGTAAATGGGTCAGATGATTTTCATTGTAACTTAGAGCATTCTAGAAAAAGAATCAGGTCAAAAGGCCCCACGGTTTGACAGTTATCGCAGTTTTTCAATTTTTGGAGACATCCTAAGAATGCTTCAAAGTTAGGTTAGGGGCATTAAATGACCTCAAATAGGGCCAAAAAATTGGGGATGAGCAAAGCTCCTCCATAGGGCTATAGATCACTTCGAGAGCTTTTCAAAAATGTAAACAGTTCGTTAATCGGAGCTACAGTTCAAAAGTTATGCCAGGAGTTAGCAATGAGTTTAGTACTGCTCCAGCTAGGAGTTAGTATTGCACCAGCTAGGAGTTGGGTTTATCATCATCAAAAAATTGAAAACTTCACCATGAATGATAAACTATCATCCAACTTAGTAATGAAAAGTCCCACATGCATGGGATGAGAAACTTTGATGCAGTGTAAATACTTTTGTTGCGGTATGTGTAAATAAAAAGGAATGCCACCAAAATTTGTGGCCTAGCCAGTTGGTGCCGCTGACTTGTAAAACTCTCACTAAATTTTGTAGAGAGTGTTCAGTCAGAATGTATGTGTGAATTTAGCAAGATACAGACGAGATTTTCAGAGGCCAATAAAGGCTTAATAAGCCCATAGAATGATAATAATCCTACAATAATAAATATTTGAAATTGCACCAAAATTACAAAGTCGAGCCAGGGTGTCACCAAACTGTTAATTAGGGCCTCCAATTTTTTATTTGCAAAAAAAATTTGCCTCATGATTAACTTTAGTTGAAGATAGCCAAATTTATAGTCGATGTTCACTTAATTGATGCTCTGAATGCAATGGTGAGGTCAAATCTGGCTCTAGATGCTCCCAATTTCTACGGATCCTCCAAATTCAAGTCGAGGTGCTGAAGCATGAACGGTCTCAAATGGATATGTGTAGAGAATCTCCCTCAGCTTTGATACCATGTAAGAATTTTTCTTAGGCCAGAATTCACCCAAGAACTAAAGAACTCAACACAAGCACACAGTAGACCAAAATAGATAGAGTATGATCAGAATGACGATATTCATTCAATATGCTAGCTTGAGAGTACACTAGGAGTGCCTATATATAAAGGCCTCAGGAGAGCTTCTAGAATGCATAGAAGTCAACATCATGATAAGTCATACAACTAGGCACATGTCCACTAGATATGGGTTATCCTCCATTAAGCACAGAATTAAGTGTGATGATGTGAGGATAAGCCTACAATGGTGTAGCACACAAATCAGTGGTGTAGACAACATGTTCTAAATGAGGAGTGTGGATAACTATGTTGTCATCATGGCAACTCAGTGAATGAAGTGAACTCTTGTGTTGTAGACATCATGTGCATAATTAGAGTTGTGTGCATCAATAAGAGTACACAAACTCCTAAGTGTCTCACCTAAAATAAATAATAGAATAATGCAAAATAATTATATAATGCACTAACCTAAGTAAACTTAAGTGTAATAATTAAATACTTATTTACACCAACATTATTGCATATACACAATGTTCCTTTTAACGGTGTGCATGTGGACTAGTGTGCTAGTTTGCATGTGTACAAGTGCACATGTGAGCACCTTTTCTTTGCCTTAACAAGATTTATCTTCCTAGTTTCCTAACCTCAAATGACACTAAATGACTAGACATCCTTGACTCACCTAAAACTACAAGGGGACATATCGTTTGAGGCATGTGACTAGATGCCTTGTTTTGGAGATTGGACTCCCTTCCCATAAAATTGAAAATGTAGTCCCCATCTTTGTGTCAAAATTGGGGCATGTGTTGTGAAGCCACAAGAATTAGCCCAATGAAAGGAAGAAATAACAAAGGCATTTATTAATCAGCAAACATTTGTCAAATATGTATCAAGTTAGGACTTGATTCCATGTATTTATGAGATATTACTCAGGGCATTGACTCGAAACTCAGACCTTCAAGCTTCATGCTCAGTGTGTTATTTCCACCAACTTTCCAAGCACCTATCACCATAAGAATTGAGAAGTTCCAAAACAACCCTTTGCTAAATAATAAGAGCTTCTAGATTTTTCTCATAAGCATACTTCCAACCACTATTGACCAGCTATGAGAATTTGTTTAGAGGCTCTTAATGAGACATCACTTTTTATATTATTTGTGTTTTGTAGGTCTTTTTTCAACTTTGTAGGGTTTGCATGTTCCCACTTGATTCACCTTTGGAGCTTAATTTCATTTGAGCAAGGTAGAAATTAGGTATCACTGGCCTTATTTGACCCAATTATTTTGAGGACATTCCTTTATGACAACTATTTCTTTTCTTTTCTTTTTCTGCACCCTCTTGACCATGCTTAGATTGTGTGATCGAGAGGTGGTGTTTGACTTCTTGATCCCTCATTTTTGGATGTCTTATGTGTTCCTCTTTTAGTGAACTTTGGGAGACTCAAATTCCCACAAGTGATCTTGGTATAATCATGAGAGAAACCTTTTCTACTCAGGTCAAGGATTTTTGGGATGGGCTTAACTATTGTTTGACTAGGTTATAGGTAACTTGGTAAGTTCTTCCCTTATGTAAATTATCAGTGCTAAGAGAAGTTATTCTATTGCCTAAGTCACAAGACAGGTACCCCTCATTTCTTGCATATGACACCAATATTTAGTCTTTATAAGAAACAACATCATCAAATTTCTTTGATGGATAAATACCTCTTCCCAAAAGTGGAGACTGGATAGGGTGGTTCACATACCTAAATACATGCTACCCCCTAACTTAGACTAAAACAAACATAACACAAAGGAAAATTAATTGTGACTCAAAATAATAAACAAACATTTTATTTTTTTATTTTATTTTATTCATGCCTCAAAATAGTGTTTGAGGAATTGGCCATTGACTGGCACCAAAAGTCATTCCCCTTCACGTGCGCATAGCCTAAAAGTGTTGTCCCCTATAACATTCCTTTGGTCTCAATAGAACTTTGATTTGTTTGGGTATCGTGTTTATTAAACCTCCCAATAGTTTAGTGATCCACATAAACACATCTCTAAATATCTTGAAATCTCCATCTCTGGCATGTTTTTCTAAGTACACTACATCTAAATGGGTAATGGGTTTCCTATTAATTAGTCATAATAAGCTTCAAAGAACTCTTGAATTGGTTAGCATTTTCAAATAGCAACAAATGGCACAACAAAGAATATTTTTCCCTAGATTTGGTGTTCCTCCACCTAACTAATTATGTATGAAGGGATTTCTTGATTTCACTAACAAAGTCAAACTCAAGATAGGAATGAGGGTTTTGAATCCTCATGGACATACATGTAATCAAATGGAATCCTTTATTTACTTCTCCAAACAATTGAGCCCAACCATTAAAAGTATTCTTGAAAAAATCCATAAACTTGTCAATAGAATGAGGACCCATATTTTTAACTAGCATCAATTGGTTATTATATCCCCTATTCATGAGGTGTGTAATTTTAATGAATCTAAACCTAATTTTCCTCTCATAGTCAAATCTAAACTAATCTATATCTATTTTGGTGAGAACCTGAGTACTCAGCCAAAATATTCCTCAATGCAAGACCTAGTTATGACCAAAAGAGGCATTTTGTCTAGTTTCCTAATTGTTCTTGTAGTTGTTGCATAATGTTCAGCTATAATATTAATAAGATCAACATCTACATACACATTTGGAACTATAATTTTTCCTAGGTATAGTTTACAAGCATTTTTTAGAGGTTCTTTCTCATCTTGATTTGCATAAAAATAACAAAACAAAGACCAACCATAAACTAGAAACTTCATAGCCTTACACCCATATATTCATCAAAAAATATGGACATGGTCCCAGTAGAATTTTCACCTTTATTCTTCTTAATAGCTACCTTTTTCTTAGTACTCACTTCCTTCTTAACACTAACCCCTTTCTTGGGTGCCATTTGAAAAGGAATCTCAAATTCAAGAAGAAAACTAAACTTATGGATTTTTAAAGCTTGAAAATGCAACCTCACAATTCACTCACTTGTTCTCCAATTTTTTTTGCAGCTTGAAAATGGTGTTTCATAGAAATTTATTTCTTAATAACTTATTCCCTTTATTCATCTTTTAATTCTCATTTATGATTTTAGACACTTTGCACAAGTGGCTACTTCTCCACTTTGCTAACCCATCACTTCAGATATTCTATAATTAATGCCTTATACCTTGATGTACACAAAATGAATCACTTCACCCTTTTAAAAAAATTCATTTCATATTTTTTCTATGTGGTTCACTAAAACCTTCCAAAATGGAAAGAATTGTCACTTTGTACTCCCCTCTCAAAGGTACCTTTGAAATTATGAAAATTGCCATTTCATGGTCACCTTATGTCAACATGTGTGATCTCATGAAAAATTGCTACTTAACAGACCTTTAATCTTTAATCGTCCAAAATAGAAAAACATTGCTACTTTGGGGAGTGTTTTCCTTGTGTCACCTGAAACAATGAAATTTTTCCATTTCTTAGGTACTCCTAATATCTTCCTCTAAAATGATGAAAACATACTTATCAGAGCATTTATTAAGTAGAAATTGAAAATTTATGGTGCAATTTTGCATGGAAATATTTAAGGTCTACCACTCCCAAGGCTAAAGTAATCTAACCATCTTCATGATCCCATTATGTCTCCATGTTGTTGTATAGTTATATTTGAATACTTAATTGTGATTGAAGATATCACTTTGAAATGAAAGCAAAAGAGATCAACCTTTTCTTCTACCTTGTAATTTATCTATGATAGATTGGGTTATCCATGTATTCTTCTCTTATCCTTTCTTCATGTACAAATAAGGTGTTTGATGTCCTTTTATAGTAAAATTCCAAATTAACCCATGAGAGCCAATTGCAGTGAGCGAGTTAACCAAAAAATTAAAATAGGTCTAGACCCAAAGTAACTAGGCCCTCTAGGAAAAATTTGACCTAGTCAACCTATTCTAAAATAGGTCAACTTAAGGTCAACCTATTTCTCAAATAGGTTGACCAGGTTGAGATATTCCTCAAGAGGCCAATTCTCTAGGTTTTTGTTCTAGCATTGTAAACTACAAAGGTTTCAAATGTAACATGCCTTAGGATTTGATAATTCAAGGTTAGATCCAAGAAATAAGGCCTATAAAGAAGATGATGCTTAGAAATAAGATCTTTCCTTGGCCCATGCATCAAAAAAATGGGAATCAAGAAGGACTTATTAGGTCCTACCTCAATTTTTCCTAGGGGAGAGGGGAGGAGTGTGTGTGCTCCCAATGCAGTCATGAAATACAAACACACTAAAGGTGAGATAAAAGGTCATAAATTGAAGTGCGTCCAATATAAGATGGTATAATCACAAACTTGGAAGCTTACTTCTAGCATATATTTGTGATATAAATATAATAATATATACTAACGTAGTTCTTTAATCACTCATTAACTCAACCAAGTGGATAGTGAGTTTGCATGGGGGAAGAAGTAATTCAATCACATTGAGGAAAAGATTTCCAAAATAGGTTTATTCATTAGGGATCCTCAAGTAGATTGTGTATGTACTTGACCAATAATAATTCTATAATCCGCCTTAGGGTTGGTGGTTAGGAGACAAGTAAAGAATTAAGGTTTAAGTATGTAATATAAGCCAATTGGTGTTTCTAATTATGGAAATGGTTTCAATTTAGGAATCTCTTAGTATGAAATGAATGTAATCTAAACCCCAATTAATAATTTTAGAGAAAATAAAGTAAGACCCTATTAGGGATCATTACAAGTGGTATTAGAGCATGATCCTACCATCCTACCTGATAAGAGGTTAAACAAGGAAATATTCTAATGAAATAAAAATGAATCTAATAATATGTGTACTATATGTATGCTTCATGTATACTTTGTGTCATTATACATTTGAGCAGATATTTTGTGTATGCCTTGTATCTTCACATATTCATCTATATTAATTTAATTTTTTTATGTGTTTCATGATGCCCAATATATATATTTATAGGTAAAGTTGATCAAAGATCAAAATCAAGTTTAACTCCCTCACAAGGAGGATTATGTAATATATTCCATAAACATTCATTTTCTTGAGGTCAAGAAAATCCACACGTGTGTGTGTGTGTGTGTGTGTGTGTGTGTGTGTGTATTATATGTATATGTATGTATATGTGTATATATATACATATACATTCAATGACAATAAGGGATAACATATATACATGTTAATAATGAAAAAAATATAACCACGTATATGTTATATATTATATGAATATATACAAGAGGTATTTGTATATGCATATAATATTCATTATTCTCTTGATTTAGTCCTAGGAGTTGATAGTTGGTGTTTTGTATGGAGAGGTGAAGTAAATCCAAACATTGTACTAGGGTCAATCACCTTACAGAAATTAAATTCATGCTCTCCCTAGGGTTGAGTTTAGGAGAGAAGGAGTTGAGACACAAACATGATAATTTCTAAATGTATCACAAACTTGGATGCTTAGTCAAAAGAATTACCTCTAGCATATATATGATATAAATATAATAATATATACTAATTCAATTCTTTAATCACTTTTTAACTCAACCAATAGAATGGAGAATTTTCACAAGGGAAGGAGTAGTTCAATCACATTGATGCACAAATTCCCGAAATGGACTTTGTTCATGAGGGAACCTTAAGTAGATTATTTTTATACTCAAGAAAAAATGATTCTATTATTCACCTTAAGGTTGGTGGTTAGAAGAAGAATGAAGTATCAAGGATTAATCATGTACTATAAGTCAATTTTTATTTCTAATTGTGGCAATCATCAAAAATTAGGATTCTCTTAGTATGAAACAAACATAATCCAAACCCTAATTAAGAATTTTTGAGAAAATCAAGACCCTATTAGGGGTCATTACAATGGACCATACAACCTTGAAAGGAATATGTGAATTTCTAGGGCACTAGTGTAACATTCTCTATGCATATTTTTTTCCTCAATTCATTCCTATTATAGTGTCTAATTTTTGCATTTGTAACCCTTCTAGATTGGCAAACTTGCATTGTTGCCCCTTTTATATGCATTTCTCTTTACTAGTAATTTTTTTTGGATCCATTGTAGGGACACCATAAAACCCTATTTGATGAAAAAATACCAATTTTATGCATTAATTTTGATAATTTGATAAAACTATATGGGGAGAAAGACGTGCAAAGTGTCCTTGGAATCACTAGGTGACTCCTACACTCAAGGGTAAGATTGGGGAAATCCTCAATGCACTTAATCCACCCTAAAATTTTGTAAACAAAAAATAATGGATATTAGAGGCTCCTTACTAAAAATAACCCACAACTATACCACTTGGAAAACCCATTGGTTCATCCTGAATGAACCTACTAGATCTTATTAACTAAAAAACTCATAATTGGTCAAGAAGTGTGACCAAAAATGAAGGTGAATATATAAACTTTTTATACCCTACTAAACACTCCTAAATTTATTTAATATCTCCACTTTAATTTAACCTATAATAAATGCAAGAATCATCAATAAGTGAGCATCATAAACATGGGTGATTCACACCCAATTCCAACATTGGATAATGCAAAACTACCATCTACATATCCATCATATTATTAGTATATATATCTCCATATTGGAGTGTTTAAATATACAAATAATAATTTTTCAAAATATTTTTAATCATTACAATGAATATTTGCATTTTGTGAAGGTAACAAGGAATGTGAGAAGGAAGTGACTGAGTAGCTCTTCAAGTCAATCTCAAACCAAGTACAGTGGTCTCTCAATCAAAATTGGTAACACTACCCAACCATGTGGAACTCATAGGTTCTCATTACCATGCTTAGATATAGTCAAAATATCCATACAATTTCGTTAAAAATACAAGGGGTATATAAGGCTTACTCACACATAAGACATGAAGTATAAACATCAAGTAAAATCAACATCATCCTTAAAAATCCCAATCATTACAAATGAAAACATAAATAAGTGGGATGATATTGAGCCATGAATTTACATAGCGTCACTACATAAGTATACACATGGGTTAGATGCTAGAGACTTGTGAGAAGGAGTGTCATTACATAACTCAAAGGGATGGCTCATGCAAAATTGAGCAATCATTTCATGTGACAAGGAGGCTGCATTATGCCATATCAATTTCTCACATAACACCGAACCTTCCTGCTATGTCCTTAGTCTATACTAAAACTCAAGGCACACAAGGGGAATTCTCAATTATCTTATTAATGTGTTTTTCCCATTATTTTATAATATCATCACTTATATTAGTCAGCTCTACAATGGGTTACCTTAGTGGCTAGTTTGAGCCTTAAGCTCCTTTTCCCTATTTTTTATCCTAACATTTATATCCAAATTCATATCAAAATATAAATTTGACTAACTAAAAATCATTAATATCTCATATTTACAAATTTATTTTCAAACATATAAATGAAAAGCCCAATTGATCATAAAACCAACAGAATGGATCTAAAATTATCCCAAAATGAAATTTCTAAATATAATATCATGATTCTACAACATAATATCAAATTAAAATCCCCGAATTCCATTTTTTAATAAATGTTAAAAATTGAAGCCAACAGTCATCGAGGACATCCACAATAAGCGGACTTCCAAAAAACTCAAAATTTCAAACTTGAAGAATTGCAAATCTGAAAGAACGTATTGTTTCTCTACTTAAAAAATTCCAAAACTGCATTCAAATTCACATTTCACTTAGTATAAAATATTGGCATGCATATCCCCATATAAACCCTCATTTTCAAAATTTTGACATAAAATCTCAAAGATGAACAAAATGAAATTCTACAAAGAGGGAAACAATTTAATTCAATCCACAAACCATTTATAATTCATAAAAACCATTTTAAATGATAAATGAGGAAAAAATCAAGATTCTTTCCTCAAAATTGTTGAAACCTTCAAATTATGAAAAATCCCCCACATACCAAAAAATAAAGCAAAACCCAAAAAACTAGTACAATTCACTCCAACAAATACTCCAAGTTAATACTTTATGGGGGGCGGGAATGAACTCACTACCCTATGCAAGATGAAGTGTGAAACCCAATATTCCACTCCTACTGTATGACTAATTAACATTAGATCAAGTGTCAATTCATAGCCTACTGCAAAAGGGGGAATTGCTTAGACTTACTTCTCTCTCGCCTCCACAAAGAGAGGGTTTTATGCAAGTAAATATGCAATGTAAAATCTAAATATCAAAGAATGGAATATGCATGGAATGGAGAAGAAGAGAAAACTAACCTTGGGAAATATAAACCTAGAATGGGTTGTTACATGTTGTCAAAAACTGTTGAAACTCAAATTCTAGGGCTGAAATTGTGAGACCTGCAAAACCTAGAAATCGTTTGGCCCTTAGTTAGGGTTGATCTGTAGGGACAATGTCAACTTAGGTTAGGGCCCACTTTTTGGGGATAGGGACATGTTGTGTCCCTGACCTTCAGCATCTTATCATGAAACAAATTTCAAATCTCTAAAGTTCTATGAAAAGGGTCCCGAATTTAGACTCACTTATGCTTTTTGAGATCTATAATCTACAAGAAAAAGGATTTTGTTTTGTTAATGAGGTATTTTCCTTGGTCAAACCCCAATTTAGGAGTTAACCTTGAAATGAGATAGAAATAGAAATTCTAGCAAGTATTAGAAGTAGATCTCACATAAAGTAATGTAAATCTATGAATATGCTCTTGAATATAGAATGCAATCAAGTATGTCTATGTAATAGCCTTGAATCAACCTCAAAAGCCATGGGAAAGGAAAGTAAAGTAAATCAAAACCTTTGTAAATAAATGTGCTTGAAATTTTCCTTAGGAATGAATGTAGGTTTTGGATAAATGAATTTAGAAGATACAAAAAATGATCCCAAATGTATGAAGGGATATCTTGAATGTTGAAAATTATATGAAAGACCTTGCATAAAATCCTTCAATTTCTTGAATGCTTGAATCATTGATCTTTAATGGAGAACTTGTTTGAATGTCTTGAATACTTGAAGACTTAAATGTGCATTCTTGATGTTATGGATGGATAGCTTGGTAGACAAATGATGGATGGAAAAATAGAGAAAGTGAGGTACTTATAAAGGGTTCATAAATAAATTTCTCCTATTGATCAACTAGGTATGCAAAATGATACCTCAAATCAACCACAACACAAGGATCAAGAGAGGGATCTAAAATAGGTCCCAAGTTAGGGACACATTACATCCCTAATCTAGATAGGGATGCACTACATCCCTGACCTAAGTAGGGATGCATTGCCTACCTAACTAGGGGTAGGGATGTACTACATCCCTAAACTTAAGGCTGAGAAAGCTTGGAATACTAAGGAGGATCCATTAGGTACTACCCCAATTTCATCTAGGAGGAATAAAAATAGATGAGAAGAGAGAGGAAAATGAAATTTTATGATGATATTGCACTAAATGGGTGCTAAACCATCATTAAATTGAAGTCCTTCAAATTTAAGATGGTACATTTAGCCCCTAATTTAGCGAGAGTATGGGTTCAACTAAAACTCATAGTAAAATAGAGAAGAAAGAGTTTGGAAAATTACAACAAGATGGAACATCACTTAGTCAAATGAAATAAGACCCCAAGAAAAAGGGTCCTAACTCCACATCCATGCACAAGGGTGAAAAATCAAATAAAATTAAATAAAACCAAAAAGGCAAAGACACAAAAAAGGGGTGAGTACTAAAAAAACCCAAATCAACCAATGAAGCAACATTGACCAACAATGTCTCACCCACTAATATCATATTTGGAAGGCTATCACAAGAGCATAAGTGATGACATAAGAAATGAAAGAGAAACATCATTAATAACCTAGCTTTATGGTCTATTCCTACTAGTGTGTGTGTGTGTGTGTGTGTGTGTGTGTGTGTGTGTGTGTGAGAGAGAGAGAGAGAGAAGAGTGATTACCTTTCCCATTAAGGTGGTAACCTTACTATAAACCATAGAAAGAGTTTCTTGAAAAATATGGCATTGAATAGTCTAACAAGGTTATAACTCATTATTCAACCCACCAAAGTTACACCCATTGATCAACATCTTTGTATCACCATGGCATGGTCCAATAAAAATCCCTTACCATTGTATGGGACTTAAAATGTTTTAATTTGAATGTGTTGCCCATGTATGGACTTAACATATATTTTTATTGTGTTACCCGTGTATGAGATTTAGCATATATTTTTTAATATGCTACTTGTGTATGGGATTTAGCATATATTTTGAATGTGTTACCCATGTATGGGATTTAGCATATATTGTAAAAGTGAAAAAACTATATATGTAAAGGAGGGTGTATATATGCCCCCTCATTATCATGTCTATATAATATACATTAGAAGTAAGATAAATAGGATACTCACTTTATACAATAAGGATATATCCTTAAGAAACAATGTGTACTATACTCATAGAAAAGGGCATTAACCCTTACAATATAAGAACATAGACAACCATAAAAATCATATATAACTTATGGAAAGAGGATCCTCAAAAGAGAGAAATATTTAATACAAGACATCCACCTAACAGGAGTGATTGAAAAAGTAAAATCTCCAAGAAAAAGAAGAGGGGAACAAAAAATTCAGTCATCTATCCCCTTGTTTCCAAGGGAGATAGGATTTTCTATGAAGAATGCAAATTTTAACCCAAAACAAGGGAAATTATTTAAAATGGACATAGCTTTACTGATAAAGAAGAGGTGATGATGAAGGACATAGATCTCTTGCAAAAGAGAGAATCCATAGTCAAGCCACAATTCTTTATAAGGAAAAAACAATGTCACAAAATAAACAAGTTCCTGTTAAGCCCAAGGAAAGTAGATCCTTAGAAAAAATAAAAATAAAGTATAGGTTGTTGTGCCCCCCAAGTGTAAAGGAAAGATGAAGAAGCATCTATGGATGCTTATTAAATGAAAACATGTTCTCTTTATGCTTGAAAGGAAATTGTTAAGCAAAAACACCCGATCCTACATGAAACAATGTATCTCATATCAAAATAAAATGTAACATAAATTAATGCTAAAGCCATTGATGGAAAACATAAAGAGATAAGGATGACATTGTATCATCTAAAGAACATCCTAAAAATATAATTAATATAGTAAAGGATGGAATCATTATATTTCTTCACAACACATACATAGCTCATAGATATGTAACATGCATGGATAATAGATCCAAAGAAAGGAAGAACATCCAACATAATCCAAAATGCAAGATCATCTCACAGTGAGGATATACTTTCAAACATAAATTAGCAACATGAAATTAAAACAAAAAAATGCTAGAAAGAAATAATATCAAATTACAAGATGTAAGAAAGTGAAAAATATTGGATAAAAAGAAGAAACACACTAATTAGTTTCCATGTATATGAGACATGCACTTTCAAACAAACATAAATAAATACATGCAATAAAGGATATTACTATATAAAATAAACACAATGTCAAAGAGAGAAATTGGACTCCTGAAGAAATAGTTAGAAAAATGAAAAAGAGGGTATAGCCAATTAATATCCCACAAGAGATTCTTATACAAGATATGTAATTCCTAATGTAGAAAATATATATAAAAGAATTGTTGGAAATATAAGAGGAGTAACTGAGAGGGGAGGGGTGAATCAGTTACTACTAAAATAAATCCCAAATCCCTTAGATGTCAAGTTACTACTAAACACCAGGATTTAACTTAGAAACCCAATTTGGGAAAAAACACCAAATGCAACTAGTTACTATCTTTCACTCTTCTAAAGTGAGCCTTGTTAGGAGCCAACCTTTTTAAAGGTTACAAAACACACTGTTAGGTGTGACCCTATTAAAGGATTTAATCACCCTGTTAGGAGTGGCCTTGTAAGAGGTCTTGAAACAATTCAAAGGAATTGTTGTCTTGTTAGAGGATTTAAAAATGGCTATTAAACCAACTCTATTAAGAGATTTTAGATCACTACTATAATGATTAGAGAGTAACAATGAAATGACCTAATTGTGATGCAACTAAATTGCTGATTATAGATCTATATTTTGGCTTTATACTTGATCCTTCATGATTGAATAACACTTTTTTTCTCCACAAGGATACCTGCTTATGCTTCAAGTTTTCTTCCTCTCTTCTTATCTCTTCCAACTCATTCAACTTGCATATTTTGAAATCACCAATTGACCTTTTACTTATACCTTCTAGATTATCAAGTTGGCTCAAATACAAATTAGAATAACCAATATTCATTACCATAGCCAGCTAGAATCAATAGGTAAATTAATTAAGCTTTACATGCCAAAAGAAGAAAATCCTTTGGTAGCCGAACCAGCTTGGTAGAAACTAATTTCGAAGTGATTTCCTATGCTAACCAATAGGAGCTCAATTAATACTGTGAACTTACAAAATCCCTTTGGTAATCAAGTGAACTTGGTTAGTACTAACTCTGTTCAACTTTCCTTTGTTAACTAAGTGAGCTCGATTAACACTCTTGTGTGCATAACTTCCTTCAATGCCTGAGTGAGCTCGGTAGATACTGCCTTCTATACATAGTAGACTCAAGAATGCTTGGTAGACTAGGAAAAATGTCTTCACTAACCAAGTGAACTCGGCATGCACAAACTATCAACCAATAAGACATTTTTGTAACATCAAAGATAACACACAATTAATCAATTGTATCCAACAAGAATCACATGCACATAGGAAGATAAATAGATCCCCACCAGAGAAGGGTGAGAAAGAAATAGAACTTTTCCCTTAGCCAAGGAATGAGGAAGAGAAACCTATTGGGTGGTTCCAAATTATCATTATGCCACATAATGGGGAACCCTCCCAATAGGTAAAAGAGGAAAATCTAGGTGAAATCATGAAGAAATTGTAACACCTCCCTTATAAAAGGGATAAATCCTAAAGAAAATTTTCCCTTACATACAAATAGAGGTAATCAAAATTAGTGAGCATATGAGAATTATTATAGTGAAATGGAAATGTAAATCTATAGATAACATCTTTTAAAAGAGTTTGAAAGTTTTGCTTGTAAAAAGATACTAATTTAATATACACTATTTTAACCACATCTTGTTGAGTATCAAGATAATCAAGGTTATGAGTAGGTAATAGAAGATGAAGAGGAGGTCTAGGAGGGAAATCCACTACTTGAAATTTTAAAATTTCCAAGCCTAAGACATTATTGTTATCCTTATGATGAATATAAATAGGATATTTAATACCTTTTTTATTAATTCCAAGCCTCAAGCCTTTTTAAACTTGCTTAGTAGTTATGTTGTATCTTGATGCAAGAGCATCCAGAGGTATAAGGGCAATCCTGTGTCACCCAAAAAAAATGTACTTAGACTTAGTTTCTGTTTCATGTCTTTACATTTTTGGATACCCATTTGGCTCAAATAAAGGTTCCAACTCTCATAGTTCAACTATCAGTGCGTTTGAAAATCTCAAAAAAATAGGAGCATGTATTTGGGCCATCATTTCGATAAAATAGAAGTTGTGAATTGGCTAAATGAATGTAATCATGATTTAGAGCATTCCAAAAAAAGAATCAGGTCAATAGGCCCCACGGTTTGAAAGTTATTGCAGATTTTTGGGTTTTGGAGACCTCCTAAGAATGCTTCAAAGTCAGGTTTGGGGCATTAAATGACCTCAAAAAGGGTCAAAAAATGGGGGACGAGCAGAGCTTGTCCATAGGGCTATAGAGCACTTCAAGATCTTTCTGAAAATGTAAACGGTTTGTCAATCGGAGCTACGGTTCAAAAGTTATGCCTCCCGAAAGTTCGGCTACCGTTTCTGGATTCTTCTAGATTTGCACCGACTTCTAACGCAGCTTCTAGAACCTTCTATTTTGTCGGTGGATGCCTACTAGCACTTTCTAGAATTTACTCCTAGTCCTTAACCCTCCGGGGTCTATTTAAGGAGATTTCTGGCATTGTAAAAGGAAGTTCGGATTGGAGCTTGAGAGGAGGTGCTAAAAGGAGAAATATTCTCCAGATTTATGCTATTGTAAGCCCGTAGGGCATGTTTTGAAGTTTATTTTCTCTGCACTGTTTGTACTAGCTTATTTTCTCAGTTAATATAATTTCCCTTTTCTATTGTGTCCATATTGTTGTTGGGTTGTGTCCCCATCAGTGGTATCAGAGCAGGAGTTCCTGAGAGTGCGGATAGATCGCCGAACGTGAGGTAGTTTGCACTAGGACCTTGAGTTGGTTGAAGTTTGTCAAGAAGTTCTTGATTGTGTAGATAGAGCATTGACTGTGAGGCAGTTTGCACGAGGTTCTTCTTTTGGACGAGATTTGTCTTCTGAAGACTTGATTATGGAGAAGAGAAAGAAGAAGATGACTTTTGTGATTGGATGGATTTTAAGGATTCCTCGACTTGAGAAATTTAGAGCAAGAAATCAAAAATCATTGCTAGTTGATTTTCAGAAGCAAGTGAATGAATTAGAAGCTAAGTTGCGGAAAAAAAGAGCATGTCACCAGAAAAAAGATGTTGATAATTCCTTGGATGTGGAAAAGAAAGATGATCTAGTGGAAGAGCAAGCGGATGAAGAGGAAATCATTTGCGAACCTAAAGTTGAAGAAGAAGTTCAAGAAATGGAAGCTCTTCTAATGGAAGTTGGAGAAATAGAAGCTCTTCTAATGGAAGTTGGAGAAATAGAAGCTCTTCAAGACAAGCTCTTCAAGTAGAAGCTCTTCGGATGTAATTTCTTGTAGAAGCTCTGAGCGAGAAATCTCTCTTATATTGTAAGAATTTAGAGTTTTTCCATTTGGATAATATTCTAATGAATTTCAAGTATTAATGGAAGTTCTATGAAGCATTTTTTCATCTCTCTTGTCTCCATATTATTGCATTTTTGGTTGTGAGTTGGTACGAGTGGTGTGGCCCGTCATCATATCTCGTGGTATATGTATTTTGCAAAGCTTTAGTAGGAGGGAATTTTTCATGATAGTCATAAGTAAATCTAGTTTAAGATGGGATAATGGGAGGATGAAATGCAACATTTTTCTTCTCCTTAATATCATTGTGAATAGGAGGGGAAGGTTCCTCAAAGAACTCTTGAACATCCTCATTATGAGTTATGCTTTGAGATCAAACATAGGTTTGAAAATCTCTAGGAGTTGAAGAAGCAGTAGTAGGAAGAGGGTTAGAATGATTGGGAAAAGGATTAGAGGATTAGGAAGAGGTTCATTAACTAAGTCTCTCACATAATCCAAAGAAGAACTAAGCCAATTGCATAAATGCCTAAACATATATTTGAAAGAAGGAAAGTATGTATTTTTCAACCTCATAATAGCATATGAAAACAAAGCATGAAGAGTCATAAATACTATGAAATGCAAGAAACTCTCATATACCTCATAAGTCTTATAAATAGATTCAAGAAAGAGAATATTAAGAAAGAGATA
Source organism: Cupressus sempervirens (assembly GCA_028749045.1). Lineage (NCBI taxonomy): Eukaryota > Viridiplantae > Streptophyta > Pinopsida > Cupressales > Cupressaceae > Cupressus > Cupressus sempervirens. The sequence continues at coordinate 549,685,791 of CM053793.1, forward strand.
CATGCACAAAAAGATCTTCAAGTTAATGAAATAGTCAAAGTCTAATAAGAATGCAAGAGGAAATCTAACACCAAAAAAGAAAGAATTATGTTGAGTGGGTTTACCAAAATGTATACCGGGGAAATCAATCCACTACCCTATGCAAGATGAAGGGTGAGAATGAAGATTCACCTCCTAATGTAGGAGCGATTAACACAACATAAAATGTCAATTTGTAACCTAATACAAAAGGGAGAATTTTTTGGACTTACTTCTCCCTGATCACCTCCAAAAAGAGAGGGTTTCATGCAAGTAAATATGCAATATAAAACATAAATATCAAGGACTATAAATGTGTATGAGAATGGAGAAGATGATAAAACTAACCTTGAGAGATATAAACCTAAAAATGGGTTGTTAGATACTACCAAAAACTACTGAAACTCATATTCTTGGCATGAAATTGTGTGATCTACAAATCCTAGAAATTGTTATGTCCTCGGTTAGAGACAACTTTATAGGGATGTGTAAACTTAGTTAAGTGTCCACTTCCAAAGGGTAGGGATGCACTATGTCCATGACCTTTTTTTTATGATCACAAAAAATAAAATCATATCTCTAAAGTATTGTAAAATAGAAATGCTAACAAGTAGTAGAAGTGGATCTAACATAAAGCAATGTAAATCGATGAATATACTCCTGCATTTAGAATGTAATCAAATCAATCTAAATAATAGCCTTGACTCAATTTCAAAAACCATCAAAATGAAAACCTTCATGAATGAATATACTTGAAATTCTCCTTAGGAATGAATGTGGATTTTGGAGAAATAAATTTATAAGATGCAACAAAGGATCCCAAATGTATGAAGATATTGTCAATGTTGAAAATGCTATGAAAGACCTTGCATAAACTCCTTCAATTTCTTGAATGCTTGAATCATTTATCTTCACTAGAGAATTTTCTTGAATTCCTTGAATGATTGAAGAATTCTTGAAGACTTGAATATGTTTGCTTGATTTTATCGATGGATAGCTTGGTATATGAATGATAGATGAAAAATGGAGCAAATAAGATTCTTATAAAGGCTTCAAAATAATATTTCTCTCATTGACCAACTAGGCCAGTGAAACAATGCCTCAAACCAAACCTAACATAAGGGCCAAGGTAGGGACCTAAAATAGTTCCTAGGTTAGGGATGCATTGTGTCCTTGACCTAGCTAGGGATGCATTGCATCCCTAATCTCAAGGCTCAAAAAGCCTTGAGATTCCCCCAAGGTCCTAGAACAAACATTAATTTTAGGATATCAAGTACAAATATCGATAAAATCTTATTTTAGTGCAAAAAATAGATTCTAAGGGATTGGGGGAAGAGAAAGGATGACCTTAGTAGATAGGTCCTACCTCGATCTTTGTGCCATGAAATAGGAATACTAAGGATGATCTATTAGGTCCTACCCCAATTATGTCTAAGAGGAATTCAAAGAGATGATAAGAGAGAAGGAAATGAAAATTGATGATGCTATCACATTAATTGGGTGCTAAACCATCATTAAATTTAAGTGCTTCCAATTTAAGAAAGTACAATACCCATAAAATATTTCCTGGAAAAAATTCTCATTTTTTAAACAATTGAAATCTCCACACCTAAGGTTTTTTAGCAAAGAGGAAGAAAAAGACTAAGTCTATATATATATATATAAATGAACTTTCATTTCAAATCAAAAGTGTAAGAATTTGTTATAGCTATGATACCATGAAGAATTTTCCTTAGGGAAAAATAAGGCCAAGATCAAGAAGCACAAGACTAGCACAACATGGACCAAATAATGTATGCTCTTAATAACAATATGATAATGAATTGATGTACAAGTACACTAGGAGTGTCTGAATATACAGGCCTCTAGAATGCTTCTAGAATGACTAAGAGTTAGCAATATGATAAGCCTCACAACTAAGCACATGTCCACCAAGAGTGGATTATCCTCCATTGAGCACAAGAGTTAGTATGATGATGATAGGATAAGCCTTCATAGGTGTGTCATGTACAATTATGTTTTAGACACCATGTGCTTAATTAGAGTGTGAACAACTGTGTTGTCTACATGACAACTCAGTTAATTATTCAAACTCCAATGTTGTAGGCACCTTGTGCTAAACTAGAGTTGCTTACTCCTATGTTGTCAACATGACAACTCATATGAGTATGCAAACTCCTAGGTGTCTAACTAATAAATAATAAAATAATGCATTTATCCTAAGTAAACTTAAGTAAAGTGTAAATAATAATTATTTACATTAATGCCCCCCCTTAGGTGCAGCTTAGGGGAATGTACTTAAGCTCACAAAAGCTATGATGAAATGCATGATGGGTCCCAGCTACTAGGCCATGTTAGGTACCCATGTACAAATGCAATGTTGTACTTGTAATGAAATGCAATCTCTCTAAAAATGAAGAAAGGGGGAAAACCTCATGGGAAAAACCCTCCCCCAAAAAGAGAAATAAGTACAATAAAGAAGGATGCTTAGTTGTGAGTGTGAACAACTGTGTTGTCAACATGACAACTCAGTTAATTATGTAAACTCTAGTGTTGTAGACACCATGTGCTAAATTAGAGTTGCTTACTCATGTGTTGTCAACATCACAACTGATATGAGTATGCAAATTCTTAGGTGTCTAACTAATAAATAATAAAATAATGCATTTATCCTCAATAAACTTAAGTAAAGTGTAAATAATAATTATTTACACTAACAAAAAGTCACTTTTTGAAAAACCATTAAGTAATATTAAAAATAACTTAAAATTTAAAGGCACAAAAAACTTTTAAAAACCCAAAATGTTAAATTATTTAATTCACATAAAAGAAAGCATGTATAAGATAGATTTCCCATTTAAATATTTTCTTTCTAATGTAATAAATTTAATTCATAAATATAAATAACTATATAAAGACAATATATAAATGACCAACTATGCACATACACTCATTATCGATAGTTAACAATCATTTGGAAGAGTAATCAGACATCACCTATATGGTAAAAGAAGATATAAATATATGCACATAGGGATATCATACAAATATGAATGATGGATAGGTCGATTACCATGTGTGACCAATGTGATATCTCTTGTAGCCATTGTTAGGGATATAGGCACACTTAGACCTATAAACCCATATGAGTCAATGCCTAATGCTTGATATCACTAAAATATTCACATGTCAAGTGTGTCTCCTTATGCATATAAAATAGTCAAAGCACATATAAAACAACCATGATAACATAAATCATTGAAAGGTGTTTTCAAATGCATAATCATTCTTATACATTTTAATGTTACAATATCACACTTTTTATAGTTAGTCATCATTTGAAATATCTCAATAATAATCTTAGCTAAATTAAATGCATTAAATCTTAATTGGAAATTATATATTCTTGAACCAAATCAATAACAATGCATGATTGACAACATAACATCTCATCTAATCACAAACACAACATCCATATATATAATAAAACCACTACCAACTCAATAAATAAAAAATATCATCTATGTATATATATGTATTTAGACATAATAAAATAACATCATGCCATAATAATTTAGAGTCATCATGTGTATATGATCATCACTAAATTTATAAATATAACCTACTATCCACAATAATAATGATATTAACATGATCAAAAGAATATAACTATAATAAAATACAGCACATGGGTGTCAATACCAAGAGTGTAATATATATAACTAGAGAATATATCTAATATACAATATAACTCAAATCAAAGAAAGAAATGACAAAATGCAAACATAGGAAGTGTTTCATACTATGTTGATTCATTAATTTATGTATTTCATATCATTCATTGATGAAAATAGTAGAAGGGGTTTTTTTTATTCAATTATAAGAAAATATAAAGTCTTTAGTTGGTTAATGGAGTTTAATAATCTCATTACAATTAGACATGTACAAAGATTAAGTGCTTGAGGACTAATAATGGTTGTGGTATTTGTTTGATAAATTTCAAAAGATTTATTAAATCCCATGTGATTGAGAGACATAAGATGACTTCATACACCCCTTACCAGAATTGAGTTATAGAGAGGATGGAAAATACATTAGCAAAGATGGATGAGAGAATTCTTAGTAATTTGGCTTCAAATGGTTTTTTGGGTTTGAGGTTTTAGCCATTGCCTACTATATATTAAATAAATATCCTACATCATCACTTGTTGGTAAGACACTCATGGAGCTGTGGTCATAAAATAATCCTCTAATTATTCATCTCAGAGCATTTGGATGCAAGGAATATGCTCACATGTCAAATGAGAAAATATTTGTTTAGATGATGAGGTGGTTAAGTGCATCTTAATTGGATTTCATGTTGGTGTAAAAGGGTATGACCTTTTTGATCTATTGATATTGAACATTTTTTACATTAAAAAGTGTTATATTTAAAGAGATGAAAAAAAAACATTATTGAGGTGCAACTATAGAAAGAGGAGAAAAAGAATTAGAAGGTAGTTCAAGTTCCTTATATATCTAGAAAGTAAAACTACAATCTCCCTATCAAATTTATGATGAGAATTACTTGCAAAGCTTAGAAAATTTAGAAGAAAAGAAACCTTAGCATTAACCTTTTAGGAGGCATACAAGAATTGAGTGAACATCATATAGTTTGGTTTTCAATGCTAGATTTAAGTTATACTTTTTCCTTGATTGAAATTTATACTTATCCTATGACTATTAGAGAGGTTGTGAGTTTCAGTGATGCAAATTCTTGGAGGAAAGCCATGGACACAAAGATGACATATTTGGAGAAGAATAATACATGGAATTTGGTACCTATATATGTGAAAAATTGACATGTTGGGAGCACACTTAAACAAGGAAAATGTTAGTTTTACATGTTCATATATCAAGATTCAAACATTAAAACAACTAAAACTACTTGCATTCTCCTAAGATAAACAACTAACAGATATGAGTCCCATGCAACCTTGAAGTAGCTCAACAAGGGCACCCACAAGAGGCCTTGTTGGTGTGCTCAATAGTGAGGGATGTGAATGTGCTCTCCCAAACACAACTATCGATGAATCCCTTTAATAATGAAAGTATGAGAATGAGATATGAACCTAAGCTAGATGAGTGAGGAATTCTTCAAGAGGAAGCTATGGAAGAAGTCATTCTTTAAAAACTCTAGGAAATGGAGATGAATGCATGAAAGTAAACTATATTATCAATGCAAGAAATGAAATCTAACAACTACCAAAGTGTTAGCAACAATGCATGAAACTATTAAGAGCTCTAGAACTATACTAGCATGGTAACAATGCAAATGAGGGAGATGAAGAATGCTTGAGACAAGGGCTCTGTTTATAAGCTTGAGAAAGGCCTTCAGGAGGTGGCATCTATGTGGCATCCACATTGGTGCCACAAGGGAGACATATGGGCTAAGGGAACAAGCCATGAAAAGGTCAACATAAGTCTTTTTGTGATTAAGATGGCTCAAGGTGTGCTCACACATGTGTGAGAAACCATGGAGAAAGTGTGTAAGAGTGTAAGAGGATTTTTGGAGGAATTAAAAAAGGGGGGGCTTTCTTGGGCTTTGAGTATCTCACATATGTGTGAGAAACCACTTAGGGGCTAAAAAGTGTTTAGGAGGGCATTTAGGATAATAAAGTGGGATTAAGTAGTGGGTAGGCTTAGAAGGATGAGAGTGATGGGTCATAGGTTAGGCTTTAGGTGGGATTAGGTTTAATCAAATAGGATTTAATTTAATCATTGCATTAAAGAATTTAATAAAGTGGCAGAAAATTAAATAAATTAGAATTTATTTAAAAGGCGATTTATGGAGCATTATGCATTAAATAAATTTAACACGTTAGAGGGGAAGTATTCAAATTAAATTTCAATACATTAGGGAAGTGAACCTATTTAATTTAATAAGTAGAAGAATATGAAAAATATAATTAATTAATAAATAATCAATTATAATGTCAAGGGAAACATTAATAAATTAATATAGTGTTTGGGATTATTTTAAGCATCTACATTTTCCCCTCTTTAATGTGATGTTGGGATGACATTATATCAAAGAACAGAAAATATAGGTTACCCCAAAGAGGAGAGGAGTCCTAGGAGTTTCATCATATTGATGACAAGGGAAGAGGGTGCCCCCTTGCAAAAATAGAGTAAAAAATAAATTTTGTGCAATTTTTGTGAAAAAGACCCAAGAAGTAAAGAAAGGGAAAGAAAAATAGATGAATACTTTGCATGACTTGGAGATAAGAATGGGTAGACAGGGCCAAGGAATGGATACAGGCTCAAAAGGGGATCTTAGAGCACCTATAAAAGCCTCCAAGGGGCTCTTGGAAGAGTCATTTGCATACCTAAAGAATAGAGAACTAGAGTGAAGGATGGATCTAATCGAGAGATTATAGCTTGGAGAGCATGTTTAGGTGCACCAGAGATTGGCTGACATGGGACCACCAATAAATTGACTATCCCAACTTGTCAAGTTTTTTTATTACATGTTTAAAATATTCATTTTTAGGGTGGGAAACAGGGGGAAAATGGGGTCAAGGTGGAGACAACAGTTCCCTACTTTGTCATCTTCAAATAATGAGCTAAGGAAACTTTCATTGTGGAGATGACAGGATACATCCTACCATCTTCAAAGATGATAAGGTACATCCCATTTTTATGCAAACAAAGAAATAGGGTGGGATTGGGTTGGAGTTGATGATCTTCATATCATCATCTCCATAAATGACAAAACCACAATCCTTAGCATGGAAATCAGTGTTTGTGAAGCCAACAGAGATGCTAGATTGGTGTCTCTATGTTTTGACATCTCCACCAATCAACATCTATGTGGATTAGCATCTTTGTGGATTTGGATGAATTAGCAAACTCAAGTGGCAGGGATGACCAGGGGATGGATAGAGCAAGATGCCCCATGCTTACATAAAGAAGAAGGGCATGGAAATAAAGCTAGACTAACTATTGCATATATGTTTTATAGTTGTCAATGGTAATGTTTCGATCGTGGGAGCACTATCTAGTGACTATGGTCCTAAGGGAGGTACTCTCAAAGGTAGAGTGGGGACATGTGCAAATTTTTGGACTTGAGCATGTCCATGAGTGGCTAGACCTGAGGGCATATTCAATGTAGCTATCAACATTGGTGGAGCGGTGGTATACATTGAGTTCAAGCTTTCATCTACCTATAGGAGAAGTGATGGTGATTCTGCTAGATGTGTGGTAGATGCTTCAAGTGCCAATCTACAGGAGACACCTAGAGTATGTATTAGAGGGAGAAGATTCATATATGTAAGAGTGTTTTTGGATTGAGGAGACAGTGATTACCAAACCAGTAGTTGTGGTTGACATAGAGGGAGGTGCTAGACTAGAGACTATCATAGCTAACTCTTTTATTGGCTTCACTGATATGGAGGATGGTACTAGACCATGTTGGGTATGGATTTTTGATTGGATGGGTATGAGTGCTTAGCACTCTACTATAGGATGACATAGTGGCTTTCTACTTGGGCCACACCATCTTGGCTTAGCTATACTATGATCCACACATGTGCGCCTATAGGACATAGAGGACCCTAGGCCTAGGATTGAATCTATTGATGGTATGGTCATGAGAGCATATAGGGTTGCATGACCTATTACTTGATAGGAGACATGATAGCCTAAGGAGCCATACACATGTTGATATAGACCACCTATCTAGTACATGTCTACCGAGTCAATAGGATTCTTGTGAGAATGTTTAGACATGATTATCGTATTCAACTGGACACCATATGCAAACTACGAGTGTTGGGGAGTTATATTATTTGCAAGTGGAGAGGATGATTCTGAGTATTAGTTCTACTTACAATATGCACTGTAGAACCAGAATCAGTATGCAAAGAACATTAACAAATAAAGTAAACATTCACAAACCAAAACCTAAATTCACATATATGCTTAGACAAAGGAAGACAACAAGAAGTGCAAACCTCACAAGAAAAAGATCTCCATGCTTTCTTGATTCTGTAGATGTGTCCTTTTGCTGTGGATGTATGCTCAAGATGCTCAAAAGTTGCTTCAATGGAGATGGGTAATGGCAAATTGGTAGCTTTGTGAGCTCTCAATTTGGCATTATAAGGGTATGGTTGATGGCTTTGGTTCTCAAAATAGCATGGTAACTTTAGCTCAAAGATTGTTGATGAAATGGCTTGGGATGGGATTCAATTTATAGGCTAAGGGTAGAGGGATGGAGGGCTTAGATGCAAGGATGGATGAAGGCTTAAGGAGGGCTAGGATGCACTCAAAGGAGAGCACATGGATTGTGCTTGTTTAGCACCAATGGGAAGGTGACACTTGTCATAAGGAGGATGAGTGTGAAAGGATAGGGTAAGGTGTTGGTTAAAGGCATGATGAGTGGGGTTGAGTATGTAAGAGGGATGTAAGAGGAATGAGTGTGGAAGAGGGAAGAGTGTGTAAGATGGATGTAAGAGTCATGAGTGGGCTTGTAAGAGTCTTTTATGTTTTGTAAGAGCACTCATGACTTAGTGGTTGGGTTTTTTGAGGGGAGACTTTGGTTTGGATTAGGAAAGTCTTAAACTTGTTTAAGGAATGTGACAACATTAGGGGGTGGATTAGGCTTGGGTTTAGGATTAGATTAGGGATGTTAGAGATGTGCAAGTGGATGGCATTAATGAGGGTGGGTGAGTTATTGGCTAAGCTTGGTTAGTATGGGTGGATGGGGTGGATTAGGCTAAATGGAGGATTAGAGATAGGTTAGGGGTTTTTGAATTTGAGGATTTCATTTATCAAATAGATTTATTTAATAAATGGGGATTTTTGGAATTAGATAGGAGAAAAGGATTTAATTGATAAATAATAGATTATTTGATTTATCAATTAGGACTATAGATGATTAATCAAATTAATCAACTAGGGGATGACAAAGGATTAATTAAATAGAAATTTAATTAATAATGCCTTTTTAGATAACTAAATAGGATTACTAAAATAGTGTAATCAAATTTAGGTGTCTACATTTTGCCCCTCTTTGACATAGTGTTAAGACAACACTATTTCAAAGAAGTTTGAATGAAGACGACACGAGGAAGATGTTTTAGCAACAAGGTTGCCCCAGTCTTGGATAAGAAGAGGAGAGACTAGACTTAGATGATGCCCCCTCAAGAAGGCGACGGGGAGAGAAATGAGGCTCGATGACTTCTTGAAAAGTACAAGAAATTGAGACGAGCTGAGACGCAGGTTGGCGAAGAGAAGGGGCTGAATTAGCTCAAACTCTCACTACGAGAGAATGATAAAGGGAAATCAGAGGCACAATAGTAAAGCAAGCTTAAGACTTTCCAGGATTGGGGGAGGGGGGGGAGGAGGAGCAGAGCGCTATTAAAGGAATCCATGGTAGGGAGATGGATGATAGAATGATAAAGCTGATGCAACAAGATTTCAAAGAGTCAGATTGGCGGAAGATGGGTTTCGAGAATCCCTAGGACTAGGATTGTGGATCTCGAAAGATGAGGCTTGGTGGATTGATTTGATTGGTGGATCCCTAAGACTAGGATTGTGGATCCCTAAAGCTAAGCATGAGGAGTGATTCAAAGAGATACTGATGCATAAGCTGGGGTAGGAGCGACAGATGTAGGATATGGATGGGGGATAATGGAGATGAAGGGAATCCATTGAAGCTTTTTGAGCGGGGGGATACTTCAAAGAGAAGTACCACCATGTAATTGAGCACTAGATTTTCTATAGGACTGTTGGTCAATTGCCAAGGTTACCAAGAACATCAAGGCCTTTTCACCAATCGTCCAGAGGACTGACGAACTAACTCGAAACAAACACGCAAGGATTGCCCCAGTATCACACATGAATCCCAGAGGAAGCAAAGTGGAAACGACACTAGGTAACCCACAAGAAGAAAAAGAAAACAAGAAAAAGACCTGATCAAGACCTTACGCTCTAATTGCCCCATTCGCAGCATACCATGATATGGAAGATCGTGGAAACCTTAAGGAGGGAACAAGGAGATTGCTTGGAAAAGATATTTCAAGACCCAAAAGGGAAGATCCCAAACCAAAAGAAAGCGAAAATCCAAAAGAGAACTATTTGCCAACGAGATGGGTAGGACAAGGTACTAACGGACCAAGATTAGACATGAGGAAAGCTATATCCTGCAAGGACCTATCGGAGAGCACCTAAGCTGATGGATCGGGATGAGTAATGCATCTGGTAAGCTGAACTAAGAAGGATAACACTTTGGTGACATGAGATCTAGCTAAAGGATGCATTGGAATAGCTAACCAAGGTGTGCGATGTGTGCAAGATGTTGATCAAGGACAAACTGACACGAACGCTGGATAGATACAATCATACTAAGCTAAAGAGGATATACAAGCTGATAGACCAAGATATGTTACAAATGTACAATTTTGTTCATGTTTTGTTTTTTTTGTGAGATGGAAATGTTTGTGAAGGATGGGATGTCTATAATAGTTGATAGGTGGATAGGTAGATGGTTTGTGAAAAGCTTAAGGAAAATGGGATTCTGTGTGTGCATGTGATAGGATACAGGCTAGGATACCAGATTATTTACAAGCTAGAATATGGTACAAGCTTTGGACAAGATTTGGATATATACAAGGTATGGTACAAGATTTACAAGGTATAATACAAGCTTTGGTACAAGATTTACAAGCTGTACAGGAGGTATTGACAAGCTCCATTAGATTTTGGATATTTGATTGGAACACCAAGGGAACAAGCAGGTGTTTTATGGGATGGTGGGTGGATGGATGAGGGATAGGATAGTGATAGATAATGGATTAGTCTTTAGCACACAAGGTGCCTGAATTACCAGGTTTTCACCAAGGTACCTATCTAAGGCACTTGAATTGCCAAGTTTTCACCATTGGACGCTTATTTCTCTTTACTATTTTTTTTTGTATTTTTCAAAAGCTGGGTATACCAAGGATCTTCAAGCATAGAACTTCTTGATATGAATGATGTTAGTGGGATCATTCAAGAGTTCTCCTTCTGGTGTAGATAATTGATAGGCTCCGGAGCCAAAGGAGGTAGTAACCACATAGGGACCAAGCCATGTAGGTTCAAACTTGCCTTTCTTTTCTCGATCTGCTTGGACTTTCATATTTTCTTTGAGGACCATGTCACCTGGCTAAAAGTGTCGTGGGAGCACCTTCTTGTTGAAATTCCTTTTGAGACGAGTTTGATAGACTATGAGATGGTCATAGGCTTGTTGTCTCTTCTCGTCTAAGAGATCTAGCTGGGTGAGTCGAGCTACTCTGTATTCTTCATCTGAGATTTACCCTCGCAAAGATATGTGTAGTGATGGAAGTTCAACTTCTATAGGTAATACCGCTTTGGCACCATAGACTAGGAAGTATGGAGTTGTGCCTGTGGATGTACGGAAGGAATTTTGATAGGCCCATAGAGCTGGATTTATTTGAAGGTGCCAATCACGGCCGGAATCATTGACAACTTTCTTTAGGATTTTGAGGTGGGTTTTATTAGTTGCCTCTACCTGGCCGTTACCTTGTGGGAAATATGGGCTAGAAAAGCGGTGATGGATGCGGAGGGAAGTGCATAATTCTTCCATGTTGAGATTTTCAAAGTTACCTCTGTGGTCAGTGAAGATGGTGGATGGGATGTCGAAGCGGCAAACAATGTGGTACAAGATGAACTTGGAGACCTGAACTCCTGTAGCTGAGACTAGGGGGACTGCTTCCACCCACTTAGTGAAATAGTCTGTAGCTGTTATTATCTATTTATGTCCATCAGATGAGAGAGGTGTGATAGTTCCAACTAGATCAAGGCCCCAACAAGCAAAAGGCCAAGGTGGTGCAATAGGCTGTAGATCCTGTGATGGAGCGTGCGCAAGATTTGCATGATGCTGACATGGGAGACACTTTCTGACAAAGTCACAAGAGTCTTCTTCAATGGTAGGCCAATAGTAGCCTGCTCTAAGGATTTGTCGTGCTAGGACAATACCACTCATGTGGGCACCACAAAGTCTAGAATGTACTTCTTTTAATGCCATTGCGGCCTCATTTTCATCTAAACATCGAGAGAGAGTATCGTGATAACCCCGACAATATAGGGTATTGGCTATGATAACATAGCGGGATGATTTTCGGATGAGGTTCTAGCGTTGGGTGCGTGTGAGGTGAGGGGATATGATACCATCGTTAAGGTAAGTGTGAATTTCATGGTACCAAGGGGATTGGGGACCAACCAAGATACAAACACGGTTTGAATCCTCATTCGCATAAGCGGGTGTGAGGAGCTGCTCAACTAAAAATTCATACTACGTAGCATCTTGGGGAATTTCCAAGAGCGAGACGATAGTGGCCATGGCATCTGCTGCCTTATTCTGCATTCGAGGTACTTGTGTAAACTGAAGCTTTGTAAAATGCTGGGTCAGCTGATCAACTAGCTCTTTGTAGGGTAATAGCTTTTCATCTTTGGTTTGATATTCATTTAAGACTTGTTTGATGATGAGCTGGGAATCGCCAAAGATTTCTAACTCAGTGATATTCCATTCTGCAGCTATCTTTAATCCTGCTACAAGAGCTTCATGATCTGCTATATTGTTGGTGCTAGGGAATTGTAGCTTGAAGGCTTTTGGAATGTAATCTCCTTGAGGTGTAACTAATAATATCCCTGCCCCTGATCCATGAGAGGTGTATGAGCCATCAAAATAAAGCTTCCATGGGGGCTGTTCTTCAATTAGGCAGATATGCTCATCTGGAAATTCTGTGAGCAAAGGATGTGCATCTACTAGAGGTGCATCAGCTAGGTGATCTGCTATAGCTTGCCCTTTGATTGCCTTTCTGTCCACATACTGGATGTCAAACTCACTTAGTAGCATAACCCATTTGGCCAAACAGCCTGTAAGTGTTGTTCTAGAGAGCATATACTTGAGAGGGTCAATCTTGGAGACTAGTTGGATGGTATGACTTAGCATGTAGTGGCAAAGCTTTTGAGTTGAGAAAACAACTACCAAACAAGCTTTTTCCATAGGAGTGTAATTGAGTTCATAACCAACTAGGGTTCTACTGATATAGTAGATGGCTCTCTCTCTGCTATAATCATCATGTTGTGCTAGAAGTGCCCCTAGAGCAGTAGGTGTTGCTGATATATACAAGATCAAGGGATGACCAGGAACTGGTGGAACCAAGATAGGGGGATTGGTGAGATACTGCTTGAGCTAATCAAAGTTGCGCTGACATAAAAGATCCCACTTGAAGTTCTCATTCTTCTTTAGCAAGTGTGAAAACGGTGTACACTTATCTGCAAGTTGGGAGATGAAGCGTCGGACAGATTGAAGTTTTCCCTGAAGAGAGTGAAGCTATCGCAGTGTCTGGGGAGGAGGCATGTTTAAGATAGCCTTGACCTTTTTGGGGTCGATCTCTATACCTCGTTTAGAAACTATGAAGCCTAGAAGCTTGACAGATGTGACCCCAAAGACACACTTCTTGGGATTTAGCGTGAGATGATATTGGGCCAACCTATCAAAGACTTTCTCCAGGTCAGCAAGATGATCCATGAAGGTGTGAGATTTGACTAGGATATCGTCCACATAATCCTCCAAAATGCTATGGATAAGATCATGGAAAATGGTTGTCATAGCTCTTTGATAGGTAGCCCCAGCATTCTTTAGGCCAAAAGGCATCATGGTGTAGCAAAAGGTTCCCCAAGGGGTAGTGAATGTTGTCTTGTGCTAGTCCTCTTCTGCAATCTTGATCTGATTGTACCCAGAAAATCCATCCATAAGGGACAAAATTTCATGTCCAACTGTAAGATCTACAATCATATCTATGTTGGGCAAGGGAAAATCATCCTTTGGACAAGCTTTGTTAAGATCTCTAAAATCAGTGCAGATTCTGATGTCACCGGAAGGCTTAGTGACAGGGACCATGTTGGAGATCCATTCTGAGTAGTCGATAGGTCGGATAACCTTAGCAGCTAACATTCTTTCTAGTTCAGCTTTGACTAGTAATGCCACCTTGGGGTGCATTTTTCTAAGCTTTTGTCTAACGGGCTTGATCTTTGGATCGACTGCAAGATGATGAACTATAAGCTTTGGATCAAGTCCTGGCATGTCCTGATATGACCATGCAAATCGGCCAATGTTCTCTTGTAAAACCTCAAAGAGGAGGTCAGCTTGGTCTTGTGATAGGGATGCAGCAATGTGAACAATTCTAGGGATCTCTGAAGAACCAATGTTGACTTCTCTAGTATCCTCTATTAGAATAGAAGACACCTCTGGTCGATTATCTTGAGGAGGCAATACTAAGTCCTCATGTTTTGCTTGTGGCTCTAGATTTTCTTACTGAGGGGTTCTCTTCGCTGCCTTAGCTAGTCCCAGATTTACCTTAGTTCTAGTTTTGGGTGTATCAAAACTAGGTTGGGGATTTTCTCCAAAATACCCCTTGGGATCTAGCTTGTAGATGTAGGCAGAATCTAGCTTTGTCTTCTTATGAGGAGTTTCGACTCCCATGAATCTTAGAAGCGCTTCCTCTGATGCAAACTCATCAATATGTATGACACTTGGTTGGTCCCAATCTATGAGTTGTGGATGAGCAAGTGGTAGGTCAATGAGATGGATGGATAGTTCTCGGAGAACAGAGTCTCCTAGGAAGATTTGGTCTGGAATATCGTCGTAGGCTCTCTTTTCAACTTCCTTAGGAATGTCTTTGATTTTGACAAGGTCGCGGTGGATATTTGAAAAAGCGTGACCGTTCTCGTTGGTGCCCCTAGTTGTGGGTATGCCAAAGCCAAGACTTGACTTTATTTCCCAATTATGTGCTTCGATGGGACATTGCATGCCCCTTTCTTCTGGTCCTAGTCCACCTCCTTGATAGTTCCATTTTTCAATGACGAGCTTATGTTGTTGGGGATACTTCTGGCTAAATTGATCAAGGCGTGCTTGATTTCTGGGAGGTGCATCCTTATGTAGCCAATTATTAATATCTGGAGTGAGCTCCTCATGAAGAGGGGTTTTTAAGGACACAAAGGTGGTTGAGCCAAACTGTTTGTATCGAGGAGGTGGAATCTCCTTAGCTTTGTGATATGTTGGTCGTCCATGGGTATGTGGATCAAGTGGGATTGTTTCGACAGCAAATGCATCTGATAGACTATATTCTCCACAACCTTTGTTGTTGATCTTTACAGTAGATAGGGTGGAGGCAAGGATGGTTTCTGCATCATTACAAGTGTGGGATGAGTTGGCGATGGCTGTGCCGATGTCTATTCTAGGGCAATGGTTTGTATATGAAGCTTCAACCGCATTGCAGTAAGCAAAGGGTTCTGGATCGGCATGGATGGTTACCTCAGTGCCCTGATGTGGAAATTTGATGCACTGATGGTAGGTGGATGGAACGGCCTTCATAGCATGAATCCATGGGTGACCGAGGAGGATGTTAAATGGTAGGTTTAGATCAACAACATGGCAAACTATCTCTTGGATGACCGGCCCAACCTTGATTGGTAGCAAAATAGTCCCTTCTGTGGTCCTTTCCAAGTTGTCATAAGCTTTGATGGTGATAACCTCACTGATCATATCTGCCTCAGTATACTCAGCTTGTTTTATAAATTTTAGGGTGCAAATGTTCAAGGCTGATCCATTATCTATCATTACTCTTTTCATGGAAAAATTGGATACCATGATGGCTATGCGAAGCGGAAGGGTGTGATCTGGCTCAACCGCGGGTATGTCGGTGGGTTTGAAAGATAGGGCACATGAGGATGAAAGGTGTCCAACAAGATTATGAAAATCAGTAGCATTGATATCAGAAGGGACACGAGATTCTATGAGAGCACTGTCAAGGATGTCTTTGTACACAGGACTAGTGCAGAGAAGGTCTAAAATGGATATTTGGGCTGGCATGTTCCCAAGGTGTTCCAAGATATTGTACCAGCTTTTTGATGGAGCTGATGGTGTTGATGAAACTGGTGGGCCTGCGATGTTAAATCGCGCTCTTCGAGTGGTGACCGCACACTCATTGTCTGGTCCTTGGATATTGATAACATTGACAAAAGGCTCTTTCTCAGATATACAACCTATAAGGCTACCATAGTCTATATAGGATGAAGTGTGGTTATTGTTCTTCCCATGCTGTTGGTTTGGCTGGCGGTTGTTGGTGTTGTTTTGGATAGGTGCTTTTCCAGGATTTTGTTTGTTGTGTGGAGGAAAAGCATTTTGATAAATCTGTAAGCCTACATTGGGAGAGGTTTGGGCACCAACAATGATTTCTTTCCGATCAATGAGGTCTTGCACATAGTCTTTCAGTTTCATGCATCTGAGGGTGGTGTGACCGCTTACCCTATGGAACTTGCAATACTCATTGTCCTTGTACCATGCAGCTTTGGATTGTCTTGGATCAATTTTCTAGGTAGGAGGAAATTTGATTAGGTTTTCTTTAGCCAATTTCTCAAAAATAACATCCAATGGCTGACCAAGGGGTGTATAGTTTCTAGGTGCAGGTTGGAATCTGGGCTTTTGCCCTGCAGCTACATTGATGGCATTAGCTTGATTGTTAGAACCTTGAAAGTTGGGTCTTGTATTGTGGTTTTGATAGCTTTGGTTATTTTGTTGTTGGTAATTGATAGCTTGTTGGTTGTTTGTTTGATATGGTTGGTTAGACTGGTTTTAAGGACCAACGATATTCACATGTCTGGTGTCAGTAACCCCATCTGTTGCAACATGCTTGTTTTTGTTCCAATACCTAGACTTGTCATTGGAATGTGATTGATTTTGGTTGGCCTCTTTGTAAATATTTACCACACCATCTTTGATGAGTCCTTGCTCAAGGATCATTCCTTTCTCTTTGATATCCTTATAGGTCTGTAAACAGTTCATGGTCATGTGATGAGCCAAGCTGGGATGTGCATTATCAATAAACATTTTCACCACATGGCGTTTTGGCAAGGTGCAGGATATGCGGGTGGTAAGGGTTTGCCATCTTTGCAGGTATTCGGCAAGGCTTTCTCCACCTTTTTGCTTGGTGTGGACAAGATCAACTATTGATAGCTCTGTTTCAACAAGATGGGCATATTGGGCTACAAATGCCTCAGATAATTCAGCAAAGTTTTTAATTGTGCCATAGGGGATTCTATAAAACCATTCAAGAGCTGGTCCAGCCAAGCTTTTGGGAAAAAGGCGCAAGAGGAAGACATCATTGTATGCCACGTCCTGGCAATGCATGTAAAATTCTTTGATATGTGTGACAGGGTCTCCTTTTCCTCTGAATTTGTCAAATTTAGGTACCTCAAAGTGTTTGGGAAATGGTGTCGTGGTAATGGCTCTGTCAAATGGGTAAGGACACACATTCTCAAACTTGAATGTCTTTGGATCATTCCCTTCTTGGATGGCTTTCAGAGTTTTCTTCATTTGCTCCCACTCTGAATTGATAGGTGATGGTTGGGGTGCCCCCAATGTAGGAGTGCCTTGAGGTAGGTATGTACTGGATGGGGCCACTGAATATGGATGGCTGTGAGGGATTTTCTAATAGGGATTGTACATTGTTTGGGCTACTGCATGGTGGATGACGGGTTGTTGAGGGGGAGGTGCGCATATTGCTGCATGTGCTGCGAGGCTTGCTGTTGATATGGGATTTGAGGTTGGGATTGAGGAACATAAGCAGGCTGTGGGATAAATGGATTGCTTTGTGGAGGTAAGGTATAAGATGGTTGTGAGGCTTGGGGAAAGGATCAGAGGGCTTGTGGGGTTTGACCAATATATGTGGGTTGTGCCCCCATTTGGGATGGTATCTGCAAATAATTGGTGGTTGGCTGGGGTGGTGGATTACCTCCTAGAAGTGGCATTGAAAAGTAGTTGGTAATTGGAGTAATGGATTAGTTGGTGGTGGAGGTGGTGGGAATTGAAAGCTTGGGAATGGAACTAATGGGGTTTGATAGCTTTGTGGCTGGATTTGGAAGCTTGGTAGAGTGGTGGTGGGAGCTGGGGTCACTTGGGAGCTTGGTAGAAGATTGGCAGTAGCTTGTGGGTTTTGATAGCTTTGTGGAGTGAAGGTAGTAGCTTGTGGATTTTTGGCTGGTGGTATTGAGCTCCCAAGACTTAATGGAAATGATGGGATTGTACTTTGGGCTATGGTGAACAAGCTAGGGACGATGAAAGGTTGAGTACTTGGCCCCATGGGTGGCAGCCCTGTTGTATATTGCTGAGGTTGGCCAAAGATGCTAGCACTGATTTGGGAGATCAGTGGATTTGGAAGGCTGGGTTGGGGAGCAGCAGCAATAGTGAAGGGGGTGAACAGTGAGGTGTTTTGAGTAAAGGGGGTTTGGAGCAGAGAGGTATGAACCAAAGATGGAGTGGTGGTGGTTGGGTTGGCTTGCGGCATGGAGATTTCAACTTGGGTGGATGATGGTATGTTTGGGTCGGTTGGGTCATATGGATTGGCTAGAGGCTCTTCTTTTGGAATATATTGAGGATAATTTGGATCATAAGAGCCTATGGGTAGTGGCAGCTACCCAAACAATGGGTGAGATGGATCTGATAATGGAGGGGGTCTTCCAAAGTCAAAGGTTCCTACATTGTCCCTTCGAAAATTAGCCATGATTGTCTCTTTATTTTTGTCTATAATGGCGTTTACCAATACTGCATTTCCTGGTTGGTTCATGAAAGCTTCAATGTTAGTAGGTGATGGCATAGCTTGCTCTGGGATGAAGGATGGCTGAGTGCTCAAGGGGGGTGAGGCTATTCGATCCAAATGATAGGGCTCCATTTTATCTTTCTTCTTGGCTGAGCGAGTGATGGGTGGCATGAAAAATGCTCCTAGGGATGAGATGCAATAATGTTGATGGATACAAAAGGGGGAAGGCTTTTCTATGCAAATGATTTCCTAGGTTGAGGCAAAGCTATATGACAAAACCTAAGGAGGATCGGGTTGGGGATTCTAACTTCAAAGATATGTTGTCAAAGCACAAAAGGTCTACTTTCCTATGTGCAAGCTTGGTGGTGATTGTGTCAACACGAGATTGACCACTTGCGAATCCCAACCTTTAGCTCAAGGTGATGAGGGATAACAAGTGACAAAGATAGATTACCTTAGACAAAGATCTGTCAAAGGGATAACCTTGGTGAGATTGGTGGATTTGGAAGATTTTAGGAATGGCAAACTTTTAGCAAGGTGACAACAATTTTGAAAGCTTAGATGTGCAGATTTTTGATTACTAGCTAGATGGTATGATTCTAAATGAGATGGATGAGCTAATAATGCTTAAGGGGATAAGCTAAGATGGTTGGCTTTTCTACAAAGATGACTCTAGAGTGAAGCATATCCAAGAAGATGTGGAGAAACAAGGGTGTCTAATCATAGAAATCATGCCTAGTTGGTAAGGCATAAGCAGGATTAACTCCTGGATGTTGGCTAAATTTGATGGTGCGCTCTAACCAGGCCTCTTGAAGTGCTTCGTCGGTAGCTTTGTCCTTTTCTTTGTGGAGTTTGGAAATTCGTGGGCTTGGTGTTATTTCTTTTCTCTTGGCTGAAAGTTCTTGGTATGCTAGAGATGGCTTGAGTTTGACCTTGTGAAACTTCTGTTTGGGTTTGGGTTGTTCCGATATAAATTCCTGAATTTGCTTGGCTTTGGGAAAAATCTTAGTTGTTTTGCTTCAACTTGTTCAACTTCCAAAATAGGCAGTGACTACGCTAAGTGTGCCCTAAGCTAGGATTGACCAAGTTTGGCAAACATTCATTCAACAAGTAAAATAAAAACAAGCAATAGATAGGAACACCCAGATAGAAGTTTTTGGTTCTCAGAATGTGATACTTGTGCCAAGGAGTGTGTATGTTCTACAAATGTTTCGATCAGTCACTCCAAACACATTAACATCCTAGATGGTTTTCTGCAAGGCTGACAATTGGTTTAGCTAGGGAGTCCTCGATATACGCAAGGTACGTGAGGCCCAAATCCGTAGATGAGACCAAAAGGATGTCACACAGCTGAGAGGAGCGATAACCCACTTCTCCTCTTTCACTTCTCAAGGGTATAAAGTTCCTTGAGGCTTAGCCCGAATGACAAAATCTTGATCCCAAGAGAGGTGTCTTTCGATTCACCTCCCGATTCTTATACTCCGCCGGAGCGCTGGAGTTGAGGTCATCCAAGGGGTGATGAAATCCCCAAGCAGGCCTCCTAAAAAGAAATAAGGTTTTGGATCCTAATCTTATGCACCCAAGATGGCCTCGAAAGACGACAAGGGGAGAGAAGACTCAGATGACCTTGGGCTAAAAAACACGCTTGTTCTTTTACCAACTGACTCTTATGTGTGCTAATCTAGACTTTGCAAGCACTCATGTTTAAGAGACAATGTTCAATTCCAACTTGAAGCGCCAAAAAAAGTAAATCGATCGAAGAATGCAAAAAATAAGAAGAGTTAGGGTCAACAAAAGCAAACTCGCGCGCCCGAAGGCCCTCCACGTCAAGTATCGATTAATTTTCTTTTAAGGCATTCAAGATTGAGTGTGAGTTTGTTTTAAGCCCAAAACAAAAGTGTGTGAGATTTGATTTCAAGCGCGCGCCCGGAGGCTCTCCATGTTAGTTGTTGTTCAATTTTAGTGCCCAAATTTGAAGTGTGATCGATTTAATCTAGAGTTTTGGCCATTTAAGAATTTTGATAAAGTTAAAACAAACGTTCAAAGACCAAGTGAGTGAGTTAGATTGTGGAACATTTAACACCTTTTTCAAGTAGACCCATCCCCATAAATGGTGCTGAGATTGCAACCAATGGTTAATATTTGATGGGTGATTATAAAAGAGGTGAGTCCAAAGAACTACTCAAATTGATTTTTGTAAATTTGTATTTTAACTTAACAAAGTTTCTTAAATGTCCAAAAATCAAACTTGACCTAGATTGCATGTGAAAAAGAGATTTGTTTTGTTCAATTTTAGAAGCTCCAAATGAAGTGTTTGATATTGTAATGGTTAATTGATCCTTGGCATTTAAGATTGGATTTTTTTTTTTAAGCATGCATTCCAAAGAAAGTTGATTTTAATCCATGACATTCAAGAGTGTGTTTTGAGCAACATTCATTTTATGGAAAATGTGTTTAACCATTCAAGTTCATTTTTTTTTTAGCAACACGCATTCAAAGACAAATGGTTAAACATTCAAGTTCATTTTTTAGCAACATGAAAACCTGCAAGAAACATGGTTAGTGGTTCCATATGTGCTCCAACCACTAAAAGTCAAATTTTGATTTATACTCTTTTTTTTTTTTTTTTTTTTTTTTTTTAGCTACAAAGTGCAGAAATAATAAAGCAGAAATGGAACATAAGCAAGCAGAGAAGACAGTCTGTCAAAATATGAAGACGCTGAAATACAGAGACACCAAAATATGAAGAGGACAAAATAGATTTGCAGCACAGAACACAGATGACAAGCAGAGATGCCGATTTGCGCAGATGCGGATTTTCGCAGACGACGATTTTTGCAGACGCAGATTTTCGCAGATGTCAATTTTCGCAGACGCGGATTTTCGCAGACGTCAATTTTCGTAGACGCGGATTTTGGCAGATGTCCATTTGCGCAAACGCGGATTTTTGCAGACGTCAATTTTCGCAGACGCGGATTTTTGCAAACGTCAATTTTCGCAGATAGAACAGGTTGCAGACGCCAAAACTGCGCCAAAAAAAGCTGAAAATGCGAAAAAAAATTTTAGATGGTATTTCTTCTTCCTAAGTGCGTTCTTTAACCTGCAAAAACAAGAAAAACACCCTCACAACACACTCAAACAACAACAAACATTAGATGGTTAGAAAAATGACATATAGATGAAAATAGATGATTAAATGACCCATAGTGGGGTCCCACCGGGCGTGCCAAAATGTAGAACCAAAATCAGTATGCAAAGAACATTAACAAATAAAGTAAATATTCACAAACCAAAAACTAAATTCACATATATGCTTAGACAAAGGAAGAAAACAAGAAGTGCAAACCTCACAAGAAAAAGCACTCCATGCTTTCTTGATTTTGTAGATGTGTCCTTTTGATGTGGATGTATGCTCAAGATGCTCAAAAGCTACTTCAATGGAGATGGGTAATGGCAAATTGGTAGCTTTGTGAGCTCTCAATTTGGCATTATAAGGGTATGGTTGATGGCTTTGGTTCTCAAAATAGCATGGTAACTTTAGCTCAAAGATTGTTGATGAAATGGCTTGGGATGGGATTCAATTTATAGGCTAAGGGGTAGAGGGATGGAGGGCTTAGATGAAAGGATGGATGAAGGCTTAAGGAGGGCTAGGATGCACTCAAAGGAGAGCACATGGATTTTGTTTGTTTAGCACCAATGGGAAGGTGACACTTGTCATAAGGAGGATGAGTGTGAGAGGATAGGGTAAGGTGTTGGTTAAAGGCATGATGAGTGGGGTTGAGTATGTAAGAGGGATGTAAGAGGAATGAGTGTGGAAGAGGGAAGAGTGTGTAAGATGGATGTAAGAGTCATGAGTGGGCTTGTAAGAGTCTTTTATGTTTTGTAAGAGCACTCATGACTTAGTGGTTGGGTTTTTTGAGGGGAGACTTTGGTTTGGATTAGGAAAGTCTTAAACTTGTTTAAGGAATGTGACAACATTAGGGGGTGGATTAGGCTTGGGTTTAGGATTAGATTAGGGATGTTAGAGATGTGCAAGTGGATGGCATTAATGAGGGTGGGTGAGTTAGTGGCTAAGCTTGGTTAGTATGGTTGGATGGGGTGGATTAGGCTAAATGGAGGATTAGAGATAGGTTAGGGGTTTTTGAATTTGAGGATTTCATTTATCAAATAGATTTATTTAATAAATGGGGATTTTTGGAATTAGATAGGAGAAAAGGATTTAATTGATAAATAATAGATTATTTGATTTATCAATTAGGACTATAGATGATTAATCAAATTAATCAACTAGGGGATGACAAAGGATTAATTAAATAGAAATTTAATTAATAATGTCTTTTTAGATAACTAAATAGGATTACTAAAATAGTGTAATCAAATATAGGTGTCTACATGCACAATCAAACTATTGACTAATTGGTCAGACAATGCACATTATGATGCACTATATGCCCTCTAGGGTGCAAAGATAGTTTGGACAGGTGCAAGATGTTGTGCCAAATAGGTTCCTATATCTAGTGGTGTCCCAGGAGTATGGATGACTATGGGGATTTGGAACTAGCCTCAAATTGGATAGGGCTTCATGGTATGGCATGTAGCTAGTGTCATGGGTGCATGACCAAGATCATGAAGATGTTGGGATGACACAAATATCTACATAGCAGTGGGTAGCACATTAGCCACTAAGACTAATAATTCCAAGGGTGCCTCCACTAGTAGAGTAGGCATGAGGTAGGGGAGATAGGGTTGGAGGGGGAGAGAATGGATAGGCACTAGCAAGTTTACTACCAATGCAAGGACCACAACAAGGTCCATAGGGATGTTGAGTTTGTTAGAGGAGAGAGAAAGCACCAGCAGGGCCACCACCAGTGCTAGGATTGCAACTAATACCATAGGGGCCACCTCTGGCATAGCAAGGGGATGTAGATATAGTCAAGGCCAAGTGGGATAGCCTCTAGATAGAGGTTTCCTAATTACAGGGGGAGGTATAGGCAGAGAAACCTAGGGTAGATAGTGCACAAGAGGCCCTGGTAGCATCGTAGGAGTCTCTAGTAGCATTACAGGCAAGGATAGATGCTAGTGATTTTAGCAATGTTATAGTACACGTAGATGCAGATGAGTTAGCAGAGCTAGTCACTCACCAATAGGATGTGGCCTCCCTTCAAGAAAATAGAGAGATCTTGTAGCTTCAAGTATATGAGTATCGTAGTCAATAAGACATCTCTATGCAGATGACTTAGGATAGAGGGATGGTCACAGTGATGTAAGAAGCCTTAAATGCATGTCAACATGGGGCATGAGCTTTGTGAGAGGCAGGCTACTACCAAATTTTTTATCATGATGTCATGCCAGTGGAGTAGTGACAGCCAAAGTTCCAAGAGGCAGTTAGAGATCTCAAAATTGTCAGTTGGGCAGGGGAGACCTCCATGAGAAGGGGGTATAGAGGGGCAAGGCCCTCATAACTAGGAACATGATCCCTAGAGCGATTAGTTTTGACACAGTGATGCAGATGCAACGAGTTTTTGATGATGTATCATGCATGATGTACTACATGATTTTTTTGTATATGGATTGTACATGGACACTTATTTTTTCATATGTTTAATGACATGATTTGATGGTCCTAAATGTGTATGCATGATGGTATTTTATGAATGTTTATGATGTTTATGTTTATGAGGTTTGATGCGTACTATATGTGATGCATGATGTTATGATATTGCTACTGACATTGGTGATGCAGGATGTGTGTGACGTGATGTAGTATTTCCTATGATGCACATATGATGGCTAATGTATGGATGATGTAGGTCCTATATGATGGTGATATATGATATGTATACATTTTTTTTTGAATATGTATGCACTCACAATATGATTTGTGTTAGATGTGTATATGACTAAATGTAATGATTATGATAATAATATCTAATGTGTTAATGTAGCCTAATGAAGAATAATGAATGAGATGCATAATGTAGGTGTAATGAATGAAATATATGAAAAATGAATGTATCCTAAATGAAAATTTTGGTGACATACTAAGTCACACTAATCATGAATGAGATAAACATTTTATAAATGTAAAACATGAAGATACAATATGAATGAGACCCAATGGATGGACTTGTGTTTGACACAAGTAGAGCACAATGACATCCTAACTACATGATACTGAGGGATTTATTTGTGTTTATATGGGAGAGAACACCCCAATTTGATTTTTCAAAAGGAGTTATGCACCAAATGTTATAGAAGATAGATGAAAAGATTACTTTTGTGTGGATTAGACTCTCAACAAAATAGAGACTTTAGGATACTAGATGTAGTTTTCATAGCCATGATAGAACAATTAATATATACGCACTAGAGAGGTCTAGGCACACCCAAATTCTTTTTTAGGGATCTTGGTGAAAAGTGTGCTAATCGATTACCCATAGTGAGTAATGCATTGTCATAACTCTAAGATTGGCATAGATGTGCTAAAGAATCAGGAAAATAGATCATATCGCAAATGATAGGTGTAGTTAGTTGGAACCATTCAGGTGATAGCAAGATATGGAAGATCGAGGCACACTGTAAAAGCCTACTACTAACACACAAAGATGAAATCAACCAAAAGAGACTACATGACCAAGTAGTCATTCAGTCCATAGTTCCTACCAGGAACATTAGTCCAGGAATGAAGGATGTAGTGCCATGTATAGGAAGGAGTCATCCTATGAAATTTTTTTTTCCTAAGTTGTGGTCGCAAGTGTTTGTTGGTAATAGCTATGAAAAGAACAAGTTTCTTGAATTGTTAAGTCTCAATGGTGATTTGTTTAGGTTCTACTATAGTCACTATTATGGGGGAAAAATCTCAAGATAATGGGAATAGAGTGAACATTCAACAAGAAAGTGCCTCACAGACTAGAGGTCTTTTGAGGATGAAAGTGGATGGAGGCTCACAAACAAGAGTTCTTTTATTGGAAGCATGAAAAGTGCAAGCCAGATAGGACTTCTGCACAAAGATGAAATGAAATGGGGAGATGTAGTGAAGTGAGATGAGCCTTACAATAATGGACCTTATTGACAACAAGCTTTTTTCAGAAAAAATAAATTCTCTTTTTAGAATTTTCTTTAGGAACATTCTACAAATGTTTTTGGAGTTTTTGATTTTTGGATTTTTGCAAAACTTTAACAACATTGTACAAGAGTTGTGGAACTCAAGCATAGAACCGCTTGAGGTGATGGATATTTATAGGCTCAAGGAGCAGATCTCCCTCTAAAGTGGCAATCTAATTTGCCCCATAACCATATTTGGTTGTAATGATAAATGGACCATGCCAATTAGCTTCAAACTTTCCTTTCTTTTCACAATTCTAGAGATTTCTCATGTTATGTTGTAGCACTAGGTCACCCACCTCAAATTCCTAACGTCTAACCTTTTTGTGAAATTGGAGTTGAAGGTGATTTTTATACACACAGAGGTGGTTTAGGGCATTCAGGTGTCTCTCATTGAGGATTTGCATCTCTTGTGAGCGAGAAACTTTGTATTCTTCTTCAGACATCAAATTCTTGAGAGAGATTCTGAGGGAAGGGAGCTCAATTTTGATGCATAATACAACCTCATAGCTATAAACAAGGGGAAATGGAGTGGCTAATATGGGGGCAATAATGGAGGTGTGATAGGTCGAAAGGGTGAGAGCAATTTGGAGGTGCCAGTCATGGCTAGTTACATCAATGGTTTTCTTTAGGATTTTCAAAATGGTTTTATTAGTGGCTTCAGCTTGGCCATTTCCTTGGGGGAAGTATTTGGTGGAGAAATGTTGGGTGATTTCAAATTTATTAGACAATGTGGAGACCTCCTAATTTTTGAAAGGAATCCCATTATCAGTTATAATATCTTGGGGGATACTAAAATGATAGATGATGTAGTTCGAGATGAACTTCAAAACCTATTTTCTAGTGGTGTAGGTTAAAGAGGTAGCCTTGACCCAGTTTGTGAAATACTCCATGGTAGTAATAATATACTTGTGGCCATTTGTAGAATTTGGATATATTTGACCAACAAGATTGAAACCCTAGTGGGAAAAGGGCCATGGTGTAATGGTAGGTTGAAGGTCTTGGGCAAGAGTGTGTATCAAATCTCCAGGTTGCTAACAAGGAACACATCATTTCACAAAATGATAGGCATCAACTTCCATAGTGGGCCAATAATAACCCATTCTAAGGAGATTTTTTGCTAGTGTAAAGCCACTAGAATGGGCACCACAAATTCCTTGTTGAACCTCTTATAATTTCGTTCTAGCTTCATCTGAACTGAGACATCAGAAGAGGGTTCCATCCAAGTGTTTTCAGAAAAGTGTGTCACCTAGGATGGTGTATCAGGCAGTACGATGGATAAAGGTTTTACTTTGGTTTGTGGAAAGAGCTATGGGAATCATTTAATGAAAAAGATAGACAAAAGTGTCAAAGTACCATGGAGACTTAGGATCAACAATCTCACACACCAGCTCTAATTTAGGTTGCTCATAAGTAGGAAGAAAAAGATTCTCAACAAGAAATTCACACTTAGGATTGTATTCAGGCATGCTGATCATGGAGGCTATGGTGGACATAGCATCTATTTCTTTGTTATTTTTCCTTGGTATCTGTTGAAAGACTATCTCAATGAAGTATTGTTAATTTCTACTATCTAGCAATATGGAAATAACTTTTGATCCGTTGTTTGATATTCATCTGTAACTTCTCTAATAACCAATTGGGAGTCTCCAAACACAAGTAGGCTCTTAATATTCCATTGGATAGCTTGGTGTAGCTCTATTACTAGTCCTTCATACTTAGCTATGTTGTTTGTGCAAGGGAATGAAATTTTGTGAGACTTGGGAATAAGGTCTCATTGCGGTGTAACAAACAAAATTTTTGCCCCTGATCCTTTCTATATGAAAGAACCATAAAAATAAACCTTTCATTGCCTACTAGGGGTAATAGTCATAATTGTTTCATCCAAAAAATCTTCTATAATAGGATAGTCTCCTTGAAGAGGAGCTTCTGCAAGTTGGTTGGCAATGACTTGTCCCTTAATGGCCTTATGGTCTTTATAGACAATGTTGAATTCACTTAAAATCAAGACCCATTTTGTAGCACAACTAAGGAGGGAAGATTTGGATAACAAATACTTGAAGTGTCTATCTTAGAAATGAGGTGTGTAGTATGATTAAGCATGTAATGGCATAGTTTCCATGTGTAAATGACTATAGCCAAACAAGCTTGCTCAATAGCAGTATAGTTTGACTCATAGCCAACTAATGTTTGACTAAGATAGTAGATAGATTGCTCATTACCATTTTCATCTAGCTATGCTAAAAGAGTATCTAGGAAAACTAAAGTGGAAAAAATGTAGAGAATCAATGGTTGGCCTACAATTGGAGGGACTAGTACTGGTGGATTAGCCAAGTATACCTTAACTTGCTCAAATGCTCCTAACATAGAAAATCCCATTCAAACTTGGTGTCTTTTCAAGGCAAGTGTTTTAGTGGATGAACTTTATCTGCTAACTAGGATACAAACCCTCTGATAGATTTTAACCACCCTTAAAAGCTGCAGAGTTGTTTTAGTGTAGTAGGTGGAGGCATTTCCATGATGGATTTTACTTTTGCAAGGTCTACCTCAATGTCTCTTCTTGACACTATGTAACCTAATAACTTTTTGAATTGGACCCCAAAAACAAACTTCTTAGGATTAAGGAAAATTTTGTATTTCTCCAACCTTTTAAATATGGTGGTAAGAATAGTAATGTGAGAATCACATACCTTATATTTTCCTAGGATGTCATCAACATAGCCCTCCATTATTACATGTAGAAGATCATGGAAAATTATGGTCATTGTGTGTTGATAAGTGGGGCCAACATTCTTTAAGCCAAAAGGCATGACCTGATAATAGAAAATTCCCCATGGGGTAGTAAATGTCATCTTGTGTTGATCTTCTTCTGCAATTTTGATTTGATTGTAACCGGAGAAACCATCCATTAAAGATAGCTATCATGTCCAGCAGTAAAATCTACTATAATGTTTATGCTAGGTAGTGGAAAATCATCCTTAGGACATGCGGGATTTAAATCTCAAAAATCTTAACATATGTGGATGCCCCCAGAGGCTTTTCCTATAGAAACAATGTTGGAAACTCACTTAGGATAAGCAATATGTCAGATGAATTTTTCTTCTAACATTTTTAGTAATTATGCTTTTACCAAGAGTGCTACCTTAGAATGCATATTGCGTAACTTTTTCTTAACAGGTTTAATCTTTAGAACCACTACTAGGTGATGCACAACTAAGTCTATGTCTAAACTAGGCATGTCTTTATATGTCCATGCAAAATTGATTTTTACTTTTTGTAGGAATTGAGTCATCACTTCTTATTCTTCTAGACTTAGGGTAGTAGAAATGTAGGTGACTTGTGGATTATCTACTATACCCAAGTTAATTGGAATTATGTCTTCATTGAATATAGATGACTTTTCTAATGGTAGAGATCTGAATGGAAAATAAACCTCTCCCTCTTTTGGTTCCTGTAGGAGGTTTTCACTAGAAGATGCATCCTTTATTTTATCTTTTTCTTCATCCAGGAGTGCTCTAAAAGAGTTTTCACTAGAGGATGTTTCTTCTATTTTTTATTTTTCTTTTTCTTTTTCACCTTTTATGACTAAGAGAGTTGACTTGGCTACTAAAGTAGGCTTCCTCATTATATTGGATCTCATGCTCATAATTTTTGAGATTCTTGAGGCCAAAAAGAGCCATCATTGCTACATTAGAGTTACAAATATCAAAAGTTGGTGGTGTGTCTTAAAGGTCCCAGTCTATCATGTCAGGGTTAGTGAGGGGTAAGTTAGTGGATGAAAGATTGGTTATGGTGATGGCATGGACATAGTTATCTAGGTCATCCTCAATGTATTAGAAGGGTACTTCAAAGAATTCCTCCTTTTCGATCTCTGAATCAGGTTCAATCATACAATAGTTGTCAACAAATGACACCTTAGGTTTAATGGAGCTCAAACCTCATATTTTAGCATATCTAGAAGCCTCAAGGGGTTTTCTAATTCCATCTTCTTTAGGTCTAAGATCGATGTCATGATATACCATGTTTTCAATGATGGGATAAGCCTTGACATACTTATCTCTAGGGAATTCCATAAGATCATCTTTTCCATCATAATATAGCCAATCTAAGATATTAGACTCCATGTGTTCATCACTTGGTGAACCCCAATGTTTAAAGGTTGTTTTATTAACATGCATAGTATCCTTATTTGTAGAAGGAGGTGTTTGGGAAGGTTTACCAAATGACTAGGGGGGAGAGTGGTAGTTGTCTAACACACAAGACATTCTCAAACTTATACTCTCCCATTCCTTGATCAACAAATGTAACCTTCTTTAGTATAATTGACCTTGATATCTTCTACTTTCTCTTTTCCTTTATAGGAACTGGAATCAATATTGGATGATGAGAATTGTTGTGAAAAATGTTTCTATTATGGTGAGAGATCTAGGCATAACTTTACCAAACTCACTAACTGGACAAAAAAAATTTGGGGCACCTTCCAATCTCTTAGAAAAGGCAAAAGGAAAAGGATCACCTAGAATTGTGACCTCTCTTCCTTAGTGGGGAAATTTCAAGCACTGATGATAAGTAGATGGGACCACTTTTAGTGTATGTATCCAGGGTCAACCAAGCAAGATGTTATATGGTAAGTCCAAGTCTAGGACATGACATTTAGTGTTGATTATAGTTGGTCTAACTTATAATGGTAGCATGATAAACCCTTTTTATTCTCTTTCTCTTTCATCATATACTTTAATCATTATCCTTTTATTGATGTCTAGGAGGTCTTCTGGAAATCCCAAGAAGTGGATCATCTTCAATGTACAAAGATTAAACCATATCCATTATCTATAAGGACTCATTTTATTTTGCATCACTGTATAAGGACTTCAATATGGAGTGACAAATTATGGTGGTGATCAAGACCTTGGAAATCTTTGTCCATGAAGACAAGGTGTTGTTGTGTGGCAAGATTTCCAATCATGGCACTGAATTGGGATGCATTGATATTTTTCAAGACATGAGACTCTAAAAGAGAAGTCTCAAGGATTTCTTTGTGGATAGGTGAGGTGATGAAAGCTCTAGAATGGATATTTTTGCAGTAGTCCTCCCTAAGTAAGATAGGACATCATAGCAAGAAATGGGTCTCTGTGAAGTGGATGGTGTAGCAAGCACATGTGGAACTAATGATATATTTCTCTTTTGAGAAAATTTTCCATTCCTTTGTTGTTAATATTATGGACCAAACTCTGGAGTTCATGTAACTAATGGGCTATATCCTAGTTTGGTTGCATCTGTGATGGTTGGGAATTAATGTTGAATCCACCTCCAAAGTTTTATGAGTTATCAAATGGATTGTAGGGTGGCAGTGGATTATGAGATGGTGGAGGTGGTGATGCACCACTTTGGCCAATGTATTGATACGTAGTTGTTGGGATTGGCACAGATGTTTTCATCATGCTTGTTGGAATTTGTAAATAGGAGGAATACATTGGTTGTGTCTAGACTATCATTTGTTGGATAGGTAGTTGCCCAATGTTTAGGCATCCTATAGTTGGACCTTTCAAGGTTGACTGTAGAATACTAGCATGTGTAGTTGTGTTGGGCATAGCACTAATGATTTTTTGAATGTGTTCTAAACTTAATTGGAATGTGGGTTGTGTTAAAGTTGATATAGGTATAGAACTAGTTCCCACTATAGGTTCTTTTCCCTTGCCAGATGTTTGTGCTATGGTGGTATTTGGAAATAAGGGAGCTCCATCTTTGGTAATTTTTCTAAACAAAGTGCTCTCATCAAAACTCATAGGGACATTAACACCATCCTTGACAAGGTTTTGGAAGATCTCAATTTTGTTTGCCCTAACAGATTTTTCTAACATTTTCAAATTGTATGGGTCTACAAAAAATGTTTGAACATCACTACGAATATCATTATTTTCAATTAGGTCTTCATCTTGGTATACTTCATCCTTATCATGTGTGTTACTCCCTAAAGTGGTGTTTTGAAAGGGATTATTCGGTTCTTGTGTGGATGATGAGCTAGGCATACCAAAGTTCATACTAGGGGCAAATGTGTTCCCCAATGAAGCTAATTAAGGAGGAAAAGGATTCTCCATCTCTTGTTGTCTTAGTGCTTCCAATAAACGAGACATAGGGTTAAATGTGAGTCTATCAGATTGTGTTTATACCATATAATTGTGACCAAATTGGTGGGTGGAAGCTTGGAGAAAGAGAAGATGTGAGAGAAAACTAAATCTAATGTGATAAGAGGGATAACAACCTAAATATAAACTAAAGACCTTGTTGATTTGGCAAACCAAGTGTGATAAAGGATAAAAGTATCTTTTTCCTACCAAAGATGGACAAATGATCTTTGGGAAAGATACGACACTAAATAGACAACTAAATATTTAGAGATGGACTTGTGATTCCAAATGAGTGAATTAAACTATGATAAACATTTTCTTGTGGATAAAGATCTAGTGTTGTAATCTCAAAAGTTTTGTGACTAAGATGTTCTTAGGCTGAACGATTAAGGTTCAATTGATCAAGCTCTCTAGGGGAAATTTTGCAAATGGAAGACTGGAAGCTTCTAAAAAAAATGAAAATGAATTGATGTGGAAAATGAGGGTGATATGGTCACTATGTGGGTAGTTTAATCCTCTCTCACTGGAAATAGAAATCTCAGGTTACTCTAGGGGAAATAGACCAATATTGAAATTTAGCATTGTATAAGATTTTTTCATAACAAATCTTGTTCATCTTCTTACTTTTTGATGTCTTTGATAGTGTATCAAAATTGTTTATCACTATGTGCTAGGATTTTCCTTTCCTTCTAGGAAAATGGTTTGAATAACTTCACCTTCTTAAGTTTGACTTTGTTAGATATGGCAAGAAAAAAATAACCCCAATTACAAGACTAAGCACAAGGATTTTTAAAAATGTTGTGAATAAAAGACCCAATGAATCTCAAATGTTGGACCAAGTACAAGGACTTATTAAAATAACCATAGGTCAAAAGGACCCCCTTATAACCATTTTTCTCACTGAATATTTAGCTCACCATTTCACTTGTTTAGACTTGTTTGATGTTTATTTTTGGTTTTGGATTTAAATGCTCAAGCACACCAAACATATCAAAAATCATAAGAAGGCTTCAACTAGGATATAAAAGGATCAACTAGAGGGAATTCTTGATATATGCAAGGTATATGAGGCCCAAATCTGTAGATGAAAGAAAATAGTGCCATATAGCCAAGAGGAGACGGTAACCCAAATCTCCACCTTCACTTTCCAAAGGTATAAAGTACTTTGGGGATTAGCCAAGAGTGACAATGTTACTTCCAAGAGAGGTGTCTTTGGATTCACCTCCCAATATTTATACTCCATCAGAACACTAGAGTTGAGGTCATCTTAAGGGGTGATAAAATCCTCAAGTAGGCCTCTTAAATTTTTTTTTAAAAAGACCATTTATTTCTTGTTCACTCAAGATCACCTGAAGGCACGAGAGGAGAGTATACATAAGTAGCCTTGGGGTTTAAAAGATACTTGTTCTTTTCCAATTAAAGCTTTAAATTTTCTATCTTCTTTTGGAGATACTAGTGATTATAGCATAAAATATTCTTTCCAACTTGATAGTGTCATCAACATAATAAAATTGATGATTCATCAACAAAAATAAATTGATCATTGTCAACATAAGAAAATTGATAGAAGTAGAACAAGTTCCCTTAAGTCATTCAAGATTGAGTGTATTCATTTTAAGCACCAAGTCCAAATGTTTCATAGAATGCTTCTTTGTCTCTTAAGCATTCAAGATTGTATGAGAATGTTTTAAGCCCAAATCAAAATATTTCATTGCATTCTTCTTTATACTATAAGCTTTCAAGAGTGTATTTTTCTATCTAACCATTCATTCCAATGAAAAGCATTTCAATTCCTTAAGGCACTCAAGATTGCATTTTGTTATTCTAGACATCCATTCCAATAAAAAGCTTGTTTGTTCCTTTAAAGCATTCAAGTTTGTATTTGAACATCTATTCCAATGAAATATGTGTAAATTCTCTTTAGGAAATTCAAGAGTATGTGTGTAACATTACTTTCAATGCATTTGAGAGTTTTTGAAGATTTTGATATCAATTGCAACATATATTCCAAGGACAAATGATTAAACCATGCAAGTTTATTTATCCCCTAAGTCTAAAGTTCTCCAAAGTTTGTCTCTTGCAATAAAAATCTAATTAGTAATCTATGTATGTCAAATAGATAGTGAGTTAAGTATCAAGAAATTAGTCAATCTATTAAAAATCTAAGATGAGAGAATGCAAGCATAGACCACAAAACTATAGAGACGATAGAATGAAAAATGACAAAACAAAAGCAAGTACAATATACATGATACTTACACTCATAGTCATAGACAACAGGATAAGATCACAGATGCCAGAATAATTGTAGATAATAGATAGCTAAAACTGTAGACTTTCAACTACATAGACGACATAATACTTACTACAAAGATAATAGTTTATTAAATTATATACTTCAATCACCCACAACAAAGATGATAGAATATGAAAACTAAGATAGCAATTAATAAAAATGATAGGCTTTTAGCCACCCACAATAAAGATGACAAAGTATGAAAATTGTTGAGATAATAGTTTATAAAAATGATAGGCTCTTAGCTGCCTACGATAGAGAATGGAAACTGTCAAGATGACAAAAAAGAATTTATTTGCAGTGTTAAATGGTTTCAAATCTATCACTAGTATAGATGCCAAAACATGGAGATGATGATCTACAAAGACAATGAAGTGTCTTCACAGACGACATTACATCCTAATAGAGATGACAATGCATAGTTTTTTACAGAATACTCTGAGTTTCTGACCAAATTTGAGTATGGAAAAGGGATGTGGGTCCCACTGAGCATGCCAAAATGTATATGTGAAAAACCTACTTATCAGGAGTAAGCTTAAACAAGGCAAATTTTAATTGTACATGTTCATATATCAAGATTTAAACAATAAAACAACCAAAACTACTTACATTTTACTAAGCTAAACAACCAATAGATATGAGTCTCATGCAACCACAGAGCAACTCAACAAGGGCACCCACAAGAAGCCTTGTTGGTGTGCTTAATAGTGAGGGGTGTGAATGTGCTCTCCCAAACACAAC